>LPNX010369345.1:515670-616034 GCA_001517045.1 Pseudotsuga menziesii | reverse complement strand
ATATAATCTATCATCAACATTTGACCACGATGTTCTTTTGTGTGCATTTATATTGTGATAATTGTCTTGGGAACAAAATATTTGTTTACCCATTATATAATTTTAAAATGTTTTTTTTTTCGTGTATCTTGTAATAAGACACTATATTACATAGTAATATTTACTTATACTCTTTATTAATCATATTCTTGATCGTATGATCTGAACACTGAGTAATGAGTAATATGTACTTGTACTCTTTGTTGCCTCTTAATATATAAGAGCTTTTGCATAGCCTCTTAATATACCATAAATCACACGAATGAATAAGCAAATTAAAACTAGATGGCTAGTCAAATTAAAACTAAATGGCTAGTCGAATAATATTTGATCTTTTCATCTTTTGAAAAGGTAAACTGTATAGATAAGTGAACAACCTAGGGTGGGACATGTGGACTTTTATTTACACAAATTTTATGAATTAGGACTTTTATTTACACAAAAAAAAATTCTTCAAAATTCGGTTTGCCAAAAGCTATTCCCAATTACAAAGTCAATTCTATTCCTCTTGCAATAGAAAATGGCAATGTCGGGGACATTGCCACCTCGTGACTCTTGTTAATAATAGAGGGGACAAGAGGTTAAGATGAATTTGCATAGAAAAACAAATTAAAGGCCTTTGAATAATATGATACGAACTATTGTTTTAGAATTGAACATTTGGGTTATCTACTCAAAGCATTTTTCATAATAATGTTTATTTTCTAACCAGCAATAAAATGACAAATTCTTATTTAATAAAGTGTTTTTCACATAAACATATAATTAAAATATAATAATAAATAATTTATTTTTTAAATAAAAATGGTTTAAAAAATTATATTAAACAAATATTGCATTGAAGGTGAATAATACTTTAGTACAATATATAAGTGTGAAAGTTTATGAGTTTTTGATAAAAACTTGTAGTATGTTGAGGCTAATATATTATATTTATTATTCTATATATGGTTCTATTACATCTAGTCAAGTATATTTTACAAAAAGTGTTGAGCAACAAAAACATAGTTACAAAACAAAATTAAAATGAATTAAAAATTAACACATTTGTTGATGGCATCATCCTGGGCTTGGTTATTGGACAGGGTGTCTTGCTTGTCGATCTCCATGTCATCCTAAATTTGATGAACAATTTCATCTTGTCTGCATTCTATGGGGATTGTACCAACTAAGGTGCTTATATTAGCTACGAAAGAAGAGGAGTTCTTGCTAAGCAAGAGGAAAATCTCCTTGAGCTTGGTACACTCTTCTTCCAAATCTTGAATTTGTCTTTTCTTTTACCAGAATATTCATCATTATGGCACGTTGGATGCTTGTTGATGCTCTACCTAATAAGTCTTTGTGGTTAATGAAAATTTAGAGGTTATGTTATCATCAATTAAATCCTCCTATCTTATATAGACTCTTTTGATCTCCTACATGTCCCTCTAACAATTTTGTGCATGGTTGTCCGTATTGCCTCCTGACGAGTTCAATTTCCTTTTAGACCCAAATATTGAATGAATAGAACAAATAGTTTCAAAGGTGTCGATTAGGCTTCCTAGTTGTGCTTTACTTATTGCGCTCACAACATATACAAACTGGTAAGGTTCTCCTTACAAATGCAAGGTGAAGATCCAATTATTCAATCTATTTCTACATCTCATATGACCCCAACATCAAATAAATCTAGAGGGTTTCCTCCATGCTCCCAATCCACTAATTCACAAGAGAAATTCTAGAAACTATTGCTCAATATTTCAATTGTCTCACAATGCGTTACCATGACACAAACCCAAAATAAGCAATGATACCATTTGAATAATTCAAACCAAATACAATGATCACAACTATGTTCTTCAATAGAATATCCTAATTAACAGGAGATTTCAACAAGGCTAAGAGAATAATAACAACTTGCCTATATTATTGTCCTAAATGTTCTCGTCAATCTAAAGTTGAGTTAAGACTAGAAGAACGGGCCTCGACCACCCCAAGCTAAGCCAAACAATCAAAGCACCAAGCCTCTAAAGGGAAGCTAGTGAAGACCAAAACAAACCAGACCCTAAGATCCACCTAGTACCAATATCGAATGTCGAAGCAAGAAATCCCATATGTGAGCCTCCTCTTCCTCGTAACCTCATAAACCTAGAGATATCAAAGTGATGAAGTGTGTGAGGCTTGATTACGCTCGAATGCATTGTCCTTTCACTTGATGTTGTGAATAAATATTGAGATAAATGTCCTATCCATAATAATCATGATGGATGGGTTTAAAACATTAGGGAATGGGATTATATTCCATTACCCATCTTTTAGTAATATTCCTTCTTCTAGCCTAAAGGCCTTGTTTGCAATGCGATCTGCTTCCAAGTTCAAGGATACGAGAATGTGGTAGAATTGCATGTCTCTAACAACTTAGATTTATATATGTATTTTGGTAATGATTCCCATAAGAGATTCTTCTGAAGAGGAATATGAATCTCCAAAAACTAACAAGGCCTCTATTTTGGTGTTGATTGCTATCTTGAAACCTTGAAGGAGAGTGTAGGCTTCCACTTGATTACTTGACATTCTTCCTAAACCATGAGTGAAGTTACTTTCTTGAGTTATTTTGGGATAGAGGATGATCATAATAAATAAATTAATGTCGATTAAACCTAATTCAATATTGAAAAACTAAAAGATTTTAAAATTCATTTTTTTTATGTCAAGATGAATCGAAACATCCATCTTATTAAAATTGCAGTAGAAAATTGTCTAAAATAGTTTTCAACTCAATATCAAATTATTTTCTATCAGCCAACCTATGAAATAAATAATAAATAATAATGTGGATATAGAGCCAATTCTTAGCTTCACGGGCTAGGAATTGAAGATACACAAATGCAATAGAGAGTGGGGCTGAAATAATTGGTCTTTTAGCATGAACTCTTTATGCATGTAAAGACAGGTATATCATGCGTAGATTAATGTATATAAGGAGAAGTGTGTGACCCTATATATGCCCACACATGGACACGAGTAAATTGCCTCCCCTATGCCAAAATAAAAACACTTTAAGAAGTTAGTTGGATGGAAACTAAACAACACTTCCATAAGTAAAAACAACTCTGAAGGGCTTATTAAATGTATTATGTAATATGATTTTGAATGTAAATTCTTCTTGGCTTGGCTTAGATATGAGGGATCCAATATATTTTTCGCAAGGTGCTTGTTTACACCTCATAAGTAGAAAAAAGTATTGTTAATAAGGTTACTTCCATAGCTAGTTAAAATATATAAACATTTAGGTGAAACAATTCCCTTTTAATGTATGTATTTGTCTCAAGATTGCTGATATGATTTATAACAACGTCCAAAAAATTGGTTCAATTAATTGAATAAGCTTCGTAAGCCAATCAACGTTAAAAAATAAAATCCATGATACCCAGTAAAGAGTGGTTTCACTTCATCCTATGAAACTCAATTACGTCAACTACATAATGCTAGGTTGTGATGTTGGTTGTAACAAAATTCTCTAATTGCTCATTTATTATTTAAAAATAATTTAAAATTGTTCACAATATATGATAATTGTTCATTGAATATGCTTCTTAACGAAGTTGGTCGAAAGCACAATATTAAGACATAGTCTCCTTTCAATAGAAGATATTTTCATATTAAAAGGAGATTCGCTAAATTGGCTAGTACAATTTATTTCAACAAATTACTCGATAATTGGAGTTTGGCAAATTTTCTTTGAAGTCCTACCTTTTAAACATAGAAGAAGCATTATCATGGCCCTAAAGAGGTTCTCACCAAAAGTACCCTTTTTGGTACAGGAAACAATTCTTGAGAGGTGAATTAGTAAATTATAAGTATTTTCATTTCATTGAGTTGTTGGAATATGGTTTTTAATCTTATCTAAATCAACTATAACTTGCACCCAACATCTCACTTGACCTTATGTTAAATAATTATAAAATAAAATAAATGATTTAATAGGATATCATCTTGACCCTAAAACATAAGTTGATTGGCATATCACTCCTTCACCCTTCAAACACTAGCATGATCCATATTTATTAAGAAAATATAAACCCATTAACATGTCAACATTTTTTACAGGGGAGGCAAGTGCGGGGGGGGGGGGGGGGGGTCATTCTGGACCTAAGAGGACAAACAGTAAAAACCTTTGCTTGGGGATTGGGAAACAAGACTAACAACAAGGCTGAGTGGCTGGCTCTTTTTCAAGGATTGGGAATGATAGACACACGAACCATCTCAAGTCTGGTAGTCTTTGGGGACTCTCGCCATGTAATTCTCAAAATGAAAATAGGTTACTCATCAGGATCCATCAAATGCATAAGGCTACATAACAGGATCTCTCAGCTTCATCTTCCTGCTAACATAGCCTTCTTCCATATCCTAAGAGCGAATAACGCTAAGGCAGACTCATTCGAAAACAGGGGGGCTTCTCTTCCTCAAGGATCCATTTTATTAAATGATGAAGAGGCTAGTATCAAACAAATCCCCTAGGTATCAAAAAGGGCCATCCCCCAACCCGCTAGGCCATGCCATGGGGTCTTTTTTGAACTATAAGCACATTGTTTTTAAGGTTTCGTTGCCTCTTGGAAACCCATGCAGATTATGGTGGGACGCGTGGATTCCTTCATCCACCCTTCTTACTTTCTCTTCCTCTCAACTAAAGGCCCATCTCCTCACTCCGAGCTGAGTAGACGGACCTCACGCTCCAGGACCTTCCTTCGCACGCGTAATGGCTCGTCAACGGGGGAGNTCTTCCTCTCAACTAAAGGCCCATCTCCTCACTCCGAGCTGAGTAGACGGACCTCACGCTCCAGGACCTTCCTTCGCACGCGTAATGGCTCGTCAACGGGGTAGTATGCTTCGTCTTCGTCCCAATTGTTTTTCATTGTCATTTCAGGAATGTGAGAGCTCTCCTGGCATGGAAGAGCAGTTCCCATTGCAGAACTTTGAGCCCGCAGTTGGGTTGCTGTTGCTCACGAATAACTCAAGCTCTCTGCTTCTCTCCTGAGCGGTTGATGTGGTAAGAGACCCGTATTTAATATTTGTTGGTGCATATTCATATGTGTATCGTTTTTCGTCTGAGTGTATTGAACACGCATATTTTGATTCGGACTATGGCGAGCTCGGGCATTTGTTCTCCTCTCTGCGTCTGGGAAACTTGGAGAGTAAGCCCCTTTTTTGGTCTGTCGGCCCCATTTAGAGCATGGTTGTCTGTTCGGAGAGGGATATTTGGTGTACTGGAAAGTTAGGGAAACATAACCCACAGTGCGAAGTTAGCCAGAGTTTTTGCAAGAAGTTAAACCCTCTTGTGGTAGATATGGAGCGTAGAGGTGTGGACCTGGTTCATAGGACTGTCAAAGAAGGCTTTGGCGATTTAAAGGTTAACATTCAACGCTTGGCAGATTTTGTTGTTGTTGGAATAACAGACAACAGGGAGACGACAAAGGAGGTTAAGCAGCTTGTGGATGATGTGCAATATATCTCCTACGAGACAAGCTTCCATGACTCAAGGATTGATGACTATGATATGGACATGAAAGAGATGATGGGAAAGATTGATCGTATGCAGGAATATATTCAAAATTTAGTGCAGCTAAACCAAGGAAGCCACCTCCAGGACAACACAGAACCAGCCGCTCAGAGAATGGAAGAAGATTCAATCACCCATCCTGTGGGGTTTCCAGGAAAACTTAAATGATTCCTAAATAGTCCATGTTTTTTTGTATAGTCTTAAATCAACAGTTTATTCGAGTATATACTACAACTGTGAATATTCAGAATAGGAACTACTACAGCGGCTCTAGAAGGCCTTCTCTTTGGCCATATTTTGTTTCAGTTTCTTCTTTACTGCTAGAATCTTACCATTGTTGTATTTTTGTACTGAATGGCTATGCACAACCCCTTTAATATACTTATTTCTTAGTTTCTGTTAAAAAAAAACATGTCATCATTTTTACCACTAAACATAAAATCCATACAATTAGATACAGCCTATCATGACATTTAATCACATTGTTATGTATATAATATAAATCAAAACAAAAATTAATAAAGATTTACCTAGTAATAACAATGGGTTATTGAAACAACTTACCATTCATTAGTCCATGAGAGATGATTTAAGAAGATGAGCACCATGAATAGGCTAAATTCTTGAATAATTAATTACCATTTAACTATAAATTATTAAAACAACTTATCATTCATCAATCCATGAAAGATAAATTTAAGAAAATAAACACCATAACATATAGCTAAATTTTTAAATAATTAATTACTATTTAACAACAAAATATATATATAATTTATTTATTCGAAAAAATATATATAAATATCAATACATCAAATAAATAGCCTTTGTATTTTTAACTCCAAAGTGGCCAAGTCCCACAGTTCTACTCAATTATGCTAATTACATCCAAAGCCGGTGGTTTAACTTATGAAATGACAAAATTAGTGTCACTGAAAACTCACTCTAAATGTCATAATATTTGAACGTGTTTCCAATGGCATTAATTGCATAGAGAGTTTAAATTAATGAAGTGGTTAAGGTTAATTGCATAGAAAAATAGATATAGATAAGATGTTGATAACATTTAAGTGAAAAACAATGGTTTTCGTTTGTTTTTGTTTTGTTTTGTTTTTCTTATTCTAATTATATTTTTTTCTTGAATTGTTATCATCTTATCATAGTTTTTTGTATAATTAATTTTGACTAAACAAACTCCATCATTAAAGTTGATTTTGATTAAACAAATTCCAACCATTGAAATTGACTGAGAATATTTACACATTTTTATATACTAAATAATACAATAAGTGTTTTTACATACTATCATACCATAGTCATCCATGTAATTAACTTTGGCTAGGCAAGCTTCCTCCACTGAATCCCACTAAGAGTGTTTGCACATTTTCATAGACTTGTTAAATGATTCAATGAAAGTGTTTACACATTTTCATAAAATAGATTAATGATACAATACAATTTATGAGCAAATGTATGCAGTGTATGTTTAGTTAGAAAATTTAAACATGTTTATAGTAACTCGATGAGAGCATAAGAGTAAGATAATCTCTTAGTAGTCCGATATAAGAAGGTAAAGAGAAATGGAAGGTGTGTGAGTCTCATAACTAAATAGGCATCTCAATGTGATGCAAGAGGATGGAGGACCAAGCAAGCATCGTAATCAAACAAATTAGCATATGAGAAGTGATTAATATAACAATAATAAATGCTAAAGATAATTGGTATTCTAGAGGATTGTTAAAAAAAGTTTCTTTATAATAATAAATATGCATACTCATACAAAACTATTTATATTAATTATATTACAATGAATTAGTTTATAATCTAAATTTGAAGTGGTCTAAACATTTTACCATTTGGAGTTTTATTATAGTACCATCATTATCATACTCTAGTTATACAAATTTTGGTCAAATTGCAATTTTCATTGCTTAAATTGCATTTTTAAGTGCATAAATGGATCCAGTGCCCTCAAATACCTCAATTTCACTTAGATTGTGCAATCTTAAAAAGTTTTTTGACAAAAAATAGGACCATAAAAGATTAAAATGTTTACATGTTTAACTACTACTCCAAAATTTTACTTAACCACAAACGCTAATCATATACAACATAAAGTCATATGAATTTCAAAAAACATTGGTACAAAATCAATAGATAAATGGTTTTTTTTTTCTTACAATTTTGATGTGTGTAAGCAATGAATTTGATTTTTTTCTCCTTTATATTCATATAATACTCATTACACAACTGAAAATCTAAACGATGAAAATTATTGTTTTAAATTTTTTTAAATAAAAGTTTTATATTTTTTATTATAAAAAAATAAATTATATAATCATTATACGCTTGCAACATTTATAGAGTATAAACATATATAATTAAATGATCTATAGCTTCAAGGGTTAACCCAAGTGGTTATGATCTAGATGTGAGATATTTTCCTTCAAAGTTAGAGAAATTATGGGTTCAACTCTTTTAATCCTCTAGGATTAAGTTTCGTAATCATGATTCACGATTTGAAAACAAACGAGAATATATATATATATATATATAATTTTAATTTGTTTAACTCATTTTTTTTCAATATTTTAATACATTAAAAGTTATTAAAAATAATTTTTAATTTTAAAAAAATAGACTTTCACATTGTATTGTATTGGTTGATAAAAATATAAAAAACTTAACTTAAGAATGAAATATGAACCATTGAGCTCGCTTAACTTGTTGAGGAAGACCCCATAATTATTAATGATTACATAGTATATTGTCAAAACCTTCGGGATCGATAGATAGTTGAGGATGGGCCACCACTCGTAAAGCCAAAATGAGATAATTCCTACCTTGGCAACTCTTTCCATGTTTATGCCATCGTGCCTTCCTATGTTTAACATGAAATGATTATCATAGTCAAATCTTCACACTATGGTTGCACTAGTCAAGACAAAAACCCACACAAGTGTTTGGACCACTATGGACTATTAGATACAATTTGCCATGAATGATAGACTAGATAGTGTTTGGCATTCATAAAATTTGGAAAGGAAAATGGTGGGGACAAATTATCTTGGTTTTCACCTCTTCAATTAATATAGAGGGAAAAATTAAATGTTATTATATGTTTTTTTAATATTGTTTTAAGTTTTGATGTATAAATTTTTTTTTTTATTAATTAAGAATTTGTCTTTTATATATAAGAAAGTTGAGTAATTGTCCAAGATTCAAAAGTATATGGTACAAGTGGAGGTGTGCATGACCATTAGTAGGTTATTTTAGGTGGTCAAGTTTTGTTTGCACATAATGATGTAGTTGCATGTCAATGTCTTGAGAATGTATCAACAAAGATTAGGTAGGTAGTCCTGAATATTGTAGTTTTTTCCTACTTTGAAAAAAAAACTGATATGATGCTTTAAATTGCAATAGGTTCTTCTTTTTGTTGTCATGTATGACAATAAGCTTGGCTTGGGTGGAACCTCCAAGTGATCCAAAACTATGTAGTCTTATCAATGACCTAGAAAGGAAGGAGTGGAGAACTCTAAGAGGTAGATCAAACAGAAACCACTATTGTACCTATAGTCTACAAACTACTTTTGGTTGGTTGAATAGTGATAAAGAAGTGATGACCTAGTTAGGGAGAAGTGAAGGGTTCAAAGAGGGAAATTAGGTTGAAATCGCTCTAAGACATAGAGAAAATATATAAATTACTTCTAGTTGATTAACTAATGATACAGATTGTGCTTAATGTCACCCCCTTCTTTTAGTCAACAATTATCGACGTCTTTAATTATGTTTGTTAAGACTTTGAAAACTCATCAAGCATTAACCATCTGGTAGGAGTACTACAACCCTAAAATAAATATTGACTAAATTTTTCAAAAATTTTAATAACATATTGAACTATTGTTTTTAAATGTAATAATCACTAAATGAAATGAAATACAATTGATTTTCTTATATTTAAAAATAAAATAATTAATTAGAATTAAAATTAAAAAAATCATATATTTGAGATTATGCTTGTTGAAAAATTGTCGAGTTTTGGAAAAAAGGGGTCGAAATAGGATATGTTATCACGAAAAACTCGCACGCCTACGACAATTTTGTGATTCACACATTAATGTCATCAACATACAACATGCATCCATCCGAAGACATCTTCACAAGATACAAAGAGCATATTGTGTAACACCCCGGTTTTAACCCCATTGCATTAAATGTACATGATGTATATATTGTAATGAATCGTGGTGTGGAGCTAAAGGAAAAAGCCCCACCATCGATTTAGTTGTGTTATGTTTAGGTGAACGGAATCGTTGCCGATGGTCTATCGTGGTATACGACATATATTAAGTTTTGTCGTCATGTAAATATGCATCTTTAATTAAATAACCCAACTACTATGTTCACTGCAACTAAATTGAGAAGGGGCATGATTCTCACAAGGATAAGGGGGGAATTGTTAAACCATGAACCAATGGGGAAAAAGCCATGTGTCACCACCTTGTCTTATCCAACTACCACTTTAATGCTCTGCAAAGTAGTTGAGGCAGTTATTTTGCAGGGAGTGGAGTGTGGCAGGATTGTCAGTCCTTGTCCACACGCACACTCCACCAGTGAATCGAACCTCACGTTGGGCAGAAGAAACGACTATGCCCATCATTCCACTCTCTCCACAACGGTGCTGAAACACTTCTGCACTTCTGACTCGCCATTCTCCATGGTCGCTCATCCTCATGCAAGGAAAAACGTCCTATGTCTCACGCAGAGGATTATTTCCTATTTGGTCTCACGCAGCCAGGAGAGGGAGCCGTTTCGGTTGACATTCATGTTTTCCATAGAGAGGTATCTGGTGTGTTTCCATCCATATCTTGGGATTAGGTGTAAATTTCTCTCATGCACAGGTTGGGAGGTTGATTCCCTTCCCCATTTGCAGTATGTGTAAGTCTTCCCAGTGGCTTCGTTGTTCAGAACAGGCTGTTGTATCCCCACGTTTGTTGGTTGTGTTTGCTATTACGTTTTGGGGTTATTTTGGCCACGATAGGGCCAAGAACAACTCAGGAGTCATTTTCCCTGTCTAAGCTGTAACTGCTGGTTGATTGCATGCGTGGATGGTTGGTCTTTGGACTGTGTTGTGGGTAGGGGTGAGGGCTTGGTTTGCTTGATAAACCTGGTGTGTTTGGAAACCACACAGACAGAGCTAGAGGGTTGGCTTTCTTCTCCACAACCCCTGAATAGCACTCGAAGGGAGGTCAGGGCCTAAGGGACTGTGTAGCAGAGAAGGGACTGATTTCCTTGTGTTGGGTGTGTGTGGGTGTCCTAGAAGTCAGGATAGTTCTGGTGTAGGTGTCCTTAGCTCTTCAATGAGCTCACCATCTTAGCATTTAGCCTTTCCCAGCTCCTTGATGGCCTGATAAACCCAACTGTGTTGGCTTAGCTGGTTTGTTGATGGCCTGATAAACCCAACTGTGTTGGCTTGGTCTGTGTTTTGTGTATCCTTGGCTATGTGTAAGCCTTCTTGTTCTTTATTTCTTGGGGGAATCATGCCCGGCTCGGGGGTGGCAGCGTTGCTGAGAGATTAAGGAGCACGCTGGCCTATGGTTGGGTGGAACGTTGCAGCGACGTAGCTGGTTGCGGAACAACTTTCATAAGATAAGTATTCTTGTCTATTTTACTTCTACAATTATATTTACTGTTAATAAATTATGATGAACATGTTGAATGAATGTGTGTTTTCTTCCGCTGTGTATGTGAATGATTATGCATCTTAGCATGTTTTATGTTCAAGCATCTCAGTTTTATATATCTCCATGTTCATGGGGCGGTTAGCCCAGATGGTTAATAGCATGGTAGTGTCCTCTTAGCCGGTCGGAGGGTCGAGGATGTTACATATTGAGTCCAAAATGAACCTAAAAAGTCAAAAACTACAATAGGGAGGGTTTAGCTATGTTCTTATGCGCAACCTCATAAATATACCTGTGTTGCAACGCAAAAATCCCTCACGATTTGCACGTCTAACACAAACAATGGGATATCACCCACCAACAATGCATTGAAGGATCATGAAAGATCCACTTACTCAAATGAATTCGAATTTGGTCTTCCACACACTTGGTTTCCTTAAATGGCCTCTCAGTGTACTTTGGAGCCAAAACATGGATCAATGGGTTCACACATCTTGTTACTTCTTGGAAACCTCTTGGATTATAAAAGAAATCCATGGGCATGCTTATTAAAAGAATAATATTGAGTAAATTTATGTTGTTGGAATTGTGATTGAGCTTCCTCTTAGTTCACTTCTTCCCTCTTGTTAAGCATTTCCAAAGATCCCTTCCCTCAAGGGGCAAGTGCTTTTCCCACATTTGGTTCATTAACCACTCTACAAACATTGTTGGACAAGAAAGGCATCCCTTAGGAAGATTGTTTTCCTCCTTTTGGATCTCACATATCCAAGGTGTTGTATTAGATTGACCATTGCGCAATATACAAGTGGTTTGGCTCACATTGATTGTTGGAGTTTGCATCCTCTACCCCCTTTGATCATTTTATTTAAGTTTTGTTATCATTTTCTTGGTTATATGTTGCTTCCCTCTAACAATATTTTTCATAATCACT
Source organism: Pseudotsuga menziesii (assembly GCA_001517045.1). NCBI lineage: Eukaryota > Viridiplantae > Streptophyta > Pinopsida > Pinales > Pinaceae > Pseudotsuga > Pseudotsuga menziesii. Next base: position 603,844 of record LPNX010369345.1, on the reverse strand, counting down.
TGGGGTCATCCAACCAACCACCAATGGAATCCAAATACTGAGGCCTTATTGCGGCCTACAAGGCTTAGCCCCATCCCAAAGTGGGAAGGCACACTTGTGCATTATTTCCCACATTAGTGTTAATGTCCACTCCACTTCATTTTTATTCATTTATCTTTGTTTAGGTTGTTTTTTTACTATAGTTAATTTATGGTATATTCTGTCTTGCAGGTGATGAGGATCATTCCTCTCATTCTGGAAATTTGGCCTTCATTCAGTTGTTTCAACCATTTTTAACAATAGCGTGCTTCCCAACGTATCTAGCGCCCTGATAGTGTGCTTTAATATTCGACAAACGTGCTAACAATGCAGTTTAACATACTTCTGCTCGCATGGTTTTCATGTCCTGAAACAACGTTTTTTTTCCTTCACTGTACCAATGCTACAACGCATTAGTAAGTGTTTTTTCATGCTACAGCGACTGTAATTTTTTTTTCGTGTTGTTTGTCATGTATTTTCTTTTTATATGTTAGTACAACAATCTGTAGCCCTGCACTAGTTGCTCACTAATGAACTAGGAATTGATTAGCTTACAATGGTTACTAGTTCCTATAGTAATTATCCCACCTAGACTAAGATTAGATAGTAAAGGGGTCATCCCTTGAAATATAATTACATAACAAACTTTAAGGCTCCCCAAGGACCTCATTGTTGTCACTAATATTTGAGACATCATATGGTTCTTTTCTTTTACTTTAACATATTTATTGCAAAGAAGCGTAGAATCCACTTTTTGCACACAGGCAAGGACCTAAAGACTCTCCCATTCCCTAAGTATTCTCTTCACGATTTATGTGAATCAAAAAAAGGGAGTGAAGGGTGCAATGCCTCCATTGCACACTTAGCATTTATTTTTGTAGGTGTCATTCTTTTGTTTAAAGCTCAAGATACAATATACACCATTTTGTTTTTAGCACTCTACTTGATTGCAACAATATGATTTGCTTTTATCACGTGTATGCTCACTTGCGCACACTAAGGGACCTAAAGATGCTTTCCAACCAAGTATGCTCTTCATGATTTCAATGAATGATAAAGAAAAGGAAGTGTAAAATACCTCCCTTACACTCATTTAATTCACAACAAAATCCTTAACAACCAACCATTATAAAATGTTAAACAACTAAAATCCTCTCCAGGAGTTCACAAAACAATATTTTAGTTTGGCAGGATTGATTGGGATAGGCATCCAAATAATACCCACCAATCTAGTTTCATTAGGCATATTTTTTAAGCATAGAATTGTTTTCTTTTAGGGTGCTTTCAAATCCTGCTATAAGCAAGTGTTCAAAGAAATATCAGATCAAATACATGTACCAATATACAAGGAGGTAAAAGTTGAGGTATAGCTTCCTTGCTCTCCCCTACAAGCCACTCACCTTGTTGTTAAGGTGACAAAAATATACTTCTTGGGCCTAACTATTCATCCACACTTGATGCAAGGTAACCATAGTGGCCAAAATTAGGATACCACCAAGGAACACTTGGGAGTGAAAGTGATTCCTGAAGTTGGTTATTGTTGTTGGAGGGTGTTGCCAAGCCTTCTTTATTGGAACATTGGTCCCATCGCCAACAGAACTAACTCTTTGTTACCTTCACTAGTCAATTGTTGTGTGGATTCCACTATCACCAACAATTGTGATATTGGGAGACCCAATTACATTCGAAAGGAAGGAAGTTAGGTTTTCTTAGGGAATTTACACTTGTTGTTATTTTTCTAAATACAAACTCATTAAACTCGTAATTCAAAAAGAATCAACACGTGGACACCTTTGCACTAAGCCATATTTGCACATATCACTCACTTATTGCACCATATTGCATCTGTTGTGGTTGACATATTTTTGCATTTGTCTATATTGTGTGTATGCATATCAATCTCACTTGGATACTATACTTACACCATTGAGGGGGAAAACCTCCCCCTAAGGCAGTATCACAAACTACAAGGCCTTTCCCCTCTCTCGAGGGATTTTTTTCCTTTGTCTCCCCATGGCACATGTGGGAGATTACCTAGTCGGGGCCGCTCCCAGGCCACATTGATTGGGTCTTATAGGTTATGGTACACCTTTCTTGATTCACCATTAGAGGAAATTTGGGGTCTAAAATGGGCCTTATAAGAAAATGCGCCAACAATAAATTTTGTGAGTTGGAATTCAAGAACCAATAGAATTTCAATAAAATGAGTCAACCATAATGGTTGAATTGACATATTTGTCATAAAAGAAAACTACTTTTTTTGTTCGTATTTTTGACATATCTACTTGTGTTTTTACTCAAATTCTGAGCGAGAGAGCTCGTTGGATGTGGAATTTAATTCTGCAACCAACGAGTACCCACACTACATACTTTTGACAGACCTTGATACCCCAAAAACAAGAAATACCTGAAAAAATGTAATGATGACATCATCATCATGTTTTTTAGGTATTTCTTGTTTTTGGGGCAGCGGGGTCTATCAAAAGTATGCAGTGTGGGTACTTGTTGGATGTAGAATTAAATTCCACATCCAATGAGCTCTCCTGCTCGGAATTTGAGTAAAAACAAAGGGAGATATGTCGAAAATACGAACAAAAAAAGTAGTTTTTTTCATTCTTCCTCCAAAATTAATAACTATTATGTTAACTATTATTTTATTATTTTAAATATTATTTTATTATTTTCCTTAGGAGGCCCATTTTAGACCTCAAATTTCCTCTAATGTCTCTCCCCTCAGAGATAGTGTTAAACATTTCTCATCCTCATCTCACGAAAGAGGTTCACCATTGTTTACTCCCCCAGGAGGGAATAACCCACCTTATTCTCCCCCATCAGGAGGAACTCGCACTATATCTTTATATTCCCCTAAAAGAAAAAGATCACTGCCACATATTCCAAGGTCTTCTCCTCAAGGAAACAACATTCAAAATAACATGGCAGGCCCCAACCTAAATTGACCATTCATGGCAAGTTTAAACCTCCCTTATCTAGCCAAACTGGTTAATGATATGCCAGAAAAGATACCTTCAGATATCCCTAAATTTGAAGGGAAGCAGGGATATGATCCTGTCAACCACATTATGTCTTTCCACCTATGATGTTCCTCTAACAACATAGTGGAATATTTCGTCTACCTCCATCACTTCCAAAGAACCCTAACCGGTACAGCTGCAAAATGGTATGTAAAATTAACAAGAGCCTCTCATACCACATTTGATACCACTGCCACATCATTTATATCCTAATTTTAGTTGCCAATAAGGCATGATCTTGACCTCATAATTCTCACATAGTTTCGACAAAACACAACAACACACATAACAGACCATATCCATGAATGGTGTCATCATCGCACCTTGTGCAAATTTTACATTCAACCTCCTTTCCTTTTGGATTGGTTTTTCAAATCACTCCAACCAACTATTGCAAATGATGTGGCTACCTCGATGCCACCGAACGAGCAAGAAGTGATTCTCAAATCCCAACACTTTGACCTAATATATGCCTAATTAGGGTATATGTATACCATGCTACTAGATGCTCCTCGGTATCGATCATTAGATCCTCTCGTCGCAGGGATGTCACATTCCATGGGTGGTATTATTGGGTCTATCCCCTCCCAAGGTAAATCACCCCTGTTACACCAAACCATTGTTACACCACCCATGGTGGCACAATATCCACATATCCCCATTATGTCAGCTCCCATTACAACAATACCAAATCTCTCATTTGGACAGCCTCAGTACAGACCTTACAACCTTGTCTACCCAAGTAAAATCCAAGTACAAACGGTTCCTCAACCACAAATGGCCCCATGAGTTCCTACATCCACATCATATGTAGCACAACCAACCTATAATCCCCAACCAGGGTATAATCCTTACTGCCCATACCCATGTCCTTATGGTATGACACCCATGCCTCATATGGGAGTCAACTTTGTCCAACCTTCTATGCAACAACAAGCTCAACAATTTGAGAAACCGAATATCATTATTACCCTAAATCCTCAGAATTAAGGGAAGAATAAGGGAAAAAATTAACAGCCCCAACCATAAGGGCGGGGGGAAAACCAAGTTTCCTAACACAACCTAAATTAGGGTAACCAACCAGCATAAGGGCACAATCCCCCCAAATAAGGCAAGAACACCAACCTGAGGACAAACTACCCTTGCTCAATTTGTGGTGAGTATGGTAATTACACTCACCATTGACCACTTATCCTCGACTGCCAATAGTTATTGGGAACAAAGAAATAGACACCAACAAACCCGCCCTAGGAACCTCCAGCACACAACCCCAACAAGTGTTTTTGCAACCATTTTCCAATCAAGGAGTGGTTACCCAACAGTCAGGTCCTCACCCCCCAGGTGATGTATCATTCCAAAAACTTTATATGAACTTGGCTTCAGTCAATATCCAAACCCATGGCAAAGGGTACACCAATGATGATACCTCACCCATCCTTGAAGAAACTTCAGTCCCTTGAGGAGGACTTTACAAATTATGTGCCTCAACATGGAGAAAACTTTGTGGATACCCAAAACACCACTAAGGCATGCCCCTCATACTCCACACATGAAGGTTTCTCTTAACCACATCATTATTGATGAATTGTTGCAGTCACCAACCGTTATGTTAGCGTTAGAAGAACTTCATTTTTTCCCTTCACAACAAAAGGCATTAATGAATGCACTTCAAGTTTTTGACCCTTTCGACGCAAACCTTATGAATTTTGACTTAAACAAAAGTGAACCATGACTACCACCATCAGTCGCATTCCAAGTCCCATTCATGGTTAAAAACATCATCATCCATCGATGCATCATCAATGAAGGTGCATCCACATGCGTAATGTATTCCAATGTGTAGAAGAGATTAGGATCCCCAAATTTAGCCCCATCATTTATCACTCTGTGCATATGACAACAAACCATCCCAACCACAAGGATTGTACCAGAATTCCCACATTGAGCTAATGGAAAAAATGGTGATGATCGACATTGAAGTCATCGATGCCCAACATGACTACAACATCCTCGTGGGGCGTATTTACATGTGTGCCATGAAGGCGGTCACCTCCTCAGTGTTTCATACCATGATGTTACCATTCAATGGGAAGGTGGTCACCCTTGACCAACTTAGATACTACAACTCCCATGCATCTGCCAATCCTAAAAACATCTTACCCATGGTAAGTGAGGAAAACCCAACACCTTATGTTGAAATTATCCCAAGTGTCTACAAAGATTCTGACCTCCTAGGGGCATATTTAGGACCTCCACCTAAAATTCCCCCCATAATGGAGGGTCTCATCTGTACCCTTTCCACCATAGAAAAAGATTCTTCCACCCCTGGGGAATCATTGTCAGCATATCCATCCAGTCACGGTGTAGAAAAAGTTTTCAACCCTTCTGTACCGCCCATGTTCTAGATTCCATTTTTGTAACCCCCCCACCGAAGTACGTGGAACGTCAGTTATGGCCCAATTAACACTCCCAGGAATCACACTAGGACTTTTATGTGTGGTACCTTACCCCACCCTTCCCAAATATGGATTCAAAACCCATCGCCCATTATGAGATGGTGTCGGTACAATGATTCATTACTACGACTCCATCTACCAAATCCATAACACCTATGACTCAGCCACCACTGACGGTTACAAAACCATAAAGTAGGGACAGTTGTCAACCCAAGATAAACACCCCTGCCAATGGAGGCACCACTCATCCTAGATTGAAGTCCCCTGCCATAATAAACCATGCCCCCCCATGAATCATCATCAGGGGCACCTAAACTCAACATGAAGGGCGCCACCCAACAAACACTAAAAACACCCAGTATGCGTGATACACCCACCATGTGGGTCACACCCCCATGTGCTTTGTGTAGACAACAAGGTCATGCAACTAATCTATAACCTACCTTAATAGAAATCATAAACTTGCTCAATACACATGTTAGTGTCATGCATGCCCCTCAAGCTAAGACTGGGGGCACATCAAACCCCTCAACCCCTAAGTGCAAATCCTTACACACCAACAAGGAATGTTCAATTTGTTCTCAATCTGGGCACTACACATGCCATTTCCCTCATCTCCCTTGATTTCTGAATGCATTGGAAACCATTTGTCTCGCACAAACGGTGGAGGAACCCACACCTACCCACCATTTGAGGTATCTTCCATCAGTATGATCACCACGAATGAAGTAGAAAACATCAAGTCTCCAAGTTCAATCCCTTAAAGTACCCTTACATCACCTCAAGCACACCCCACACATATGAACCATGATACCCAAATTGATGCTTACACTTCATGCAAAAACCAGAAACATATGATTCCTAGTTGTAACAGGACCACATCCCCTACAATGTCACTAGAACCTGAGACTCATTCCACTTAGGGGATCATTCCCATGCCAAGCATGTGGCTCCGCTCCCCACTATTCATTTCAGTGCCCCATTTTGCACAATGAACAAGAAGTTTTCCTTGAGAAAATGTGTCTCCAGGACCAATTGCTCCAACTAAGTGTCTCACCACAAGAACCATTGTTGGATCAAATTATTCCCACAATATCCAACACTATCGAAGATATATCTCCCCTAGATGGATTACTCACAAGTGAGGATTCATCATTGTCTAACGAGGAGTCATCCTGCCCCCACGACAACCCTCCTCCATTGATCCAAAATAAGCCATATTTGGATCCTCTATATTTCACCAAGAACGCCAATACATAATCATACCCCCTCAATCATGATATAGTTTCCCAACATTAGTAGAAGGTTCCCATTATGCACCAATTGAACCCATTGTTCATGTTAAAGTTTCAGAATTCATATATGTTTCCAATCCCATAGATCAAAAACTAAAATGCATCCTTTGTTCTTAATGCAGATGGATTTTAATCAACACACCTATATCAGTTTCGCGGACGGCGTGAGTCGTTGGTAAAAAATATTAGCATCAACTGCTTGGGCCATTTACACCCCCCACCAAACTCTATACCACATCGATGGAGTTTTCCTATGGGAAATTACAAACAAACAAACTGAGTGCACTGTCATTATAGGTCTATTGACCGATTCCACCCCTTTTCATATAGCTCGTCTACACGTCCACCTATATTCCAATTTAGTTATGTCACAACTCAACAATGCTTTATGTGTCCTCAATCCACTTCTCTTCCACAAGTATCTATGTGTACATCTCCTCGTGCTACAATTTGAAATCATAATTTTCACCCATGTCCCAAGGAGTGCCAATGTACTCATCAATGCGGTCACCAATGAAGTTTTCAATTGGAACTTGATCCATCATAACTAAACCTGCACAATAAATCAAGGTCAACCATTACATGTACAAGTACACATAACTATGTATAAGTACACATAAACAATGTGTCAATAACTAGGACTAACATCGTGTGCAAGTACATATCACTACCCATAAACAATATCAACATCTACACATACACATCATCATATGTTTCTCATCAAAATACCATGCATAAGTACCTACTACTAAACATCGGTAAGAACAATATATGCATATAAACATAGATAAACATATACATACATCAAACATCCATGAGAAATAGCATGCATGCCACCAAAAAATGTTGTGTGTGTGTGTGTGTGTATCTCAAAAATAGTCTGTCACATACAAAATGGCCCTCATCGGGCATATACATAATAATTGTGCACTTATGGGGATACATCATACATACCGCCTCCCATAGGCTCTACCATCATACATATACAAAACAAGGGCTCTCAGCCCTAAATACAACCATATCATGAAACTAGAGCACTCAAGTTGCTCCACCACCTAGCGGGTCTCGAGGCCACATGATGGCCAAGGATCGTACATCCTCACCTCTGACTACCTTAGGCTCAAGTCCTCGTTCTGTTCCTGGCCCCTATCGTTGTCTCTACCTAGGAGGATACATTTCCGCTCCACGAGCTGCTTATGCCCCATGGCATGCAATCACAACCCTCTGCATCACATCTTGAAGACCCGGCCCACATGTTGTTGGGAGATGTAGAGTAAGGGGAAACTCCTAATCTGTGGGATCCTTGAAAGCTCGCTCATTAATATCCTTGGTCGAAAGCCCACTCATTAATAGCTCGCTCATATATATATATATATATATATAATTTTAATTTGATTAACTCATTTTAATTCAATATTTTAATACATTAAAAGTTATTAAAAGTAATTTTTAATTTTAAAAAAATAGACTTTCACATTGTATTGTATTGGTTGATAAAAATATAAAAAACTTAACTTAAGAATGAAATATGAACCATTGAGCTCGCTTAACTCGTTGAGGAAGGCCCCATAATTATTAATTATTACATAATATATTGTCAAAACCTTAGGGATCGATAGATAGTTGAGGATGGGCCACCACCTCGTAAAGCCAAAATGAGATAATTCCTACCTTGGCAACTCTTTCCATGTTTATGCCATCGTGCCTTCCTATGTTTAACATGAAATGATTATCATAGTCAAATCTTCACACTATGGTTGCACTAGTCAAGACAAAAACCCTCACAAGTGTTTGGACCACTATGGACTATTAGTTACAATTTGCCATGAATGATAGGCTAGATAGTGTTTGGCATTCATAAAATTTGGAAAGGAAAATGGCGGGGACAAATTATCTTGGTTTTCACCTCTTCAATTAATATAGAGGAAACAAATTAAAAGTTATTATATGTTTTTTTAATATTGTTTTAAGTTTTGATGTATAAATTTTTTTTTTTATTGATTAAGAATTTTTCTTTCTTTTATATCTATATAAAAGAAAGTTGAGTAATCGTCCAAGATTCAAAAGTATATGGTATGAGTGGAAGTGTGCATGACCATTACCAGGTTATTTTAGGTGGTCAAGTTTTGTTTGCACATAATGATGTAGTTGCATGTCAATGTCTTGAGATTGTATCAACAAAGATTAGGTAGGTAGCCCTGAGTATTGTAGTTTTTTCCTACTTTGAAAAAAAAAACTGATATGATGCTTTAAATTGCAATGGGTTCTTCTTTTTGTTGTCATGTATGACAATAAGCTCGGCTTGGGTGGAACCTCCAAGTGATCCAAAACTATGTAATATTATTGATGACCTAGACATGAAGGAGTGGAGAACTCTAAGAGGTAGATCAAACAGAAACCACTATTGTACCTATAGTAAGTCTACAAACTACTTTTGGTTAGTTGACTAGTGATAAAGGAGTGATGAGCTAGTTAGGGAGAAGTGAAGTGTTCCAAGAGGGAAATTAGGTTGAAATCGCTCTAAGACATAGAGAAAATATATAAATTACTTCTAGTTGATTAACTAATGATAGAGATTGTCCTTAATGTATCCCCCCTCTTTTAGTCGACAATTATCAACATCTTTAATTGTGTTTGTTAAGACTTTGAAAACTCATCAAGCATTAACCATCTAGTAGGAGTACTACAACCCTAAAATAAATATTCACTAAAATTTTCAAAAAATTTAATAACATACCGAACTATTGTTTTTAAATGTAATAATCACTAAATGAAATGAAATGCAAATGATTTTCTTATATTTAAAAATAAAATAATTAATTAAAATTTAAATTTTAAAAAATATATATTTGAGATTATGCTTGTTGAAAAATTGTCGAGTTTTGGAAAAAAAGGGGTCGAAATAGGATAGGTTATCACGAACAACTCGCACGCTTGCGATTATTTTGTGATTCACACAGTAAAGCGTCATCAACATGCAACATGGATCCAGCCGAAGACATCTTCACAAAATCCAAAGAGCATATTGAGTCCAAAATGACCCTAAAAAGTAAAAAACTACAACATGGAGGGTTTACCTATGTTCATACGTGCAACCTCATAAATACACGTGTTGTAGAGCAGAAATCCATCGCGATTTGCACGTCTAACACAAACAATGGGATATCACCCACCAGCGGCACATTGAAGGATCAAGAAAGATCAACTTACTCAAATGAGTTTGAATTTGGTCCTCCACACACTTGGTTTCCTTAAATGGCTTCTCGGTGTACTTTGGAGCCAAAACATGGATCAATGGGTTCACACTATGATCTTGTTACTTCTTGGAAACCTCTTGGATTATAAAAGAAATCCATGGGCATGCTTATTAAAAGAATAATATTGAGCAAAGTTATGTTGTTGGAATTGTGATTGAGATTCCTCTTAGTTCACCTCTTCCCTCTTGTTAAGCATTTTGAAAGCTCTCTTGCCTCCTTCCCTCAAGGGGAAAGTGCTCTTCCCACATTTGGTTCATTAACCACTCTACAAACATTGTTGGACAAGAAATGCCTCCCTTAGGAAGATTGTTTTCCTCCTTTTGGAGCTCACATTTCCAAGGTGTTGTATTAGCTTGACCATTGCACAATATACAAGTGGTTTAGCTCACATTGATTGTTGGATTTTACATCCTCCACCCCCTTTTGTCATTTTATTTAAATTTTGTTATCATTTTCTTGGTTATATTTTGTTTCCCTCTAACAATATTTTTCATAATCACTTGGGGTCATCCAACCAACCACCAATGGGATCCAAATACCGAGGCCTTATTGCGGCCTACAAGGCTTAGCCCCATCCCAAAGTGGTAAGGCACACTTGTGCATTATTTCCCACAATAGTTTTAATGTCCTCTCCACTTCATTTTTATTCATTTATCTTTGTTTAGGTTGTTTTTTTAGTGTGGTTAATTATGGTATATTCTTTCTTGTAGGTGATGAGGACCATTCCTCTCATTCCAGAAATTTGGCCTTCATTCGGTTGTTTCAACCATTTTTAACAATAGCGCACTTCCCGACGTATCTAGCACCCTGATAGTGTGCTTTAATATTCGACAGACACGCTGACATCGCAATTTAACAGACTTCTACTCGCATGGTTAACCTGTCCTGAAACAACGTTGTTTTTCCTTCACTGTACCAATGCTACAACACGTCAGTGAGTGTTTTTTTCATACTGCAGCGTGACTGTAAAAAAAAAATCGTGTTGTTTGTCATGTATCTAGCCCACTAGTTTCTCACTAATGAACTAGGAATTGATTAGCTTACAATGGTTACTTGTTCCTATAGTAATTAGCCCACCTAGACTAAGATTAGATAGTAAAGGGGTCATCCCTCGAAATATACTTATGTAACCAAATTTAAGGCTCCTCAAGGACCTCATTGTTGTCACTAATATTTGATACATCATATTGTTCTTTTCTTTTACTTTAACATATTTATTTCAAAGTAGCATAGAATCCACTTTTTGCACACAAGAAAGGACCTAAAGAATCTCCCATTCCCCAAGTATTCTCTTAACGATTTATGTGAATCAAAAAAAGGGAGTGAAGGGTGCAATGCCTCCATTGCACACTTAGCATTTATTTTTGTGGGCATCATTAGTTTGTTTAGAGCTCTAGATACAATTTACACCATTTTGTTTTTAGCACTCTACTTAATTGCAACCATACCATTTGTTTTTATCACGTGCATGCTCACTTGTGCACACTAAGGGACCTAAAGATGTTTTCCAGCTGAGTATGCTCTTCATGATTTCAGTGAATGATAAAGAAAAGGAAGTGTAAAATACCTCCCTTACACTCATTTAATTCACAACAAAATCCTTAACAACCAACCATTTTAAAATGTTAAACAACTAAAATCTTCCATGGGATGTCACAAAACAATATTTTAGTTTGGTAGGAATTATTGCAATAGGCATCCAAACAACACCCACCAATCTAGTTTCATTAGGCATATTTGTTAAGCATAGAATTGTTTTCTTTTATGGTGCTTTCAAATCCTGCTATAAGCAAGTGTTCAAAGAAATATCGGATCAGATACATGTACTGATATACAAGGAGGTAAAAGTTGAGGTATATCTTCCTTGCTCTCCCCTACAAGCCACTCACCTTGTTGTTAAGGAGACAAAAATATACTTCTCGAGCCTAACTATTGATGCACACTTGACGCAAGGTAACCATAGTGGCCAAAATTAGGATACCACCAAGGAACACTTAGGAGTGCAAGTGATTCCTAAATTAGGTTATTGTTGTTGGAGGGTGTTGCCAAGTCTTCTTGATCGGAACATTGGTCCCATTACCAACAGAACTAACTCTTTCTTACCTCCACTAGTCAATTGTTGTATGGATTCCACTATCACCAATAGTTGTGATTTTGGGAGACCCAGTTACATTCGAGAGGAAGGAAGTTAGGTTTTGTTAGGGAATTTATAGTTGATGTTATTTTTCTAAATAAAAGCTCATTAAACTCATAATTCAAAAAGAACCAATGTGTGGACACCTTTGCACTAAGCCATATTTGCACATATCACTCACTTGTTGCACCATATTGCATTTGTTGTGGTTGACATGTTTTTGCATTTGTCTATATTGTGTGTATTCATCTCACTCTCACTTGGATACTATACTTACACCATTGAGGATCAAAACCTCACCCTAAGGAAGTCTCACAAACTGCAAGGCCTTTATCTCCCCTCGAGGGATATTTTTCCTTTATCTCCCCATGGAACATGTGGGAGATTACTGAGTTAGGGCCGCTCCCAGGCCACATTGATTTTGTCTTATAGGTTATGGTACACCTTTATTGATTCACTCTCTCCCCTCAGAGATAGTGTTAAACCTTTCTCATCCTCATCTCACGGAAGAGGTTCACCATTGTTTACTCACCCACGAGGGAATATCCCACCTTCGTCTCCCCCATCAGGAGGAACTCGCACTACATCTTTATATTTCCCTAGAAGACAAAGATCACTGCCACATATTCCAAGGTCTTCTTCTCAAGGGAACAACATTCTGAATAACATGGCAGGCCCCAACCTAAATTTACCATTCATGGCAAGTTTGAACCTCCCTTATCTATCCAAACTGGTTAATGATCTGATATCTCATGCTTCCAACTTACCAGATATGCCAGAAAAGATACCTTCAAATGTCCCTAAATTTGAAGTGAAGCAGGGATATGATCCTGCCAACCACATTATGTCTTTCCACCTATGATGTTCCTCTAAAAACATTGTGGAATATTTCGGCTACCTCCGTCTCTTCCAAAGAACCCTAACCGGTACAACTGCAAAATGGTAAGTAAAATTAACAAGAGCCTCTCATACCACATTTCATATCACCGCCACATCATTTATATCCTACTTTTAGTTTCCAATAATCCATGATCTTGACCTCGAAATTCTCACAGAGTTTCAACAAAACACAGCAACACACATAGCAGACCATATCCATGAATGGCATCATCATCGCACCTTGTGCAAAATTTACATTCGACCTCCTTTCCTTTTGGATTGGTTTTTCAAATCACTCCAACAAACTATTGCAAAGGATGTGGCTACCTCGATGCCACAAAACGAGTAAGAAGTGATTCTCAAATCCCAACACTTTAACCTAATATATGCCCAATTAGGGTACATGTATACCATGCTACTAGATGCTCCTTGGTATCGATCATTAGATCCTCTCGTAGCAGGGATATTATATTCCATGGGTGGGATTATTGGGTCTATCCCCTCCCAAGGTAAATCTCCCCCAAAAACCATTGTTACACCACCCTTGGTGGCACAATATCTACATATCCCCATTATGTTGGCTCCCACTACAACTTTACCAAATCCCTCATTTGGATAGCCCTAGTACGGACCTTACAACCTTGTCTACCCAAGTAAAAGCTAAGTACAAATGGTTCCTCAACCACAAATGGCACCACGAGTTCCTACATCCACATCATATGTAGCACAACCTATCCTATAATCCACAACCAAGGTATAATCCTTACTACCCATACCCATGTCCTAATGGTATGACACCCATGCCTCATATGGGAGTCAACTTTGTCCAACCTTCTATGCAACAACAAGCTCAACAATTTGAGAAACTGAATATCGCTAATCCCTTGAATCCTCATAATCAAGGGAAGAAGAAGGGAAAAAATAGACAGCCCCAACCAGAATGGCGAGGGGGGAACCCAAGTTTCCCAACATAACCTAAATCATGGTAACCAACCAGTATATGGCCGCAATACCCCCAAATAAGACAAGAACGCCAACCTGAGGACAAACTACCCTTGCTCAATTTGTGGTGAGTATGGTAATTACACTCACCATTGCCCGCTTATCCTTGACTGCCAATAGTTAGTAGGAACAAAGAAACAGACACAAGCCGCACCCACCCTAGGCACCTCCTGCACACAACCCTAGCAAGTTTTTTTGAAACAACCATTTTCAAACCAAGGAGTGGTTTCCCAACAGCCGAGTCCTCGGCCCCTAGGTGATGTATCATTCCAAAAAAATTATATCAACTTAGCTTCATTCAATATCCAAACCCATTCCAAAGGGTACACCAATGATGATACCTCACCCATCCTTGAAGAAACTTCGGTCCCTTGAGGAGGACCTTTACAAATTTTGCGCCCCAACATGGAGCAAATTTCGAGAATACCCAAAACACCACTAAGGCATACCCCTCATACTCCACACATGAAGGTTTCTCTTAACTACATTATCGTTGATGAATTGTCGTAGTCACCAGACACTATGTCAACATTAGAAGAACTTCATTTTTTCCCTTCACAACAAAAGGAATTAATGAATGCACTTGAATTTTTTGACCCTTTCGATGCAAACCTTATGACTTTTGACCTAGACAAAAGTGAAACATGAATACCACCAGCAGTCACATTCCAAGTCCCAGTCATGGTCAAAAACATCATCATCCATCGATGCATCATCAATGAAGGCGCATCCACATGCGTAATGTCTTCCAATGTGTAGAAAAGATTGAGATCCCCAGATATAGCCCCATCATTTATCACTCTCTATGCATATGATGACAAACCATCCCAACCACAAGGATTGTACCAAAATGCCCACATAGATCTAATGAGAAAAATGGTGATGATCGACGTTGAAGTCATCGATTCCCAACTTGACTACAACATCCTCTTGGGCATAGTTACATGTGTGTCATTAAGGCTATCACCTCCTTGGTGTTTCATACCATGATGTTCCCATTCAATGGGAAGGTGGTCACCCTTGACCAACTCAGCTACTACAACTACCATGCATCTGCCAATCCTAAAAACATCTTACCCATGGTAAGCGAGGAAAACCCAACACCTTATGTTGAAATTATCCCAAGTGTCTACAAATATTTTGACCTCCTAGGGGCATATTTAGGACATCCACCTAAAATCCACCCCATAATGTAGGGTCTCATGTATACCCTTTCCACCATAGAAAAAGAGTCCTCTACCCCTGGGGCATCATCGTTAGCATATCCATCAAATCACGGTGTAGAAAAAACTTTCAACCCTTCTATACCGCCCATGTTATAGATTCCATTTTTGTACCCCCCCCCCCCATCGACGTACCTGGAACGCCGGTTATGGCCCAGTTAACAATCCTAGGACTCACACTAGGGATTTTATGTGTGGTACCTTACCCTACCCTTCCCAAATATGGATTCAAAACCCATCGTCCATTATGAGATGGTTTCGGTACAACTAATGATTGCTACGGCTCCATCTACCAAATCCATAACACCTATGACTCAGTTACCACTGGAGGTTGCAAAACCAAAAAGTAGGGACAGTTCTCAACCCAAGATTTCGATTTCAGAATGCATTGGAAGCCATTCATCTTGCACAAATGGTAGAGGAACCCACACCTACCCCACCATTTTATGTATCTTCCATCAATATGATCACCATGAATGAAGTAGAGAACATCAAGTCTCCAAGTTCAATCCCTTCAAGTACCCTTACATCACCTCAAGAACACCCCACACATATGAACCCTGATACCCAAATTGATGGTTACACTTCATGCAAAAACCAGAAACATATGATTCCTAGTTGTAATAGGCCCACATCCTGTACAACGTCACTAGAACCGAGACTCATTTCACTTAGGGGTCATGCCTATGCCGAGCATGTGGCGCCACTCCCCACTATTCATTTCAATGCCCCATTTTGCATAATGAACGAGAATTTATCCTTGATCAAATGTGTCTCTAGTACTAATTACTCCAACTAAGTGTCTCAGCACAACAGCCATTGTTGGAGAAAATTATTCCCACAATATCCAATACTATCGAAGATATATCTCCCCTGGATGGATTACTCACAAGTGAGGATTCATCATTTTCTAACGAGGAGTCATCCTTCCCCGACGACAACCCTCCTCCATAGATCCAAAATAAGCCATATTTGGATCCTCTATATTTCACCAGCAACGTCAATATATAATCATACCCCCTCAATCATGATATAGTTTCCCAATGTTGGTAGAAGGTTCCCATTATGCACCAATTGAACCCATTGTTCATGTTAAAATTTCAAAATTCATATATGTTTCCAATCCCATAGATCGAAAACTAAAATGCACCTTTTGTTCTTAATGCAAATGGACTTTAATCAACACACCTACATCGGTTTCATGGACGGTGTGAGTCATCGGTCAAAAATATTACCATAAGTTGCTTGGGCCATTTACAACCCCCCACCAAACTCTATACCACATCGATGGAGTTTGCTTAGGGGAACTTACAAACAACCAAACTGAGTACACTGTCATTATAGGTCTATTGACCGATTCCATCCCTTTTGGTATAGCTCGTCTACATGTCCACCTATATTCCAATTTAGTTGTGTCACAACTCAGCAATGCTTTTTGTTTCCTCAATCCACTTCTCTTCCACAAGTATCTATGTGTACATCTCCTCATGCGACAATTTGAAATCATAATTTTCACCCATGTCCCAAGGAGCGCCAATGTACTCATCGATGCGGTCACCAATGAAGTTTTCAATTGGAACTTGATCCATCATAACTAAACCTGCACAATAAAGAAAGGTCAACCATTACATGTACAAGTACCCATAACTATGCATGTATACACAATATATCACATAAACAATGTGTCGATAACCAGAACTAACATCGTGTGCAAGTACATATCACTACACATAAATGATATCAACATCTACACATACACATCATCATATGTTTCTCATCAAAATACCATGTATAAGTACCTACTACTAAACATCAGTAAGAACAACATATGCACATAAACATAGATAAACATAGACATACATCAAACATCCATGAGAAATAACATGCATGCCGCAAAAAAATGGTGTGTGTGTGTGTGTCTCAAAATCTAGCGTGTCACATACAAAATGGCCCTCATCGGGCATATACATAAGAATCATGCACCTTATGGGGATACATCATACATACCGCCTCCCATAGGCTCTACCATCATACATATACAAAACAAGGGCTCTCAGCCCTAAATAAAACCATATCATGAAACTAGAGCACTCAAGATGCTCCACCACCTAGCGGGTTTCGAGGCCCCATGATGGCCAAGGATCATACATCCTCACCTCAGACTACCTTAGGCTCAAGTCCTCATTCTAGTCCTGGCCCCTATCGTTGTCTCTACCTAGGAGGATACCTTTCCCCTCCTTGAGCTACTCATGCCCCATGGCATGCAATCACAACCCTGTGCATCACATCTTGAAGACCCGGACCACATGTTGTTGGGAGATGTAGAGTAAGGGGCAACTCCTGATCTATGAGATCCTCGATAGCCCACTCATTAATATCCTTGGTCAAAACAACCAACTGTCTCTCTAACTCAGCCAATGCTACGGTGATAACATCTCCTCCAACACCTCCCCCTATAGCAGTATCACCACCTACAACTCCCCCAACGGGAGTACCAACACCAGTAACACTACCCACTACAGTCCTAGCTTCCCTCTTAGCCCAGTGTCAATGGCGATGCACCCTAGGCAGTGGGGGAACTCGTACAACATTTGCATCAACAGGAACAACAAGCAAGTCATAAATACAAGTATATATCAAAGTATGTACATAACACAAAGTAAAATTATAAATATATATATCATGCTAACCATACTCAATTCGTACCTATCTCATCCCAACAACCAGGAGGTTGAGGTAACTCAATATAGTCGATGTAGTCCATACCCTATAAGGGATACTGCTCCATCACCCTAATCAATTGTAGCCACACCGACATAAAGTGGGGAGTATAATAAGCCCCCACCTCACCGCCCCCTAAGCGGGGCATCGTATCACCCCCACGGTATGCCATACATGGCTCACAAGGCCCCCGACCCAGCATCAGAACCACATGTCGCAATGAATGGAACCACTCAAAAAACAAATCACTAGGAAACTCCCATGACATAATGTCCTCTCCCTTCTCTGATGGACATAATCCAACCCAACCATGATGTTATCCCATAACATCGACCCCCTCACCACTTTCTCACCAGTTAAAACTCGCTCCATCAGCAACAACTACCTACCAAGAATCCTGTAAAGTGATGCATCCCCAATGTTCCTTGGTACTACTATAGCCACTACCCACACCCTCAATCTCACCAAGCATCTCACCCAAATATATCCATTGTCATAGGCCTCATCAGACCCTCCATGATACTGATCAAACAACCCCTCAATCGAGTGCCCCATACTCATTCGAGGACTAATCGACTCCCTCATCCCACAAGGGCTCAAACCCGTAAAGAAGTAGAGATCTTGAGTAGTAATAGCCATGTCTTGTCCGCCCACATGGAGCACCCCCTGGGTTGGGTCCCATATATGAACTGTCTCTTGTAGCATATAATTAGCTGAGTGTATTAGATAATTATCTGAGCATATGAATGGGCACATAAAGAACTTTAGGAGCCCCACATCGATCAAATCCTGAGTCACCTCAAGAAATCCCCGGGCCTCGTCCACCAACTCCTAGTAACTATGTTCTCTCCACTCTACATCCACCTCTATCTCCACAAACCAACAGTTCACATCACTTAAATTACCCAACCTATGCTACCTATTAGCGTTGTAGTATGACACAGCCAGTGCAAGTTCCCACTTAGCGCATTTGGCTTCCCTTTTCTCACGAGGAACCAACATGCAGGATAAAAACTCTTCAATTGCGCATTATCACAGTTGCATTGAGTTCAGCCATGCTAGCATAATGCGAGATTCCTAAATAATCACGTGCTCCATCTTATATAGTCATCACTTCGACGTGTTGCAATCACGCGTTAGAAAACCAACGAAAACTCATATCATGCATGACTTTGCCCCATAATATCACATTGGGGAAGCACAAGATTCCCCACTTTTATTGTACTACCATGCACTTAAAGTATGAGATTCCCCACTTTCCTTGCGCTACCACGCACTAAAAACCTGAAATTTTGCATGGGTGGTTTTGTGGAACAAAACCATTCATACAAGGCCTAGAACACACCCTAGCCCTAAACCCCCCCAAATAAAAATGAAAAAGATAAATAAATTGGTTCACCATGGCCTTCTCATACCCCCATAAGCATCTAGCCCTAAATCTCCCTTCCTTAGAGACAACCAACTCTAAATTCTGTTGTTCCCACAAAAACATTCTACATGGAATTGATTAATGGGGCGCCTATCTTCACATTTTCAAATCACCCCTCCCTTCATCTTATAAAAGGTTCCTCGATTCACTCAAAACTATGGCAACCTCGGCCATCATCAAATTGACTCCTTAATCCAGCAAAAACTATGGAGTCCCACCCATCATTAAATTGGCCCCCCAAAGCACCCAAAACCATGGGGACTCCACCAATTATTATTATGTACAAACAGTTCCCAGTTCCATTTACACATGGGAACCAATCAATTCTTTCGGAAACAATCCCTTGGTCGACTTTGATTGATGAGTTTGAAGTCTCTTGGTACCTCGTAATCATGTCTTTGTCAGTCCTCACTCTCTCAAGTATTGTGTTCCTAACAAAGTCCTTCATTTGTAGTTTGTCTCCCTCTGTCACATCCTCACTTGAAGTATGATACCATCAACTCTTCCCCCTATCTATCATCGATCAAAGGAATTATGAGCCCCATGCTTATCATCCATTGTTGCGTCAAGTCATTCAGTCACACTTGGCTACAACATGATCTTGGTTCATCTAACAAGACCCTAGTATTGTAATGATTCTTCAACTCTCATTGACGCCAAAACCTCACATTCTGAGTGTTGAAGAAGTAGCAGTGGTAACCTTAGGATCACTTTCAATCACTATAAGGGATTACCTCACACTAAGTAAGGAGAGTCCTTAGTGCTCCTTAACTTGGTAGTCTCCCTTATGCTCGATAGCAATACATTTTATCTATGTCAGGGGAAGCTGTACATTTTGAAGGTAGCAGTGTTCACGTTTAAAAATCATACTTGCAACAGATATGGTACAGTGCAGTGTCCCTAACTTCATAATCATTTCGGACACCCACCCCTTTGGACCTATTCAAATTCTCGATAGTTCTGCTTCTTCAACACTAGTTACACCAATTCCAGGTTCATGTACTCTTGTATTGTTTGAGGCCACCCTCCTCCATTCTATTAGAATTTAATGAGCATAAATATAATATAATTAGTGAGAATAAAACACAATCACAAGCAACCATATAGACACATCAATATATCTTGGAAAACCCCATGCGGGGAAAAAACATCATCAATGAAGATCTTCATTACCTTGGCCAAACCGACCAACTAGGCCAAGCGAGCTAGCCACGGCTTACCTCCAGGCCACTTTACAATGGAGCCTCCTCAAGCCTTATAAATGCTTCTTTACATGCAATACCTTGGGGAAATACCATGGGATACAATAAACGATGTTCCCAAACCATATGCTATACATAAACCACCATTGACTCATTCCCGAGTCAAGGTTAACCCTAACAACGCCCCCTTTAAACTTGACTTAGAGTAATCATCAACCCCCCCACAAAATTTTACCAAGGAATCTCACATCCACCCTCATATCACCTAGGTCTATCTCCTGACTTTACCAATGAGTTCCCAAGGGTATGCATTCTTTATCAGGTCTTACAACTATATGTCCATTTACATGCAAACCGCTCCATTAACTTTTTTCATGTGTCTTCATGGAAAATACACCATCACCATCCATTGCTTCATCCTCTCACTTTCTTGTGTCTTTTCATTGCTCATGATTTTCCATGCCTTCATTCTTGCAATGCTTATCTTTGTTGCACAACGCTATCTATTCTAATCTAAAGCTCACCAACAAAAGGGTTTCTTGACTTTTCTTGCATTACAATATTTTCTTTGATATTCACATGCAAATTTGTCAAAGTAGTCCATTCTAACAAACTTTACACATATATTGAGTTGCCTAGGCTCAATATGTTTCTTTATTTGATCGTGATGCATAAAATCACACCTCATCAAAATATTTCTCACCATGAGAACCTTTCAAAGTTACATACATACTTTTTATTTTGTTTAATAATGTGCATTAAAAAAACTTTGCACTCTCTTCCATGCAAATGTCAAACATTCACGTGAACCCTTTTTTTTAAATGAATATGTAGTGCACATTGAACTCATAAGCTTTCACACAATATCCATGGCGTCCTCTCTTCATGCACATGAAGCTCGACTCCAATGGATTTGCGGCTTCAAAGGGGCATTTTTCTTCATGAATGTATCTTTCCACAATAAAATCAATGGCTATACCACACTCAACTTGCACATGTGCCTTCAACTTCCCTTCTCTCTAGGGGTCCTCACATAGCAATAACACATCCTTCCACAGATCTTTGTTCCTTATCCTTAGTCGACATGGAATCTTTCTTCTTCATGCGCCAACCTTGTTGTTCAATGTGCCAACTTGTACCTCTTTTTTCTGTTAGGTTCCCTTCGCAATCTAAACAATGTTTGCTTCACATCAATATGCTTTGGCTAAATCAGCCAATCGGGACAAGCGAGCTAGCCGCGGCTTACCTCCAAGCCACTTTACAATGGAACCTCCTCAAGTCTTATAAATGCTTATTTACATGCAATACCTTGGGACAATACCATGGGATACAAGAAACCATGTTCCCAAACCATATAATGTACCTAAACCACCATTGAATCATTCCCGAGTCAAGGTTAACCCTAACATATTCCCACAGTAGTTTATGAGAGATCCCTTAGTCTCTTCATTTTGTATCCATTATGGAACCTTTTCATGAGCATGGGGATGCCCACATCGTTTGTATAAAACAACACATCAACAATCTTCCCCCTTTTGGAAGGTCACTCTTGTCCACGATGTTTGAAGAACCAATAGAGAAAGCACACAAGAAACGATGATGCATTATCGTCTCTACAGTACCCTCTGAACTTCATACATCAAGAGGCATTTGTTATCACGAAAAACTCGCACACCTGTGTTAATTTCGTGATTCAAATGGTAAAGTGTCATCAACATACAGGATGCATCCAGCCGAAGACATCTTCATAAAATCCAAAGAGCATATTAAGTCCAAAATGGCTCCAAAACAATAAAAAACTACAACAATGCGAGTTTAGCTCTATTCATACGTGCTACAATGTGCAACCTCAAAACAACACCCACATTGCAACGTGAAAATCCCTTCGAGATCCACGCATCTGACACAAACGGCGAGATCTCACCCACCAACGGAGCATTGAAGTCTCATGAAAGCTCCACTTACTCAAATGAATTCAAATTTGGTCTTCCACACACTTGGTTGCCTTAAATGGCCTCTTGTTGTACTTCGGAGTCAAAACATGGATCAATGGCTTCACACTAAGATCTTGTTATTTCTTGACCACCTCTTGGCCTATAAAAGAAAGCCATGGGCATGCTTGTTAAAAAAAGAATTTTGAGCAAAGTTATGTTGTTGGAATTGTGATTGAGCTTCCTCTTAGCTCACCACTTCCCTCTTGTCAAGCATTTACAAAACTCCCTTGCCTCCTTCCTTCAAGGAGCAAGTGCTCTTCTCACATTTGGTTCATTAACCACTCTACAAACATTGTTGGACAAGAAAGTCCTCACTTAGGAATATTGTTTGGCTCCTTTTGGAGCTCTCATCTCCAAGATGTTGTATTACCTTGACCATTGGGCAATATACAAGTAGCTTGGCTCACATTGATTATTGGAGTTTGCATCCTCTACTCCCTTTTGTCATTTTATTTAAGGTTTGTTTTCATTTTCTTGGTTATATTTTATTTCCCTCTAACAAAATTTTGCAGAATCACTTGGGGTTATCCAACAAACAACCAAGGAATCCAAATAATGAGGCCTTGTTGCAACCTACAAGGCCTAGACCCATCCCAAAATGGGAAAACACTCTTATGCATTATTTCCCACAACATAATATATAGAATCTATATTTATAAACTATAATTAAATTTATGAATAGAAATGATAAAAGATTATTTAAATTACATGTTTTCTAAAGTGGGAAAGCACTCTTCTACATTATTTCCCACAACATGATATATAACATCTATATTTATGAACTAACTATAATTGAACTTCTCAATAGAAATGATAAACGATTATTTGGATTGCATGTTTGTGGGTAATAATTCATAATGAATTACAAGAGATCCTGTGCTTGGTTTACACTTGATAATTAAGGTTTATTTTTTTAATTTAATGTTTAAAGATAAAATTTGATAATCGATACTGGTATAATTAAGTTTTTTTTTTAATTTAATGTTTAAAGATAAAATATGATAATCGATAGCAGTATCATATGAGTCATAGATATGGTTATGAGTCATACATATGGTTTTAGTCAATTTCCAATGAGGAAACTATCTTTTAGGTTAAAGTCTAAGATATTTAATAATTGCTATGTTGTTTAGTAAAATACTTTTATATTTAGAATATTATATTTAATAACATTATATTAAAATATTTTTATCATTTATGCGGTGTGGCCTAAAGACAAGGTATAAGGCAACTGGGTTTCTATCAGGTATAAGGCAACTAGGTTTCTATCAACTGGGTTTAGTTATAAAAAGTGTCATACAAAATTATAAATTTGGATTAAAATATTGTCCTTGGTGCGTTAAGATATTTTGATGGTAGGAGTTCGTTAATGTTAAATATGTTTAATGTAATAATAGGTTAAAGTGTATTTTTAGTGTATTTTAGTGTGTTATTATATTTTACTAAATGGGTGATCATAAATATGCTTTGATTTAATAATAATAAAATTTTAATATCAACAATGCTTGATATGTAATTTAACATTTAGTTGGTTTTTAATCTTTATTTAAAGAGTATGCAAGGTCATTTGTCAATGAACAATTATGAAATATGTCCATGTAAAATATTCATGTTTCATTAATCAATTGCCTCAAGTGATTATGTTAGCCAAGGCCATGGGTTTTTTCCCTCTTTTAGGATTCTAACCCCATAAACATTGGTGTACTAATCTTTGATCTGTGTGAGAAAATATATTTTAAGGTGTTAGACATTTGTGGATATACCATATTTTTCAAACATTCTATGAAAACTCATTTTTATATTCACTTGCATTGTTGATCGAGATATTGATTTGGTGTCATTGCATGCAATAAAACACTTTTGCTTGCTGTCAATTTTTATCATTTTTTAGCTAATTGAACTCCTCCATTAGGTGGTGTTATTTAACCCTAAAACTCAAAACAACCTAGGATACACAAAGATTTATGATGCAATAAACTAAAATGGATCCTTCCTCATCTAATGCAGGAGCATCCTACTCATGATCGATCCAGCTCAACGCCCAACTCATAGATTGAGTCACCTTGCCATGTAATCGACTTTCTAGACGGATAATTAGATAGGGTTAGTTTTTAATTTCAATAAGTGCTAGATTTACCTTTGTTCTCCTTGATCCATGCGTGGATCTCTCAAGGATTGATATTTGTCAATTAGGTTTTATTTTATTAGGTTTTTAGATCCAACTTAGCCGGATCTGATAGTTTTCAAAAGTACTATAAATCAATTTGAATGTAATAGATCAAGGAGTGTGAATAATGAGTGAATGTGAGGATTGAATGAGTGATTGTATGCATAGCAAGAGAGTGAATGCTCTGTATCCGAAATTTTGATCTTATTGAATAAAAAAAACCAGAGATTTACAATCAGCGTGCGTATGATGGGTTCCGGTAGATTTTAAATTTCTATTACGATTCAATCCACACAAGAGCCTGTAATTAATTTCCAGAGAATTTGCAAGAAAAATTGATCCTTGCAATGATCAATTCACGCACAGGAAAACCAGATCTATGAATAGATCAAACGATGGTAAAAGAGCGCAAAAGGAATCAACGATGGACATTCATCCCGCAGCTGAAACCAAATCAATGGTTCTACGCCATCCCGCAATTTATCAACGGTGCAGAAAGAACCTTGCGGGCGGAGAATTGGGGAGCAGAACTTTGGAAAATGCAAAATTGCATGCCGCAACCCACAACCCACGTGTGGAATAGAAATTGCGAGATAAAAATTGTGGGAACTCCTATTGTAGAGACTGACTTGCGAAAAGGCAAATTTGGAATTGTGGAAAGTTGCTCGCCGAAAATTTGTTGCGGAAACATAATTGCGGGGAGGAAAGTGCGGAAAGCACATTTGGGAAAACGGGGATCCTGTATCCCACATGCAGAAAAGTGGTTTTCGAACTGTAGAAACGAAGATTGCGCAACGCTGCCAAAAGGGAGGAAAATTTAGCAGATCGCTAAATTTGGAGGTTCGCTAAAGTTAGAACCTATCGATCCTGAAAAAGCTAATACAATTTAGTTTACTGGTTCGAAGTTGGGGTTTTGATCCAGTCTTCTGATTCGTGTTGGCATCAATTGGTATCAGAGCAGAAGAAGAGGAATTTTGTGAAATTGTTCAATTGACAGATTGAGATTGTGAAGAAAATGTCACCAAGGAGAGGACACACGCATGGAGTGCCTAAAGGACGTGGTCGAGGAAGACAGCTTGAAGAAACAAAAATGGAGAGAAATATGAGAAGAATGGAAGCAAGGTTAGAAGCTATGGAAATAAAGAAACAACTGAGCAATTCAGATGAAAGTAATGAAGAAGTTGAATCCGAATCCTTTGAGGAAGAAGAAGAAGACCCTGAAGAAGTCAAAATTATGAAAATGTTGATGAAGACCAGTGGCAGACACATAATCGAAGTGCCTATGTACTCAGGTAACTTAAATGTTGAAGAACTTATGGATTGGATAAATGCTCTGGGTGAGTACTTTGATTTTAAAGAGATAGAAGACAAGAAGAAAGTGAGATATGCAGCTACCAGATTGAAGGGACACACAATGATTCGGTGGGATGAGCTCCAGATTTACAGAGAAGGAATATGTAAGAAAAAAATTAATTCTTGGGATAAGATGCTACATAAAATTAAAAGTTAGTTTATGCCTAAATACTATCAGTTGAATCTTCTTAGACAGTTGCAAAACCTTAAATAGAAAGCTATGACAGTAAAAGAATACACATAAGAGGTTTTTAGACTGAATATTAGATCTAAACATGTAGAAGATCGTCTGGAAATAGTATCTAGGTATATCAATGGTTTGAGGTATGATATACATAATGAACTCATTCTATTAAATCTAAAAATTGTAGAAGATGCATATCAAGTAGCTCTGAAGGTAGAAGAAATATTCCTAAGAAAACAAAATCAGAGAAACAGAGGAAAGAACATGGTAAGGGGCAGGGGTGCTCCAAACAGAGGAAGTAGGACTTCTAAAGATGAGTCTGAAAGTTCTAGCAGTAGTGGTTAGTCATTCCAGAGAGGAGGATTCAGAGGAGGTAGAGGAAGAGGTCGAAATAGAGAAGTGAGATGTTATACTTGTGGAGAAACTGGACATATGTCTTGGGATTGTCCAAGAAATAAATCTACAGGTCAGAGAAATGTCAATGTTGCAGAAGCTCAAGAAGAAACAAAAGAAGAAACAGAGGCGGATAACCCTCCAGAGGATGGAGAAGCTCTTATGTTGAAAAGAGAGTTGGTGAAGACAGACAAGCAAGCACATGAACCGGCTCAAAGGAAAAGTATGTTCATAACAAGGTGTAAGTCACAAGGTAAGTGTTGTAAAATGGTTATTGATGGTGGTAGTACTAATAATCTTGTTTCCACAGAGATGGTAGAGAAGTTGGGATTGAAGAGGATGAAGCATCCCACTCCTTACAAAGTGTCCTGGCTGCAAAAAGGACATCATCTCTTGGTGAATGAGCAGTGTAATGTGGAGTTTCAGATTGGTACTTACAAAGATGAGATTTTATGTGACATAATGCCTATGGATGTTTGCCATATACTCTTAGGGGTGCCATGGTAGTATGATAGAAAAGAGGTTCATGATGGGAGAAAGAATACATATTCTTTGGAGAAATATGGGAAGATACATACTTTGTCACCCTTGGAAGATGAAGCAGTTTAGGAGAGTTTAGGATCAAGCATTCTGTTGATGACTATAAAAGAACTATTACATGAAGTTCAGAAAGAAGAAGATTTACAATTTGTTGTTGGTGGTAAGCCAAAGGTAATTTTAACTGCTACAAATTTAGATAATTTGCCAGATGAAGTTAAAGTTTTGCTTGATGAACATGCTGATATTATTGTGGATGAGTTACCAAGTGAATTACCTCCTGTAAGAAGTATTAGGCATCACATTGATCTAATACCTGGTGCAATTTTTCCTAACAAAGCATCATACAGATTGACTCCTCTAGAAAATGAAGAAATCAAATAGCAAGTGCAGGAGCTGTTGGAGAAAGGACTGGTGAAAGAGACTTTAAGTCCTTGTGCTATACGTACCGTCCTAAGTCCAAATAAAGATGGTGGATGGAGGATGTGTACTTATTCCAGGGCAATTAATAAAATCACTATCAGGTATAGATTTCCTTTACCCAGAATTGATAATCTGATGGATTGTTTAAGTGGTTCAAAATATTTTTCCAAAATAGATTTAAAAAGTGGATATCATCATATTAGGATAAGGCAAGGGGATGATGGAAAACAACATTTAAAACTAATGATGGTCTGTATGAGTGGTTAGTGATTCCATTTGGACTTACAAATGCACCCAGTACTTTCATGAGACTGATGAATGAAGTTTTGAAGGAGTTTACTGAAAAATTTGCGATTGTGTATTTAGATGACATTCTGATTATTAGTCAAAACAAAGAAGAACATTTAAAGCACCTTAAGTTGGTGTTGAGGACTTTACAGAAGGAGAATCTGCTAATTAATTTGAATAAGTGTAGTTTTCTAAAGAAAGAGTTGGCCTATTTGCGGTTCGTGCTTTCATAAGAAGGGCTGAAAATGGATTCTGATAAAGTGCAGGCAATTTTAAATTGGTTGATTCCAAGAAATGCTTTTGAGGTAAGAAGTTTTCATGGACTTGCTAGTTTCTATAGGAAGTTCATTAACAATTTCAGTCATATTTTTGCACCTTTAATAGATACTTTTAGAGGAAGTAAAAATCCTTTCAAGTGGACTGAAGCAGCTAATAGGAATTTTAAATTGCTGAAAAATAAAATAACTGAGAAGCCTATCTTGGCTTTACCCAGTTTTGATAAAATGTTTCAAGTGGAGGCAGATGCCAGTGGAACAACAGTGGGAGCAGTTTTGAGTGAAGAGAAGAGACCAATACCATATTTTAGTGAAAAATTGAATGAAGCTAAACATAAATATTCTTCATATGACAAGGAATTATATGTTGTTGCGTAAGCTCTTAAAAAATGGAGACATTATTTGATGCCTAAGGAGTTTATTTTGTATTCTGACAATCATGTTTTGCAGTTCATAAACAACCAACCAAAGTTAAATCAGAGGCATGCTAAATGGGTATAATTTTTATAGAACTTTACCTTTGTTATCAAGCATACAAGTGGTAAATCCAATAAAGTTGTTGATGCTTTGAGTAGGGTAAGTTTGGTAATGCAATAAATTAAGATCAATACTTTGGGATTTGAAAATTTAATTGCTATGCATAAGGAGGATGTATATTTCAAAGATATTTATGTTGCCTGTGAAAATCCAGTTACCCATAACAGAAGCCAGTGGTTAGATTATATGTCGCAGGAAGGGTTGTTATTCAAGAACAGTAAGTTGTGTATTCTGAGGTGTTCAATGAGAGAAAATTTAATTTAGGAGAAGCATAATGGAGGTGTCTCAAGACATTTTGGACAAGACAAAACTTTTGCTCTAGTGAGTAATTTTTATTTTTGGCCAAAGATGCAGTGTGATGCGAAGAAATTTGTTGAGGGATGTAGAATTTGTCAACATGCAAAAGGGAGAAGTCGAAACATAGGATTATATCAGCCATTACCTATCCCAGCTAGGCCTTGGGATTCCATAAGCATGGATTTTGTTTTAGGTTTACCTAAAACTCAGAGAGGTCATGATTCAGTTTATGTTGTGGTAGATAGATTTTCTAAAATGGCTCATTTTATTGCATGCAAAAAGACTAATGATGCAACAAACATTGCTAATTTATTCTTTTCAGAAATTGTAAAGCTGCATGGTTTTCCTTTGAGTATTGTGTCTGACAGAGATACAAAATTTGTTGGTCATTTTTGGAGAACTCTATGGAAGAAATTGGGGACTAATCTTAGTTTTAGTTCTGTTTATCATCCTCATACTGGTGGATAGGCTGAAGTTGTAAATAGAAGCTTGGAGAATATACTGAGAATTCTGGTATATGAGCATCCAAATAGTGGGACTTGGCTTTATCTCAGGCTGAGTTCACATATAATTATTCACCCAATAGGAGTACATGTATGAGTCCTTTTCAAATTGTCTATGGGATGCATCCAAGGGGTGTGTATGAAATTACAGATTTGGGAAATCAAGAAAAGAGAAGTGTATAGGGTGAATATTTTGCACTTAGTATGCATGAGATACAAGAAACCATCAAGAAGATATTACAAGGAAGTACAGAAAAGTATAAAGAGAGGGAAGATTTAAAAAGAAGAGAAATGAATTTTTAGGTTGGAGATTTAGTGATGGCCTATCTAAGAAAGGAAAGGTTCCCCAAAGGAACTTATAATAAACTGAAGCTTAAAAAAATTGGACCATGTAAAGTTCTAAGGAAGTTTTATGCTAATGCTTATGAGATTGAACTTCCTTATGACCTTCAGATTTCACCAATATTTAATGTTTCAGATTTATATCTTTTTAAAGATGTAGGTGTTCAGCCAAATGGTGTGAATTTAGAAAGAGATGATCCAATTATATATATTGGCAAGGACAAATTCCACAGAAAGACAACCTCAGATTGAAGCCATCTTTGACAAAAGAATCTTAAGAAAGACCAGGAACATAACCTTCTTTCAATATCTAGTCAAATGGAAGAATCAACCTACTAAAGATGCAGCCTGGATGATAGAGAAAGAAATTTCCAAGTATGATGTACAGCCTACAGACTTAATGGAGAATTATTTTCTTCCCCGGAAGTATGATGCAGGAGCATCCTACTCATGATCGATCCAGCTCAACGTCTAACTCACAAATTGAGTCAACTTACCATGTAATCAAGTTTCTAGATGGATAATTAGATAGGGTTAGTTTTTAATTTCAATAAGTGGCAGATTTTCCTTTGTTCTCCTTGATCCCTATGTGGATCTCTCAAGGATTGATCTTTGTTGATTAGGTTTTCTTTTATCGGGTTTTAGATCAAATTTAGCCGGATCTAATATTTTTCAAAAGTACTATAAATCAATTTGAATGTAATATATCAAGGGGTGTGAATAATGAGTGAATGTGAGGATTGAATGAGTGATTGTATGCATAGCAAGAGAGTGAATGCTCTGTATCCGAAATTTTAATCTTATTGAACAAAAAAACCAGAGATTTACAATCTACGTGCGTATGATGGGTTCTGGTAGATTTTAAATTTCTATTATGATTCAATCCACACAGGAGTCTGTAATTAATTTGCAAGAAAAATTGATCCTTGCAGTGATCAATTCACGCATAGGAAAACCAGATCTCTGAATAGATCAAACGGTGGAAAAAGAGCGCAGAAGGAATCAACAGTGGGCGTTCATCCCGCATCTGAAACCAAATCAACATTTCTGCGCCATCCCGCAATTGATTAACGATGCGAAAAGAACCTTGTGAGCGAAGAATTGCAGAGCAGAACTTTGGAAAATGCAGAATTGCATCCTGCAACCCGCAACCCGCAACCCACGTGTGGAATAGAGATTGTGGGAACTCCTATTGCAAAGACTGACTTGCGAAAAAGTGAATTTGGAATTGTGGAAAGTCGCTTGTGGAAAGGTGAATATGGAATTGCGGAAAGTCGCTTGCGGAAATAGAATTGTGGAGATGAAAGTGCGGAAGGCACATTTGGGAAAATGTGGATCCCGCATCCCGCATGTGGAAAAGTGGTTTCCAAACTGCGGAAACGAAGATTGTGTAATGTTTCCAAAAGGGAGGAAAATTTAGCATATCGCTAAATTTGTAGGTTCTCTAAAGTTAGAACCTGTCGATCCTGAAAAAGCTAATACAAATTAGTTTACTGGTTCGAAGTTGGGGTTTTGATCCAGTCTTCTGATTCATGTTGGCATCATCATCCAATTATGGTAAGTTGGTTTGTATTTTACTATTAGACCCCACCACTTTTTTATGAAAAAGACGTGGAATACAGGGTGAATCTTGGAGTGATATAGTAGAGTGAGATTGCATTCCACCTATCCACTGTGTTGGAGGATGGTGTAAGGTCCATAGAATTTTGGATCTAGCTTATGGTGGAGATGAGACTTGAGGTATTTTTGTTTGTAAGTTTTGAGTCAAAGAAACACATTATTCTCCACTTCAAAGGAACACTTGAAGCGATGTTGATCTACCTATTGTTTCATTCTATTTTGAGCCATAATCAGACTGTCTTTAAGGGTATAGAGAACAACTACTCGAGTAAAAAGTGTGTTGTCCATTGCTTGAAGCATGGAGGTACCTAGTAGATAGGAAATTACTTATAAATCGTTTTTTCCATACACTGCTTCATATGGTGTCTTCTTGATAGATTCATGATAAGTGATCATATTAGAGGAAATTTCAAGTCAAAATGGGCCTTTCAGCCTTAATTCAAATTCCATGTCATCATGTGTTAGCGAATGAAATTGCTTTAAATTTGAAATACGGTATAGGTCTTGAACAATTTTTTAATATAAATTTGGGGATAGGTGAATTATTTTAATAATATAATTTGCTTCCCAAATTATCTTGGATATTGAAAATGAAATTAATATGCCTACCGATTTTAGGTAATACCTTTTATAGTATATACTAGTAAAAATAATTAATGTCATAACTAATATATAATAAGATTACTCGGTCCAAAAATATTAATGGGACAAATAATTTTAACTCTCGAAAAATATTACTCGGTCCAATAACTTTAACTCAGAATTAGTATTATAACTAAAGTATAATAATATTATATTATAATTAATATTTTATAATAACGCCCAAAAGTTGGGTCTAATAAATTTTAACTAATATATAATATGTACTTAATCTATAATAATAACTTACATCATAACTAATATACACATAATCTTTTAGGTGATACTTATATAATATTTAATAGTAATAGTAATTAATATTATATAATATTTCATAATAACCGTCGAAAATTGAGTTTAAACACTTATAAATAAAATATAATAATATTATATTATAATTAATATTGTATAATAACCGTTAAAAGTTGAGTCTAATAACTTTTAACTAATATTAATATTTAATACTATTATATTATAATAAGAATATTATACACCATAAAAAGTCAAATAACTTTTAAGATGGAATTGTGTATTTAATTTTATTTCCTTATTTTGGGTGAAAACACTACGTCAAACTTCGTCCTCATAAATTGATTTTAATATAAAATATATATTTAAGGTAGCTTTGATAAAATTGAAATAACCCTAAAAGTGAAATAGTATAAAAAAATTGCCTACATGGCATTTTTTTTTCCTTAGGAGGCCCATTTTTCATCCAAATTTCCTCTAATATGATTATACCAACAATCAACCAAAGGAATCCATTGGACCTAGTTGTGTGGTATGTCTAGCACAAATCATCGCAAATAGGTTTCCAAGTATTTATTAATCATTTTTCGTTAACCATATGTTTACGGTAATAGGTTGTGTTTAGATTCAACTATGTACCCCTGAAGTTTAAACATATCATACCAAAAATTGATTGTGAAAGTAGGGTCATGATCAAATACAATAGAATTTGGCATTCCATGGAGCTTAAAAATATGATCCATGAAGACTTGTCCCACCAATGACGGTGTAAAATTTTGTGGTAAAGCAAAAAAGTGAGCATATTTGGTTAGACGATCAACTACCACCATAATAACTATTTTATTGCCCACAATGAAATCCATAGATATGTCCTTCCCTATATGATTGGGAATAGAAAGAGGTTGCAAATCACCAGGTGACTTCAATGTTTCAAGGCTTATGTCATTGGAAAGTGTCAAAATCTACACCAAAGTTATCAATATCTTTTTTCATGCCTTCCCAAAAGAAGGAGCGCTTAATCCTTTCATAGGTTTTATGAAAACCCAAGTGGACTATTGTGGGTGAACAATGTAATTCCTCTAAGATTTGTGTTTTTAAAGACAAATCTAAGGTGATAAATATGTGCTCCTTATACCTCAAGATGTTTTGGTGCCATGTATATCCGAGCATAGGATTCAGATCTTTTTATATCCTCTGATGAGGTTTCATAATGTGTCCTTGGCCATCCATTCATTTCATGATTCATTGAGCCATCCTACAACTAGTAAGGACAAGGTGAAGAAGGAACCCTCCTCTTCAAATTTCCTAGACAAAGCATCTACCACCACATTTTTGTGGCCCTTATTATGTTGAAATAATGTAACTTTGAAGAATATTCTACTTGTACTTCACATTATTATTATTATTTCTCCTTCAGGAGATGTTATTGATGTAAAAGGTCATGTAAAATTCATGGGGTAAACCCTCAATTGTAAGTCAGGTCAATAGCACCCATAAAAGATAAATATAATTATTATTGTGAAGTATACCTAGGTAGGTCAGCCCTGCCAGTCAGGTAGGTCGGACCAGTTAGGTAAAATTTCATTTGAGAAGTTTAGTATAAATAGGGAGGCGCCCTCCCTCATTTTTACACACACTGACACTTGTAATGCGCAAGAGATAGAAAGAAGGAGAGACAGAGAAGGAGGAGGACCAGTGTCTTTGGTGTCTTAGCTTTTATGCTTGGGGTTTGGTCTCTCACTTAATGAGACTTTGTTCTTTGGTCATTGCATACTGGTAATATATATTGAGAAAGTTTTGTTGGGTTGTTCCCTTTAGGGTTTTCCAGGGTAAATTGGTGTGTACCTTGTGATTGTGTTTCTTTCAGTGATCGTCTTTATGTTGTTATTATGAAAATGCATTAAATGTTAATCAAGTTAGGACTTAAGCTATGACAACATATAAAAATCAACATGGTATCAGAGCCATCCTGAAAAGAGCATCTTTCATGAGGTAAATATCTCTCTCTCCTTCTCCGGACAAGGAAAATAGGGTTTTCTAATAAAGTGGAATCTTTTAGTGCATGTGACATAGGGAAGTGCGCCCCCCTAGGTGCATATTTTGGCACCAAGATTGAATTTTTACAGTGGGAAAATCTTCCAAAAATTCAAGCCTTAGTTTGGAATGAAACCAGAAAACCAGAAAAAAAAACCCAGAAACTGCAGTCCAAAATCTTGCAAGTCCAGTTTCAAGGGGTAGAATTTGGATTCTAATTCATAAACTAACTATACCATCATACTCTCCTTAGTCAAACACATATTTTGGTGAGAACGGTTTTCATTTCTGATCAATTTTCAACTTTTCTCATTTTCTGATCTTTGGGACAAGATGGCTCCAAGCACTAAGCTTGATGACAAGCTGGAAGGTATAGAAAACTTTCTTGCTTGGAAATACAGAATAGGACTCATTCTATAGGATAATGATATTGCAAAGTTTATCAAGGGTGTTGTGTCGAAGCCCAAATAATATGAAGAAAAATAAAAGTACAAGAAATATGTGATTAGGGCTAAGAAAATCATAGTTGATTCAATCAAGGACCACTTGATTCCTCAAATATCCTCTAAGGATACACCTAAGGATATGTTTGATTCCATATCAAGAATGTATGAAGGAAGAAACATCAACTGAAAGATGAACTTGAGAGCCCAACTCAAAAGTACAAAGATGAGAAAGGTTGAATCTATCCATGAATACTTCACAAGGGTCTCTCAATTCAAATAACAACTAAAAGCAATTGAAGACAAGATTGTTGAAATTGAACTAGTAATAACCACTCTCAATGGTCTTACTAGAGCATGGGACTCCTTCATCCAGACAATATATGGAAGGAAGGAAATCCTAAAGTTTGACATGCTATGGGAAGAATGTGTTCAAGAATAATTTAGAGTAGCTAACTAAGAAGCACTACTTAGAGATCATGACCATGCTCTAGCTACTCATACCAGAAGAAGAAAAGGAAAGGGTCATTTCAAGAAGGAAACTCATAAGGGGTATCATCCTCCTATTAAGTTTCAAAAGAATAAAAAGGGAGATTATAAGCATAAATATTTCTTCTCTTATCAATGTTATAACTGCGATAAGATAGGAAACATTGCCAGAAATTCTCCGACAAAGAAAGACGAATATAAGAGGAAGCATAACAAAAGACATCATGCTAACTTAGAAGAAGAAGAAGAAGAAGAAGAACCTCCCATGAAGTTAGCAAAAATAGAAGTTGAGGAATATGTTTTCTAGAAGATGTAACTATCACTAGAGGGTATCCTACATAAACTTAGAGGTCACTCAGAAGCAACCTTGATCCATAGAATGCTTGCTCACATAAACCTATAAAATCCCTACCACATTTGAGCAAGGTAGTCATAAGATTGATCAGGAAGGATGCAACCTTTGATGAAGATACAAATCAAGAAAGTGCTAACTTGAAGAAACATATGAAGAAGATGTAGCCCCCAAAATTACAGAACCGATGAAGGAATTTACACCTTCTCATGATGATGAGATTCTGGAAGATAATGATATGTTGGAGCCCCAAGAACTTCACCACATGAATCTCTCACACAAGAGAAATCCATCTTGGGTCCATGATATTATTCAAGAACCAGAAAGGTATGGTGCTCCAAAAGGCTCCGTAAGGCAAAGCAAGAAGCCAAATCCATTTCCTAGGTATGTGGATTTGATGTGTGATCTTGTAGACAAATAACCTACTTGTTTTGAATCAATTGTTTAAAATAAATAATGGGTAGAAGTTATGATAGAGGAATATCGATCCATAATGAAGAATGATGTATGGGAAATTGTTCCCAAGCTAGAAGGAAAAAGTATGGTATCTTCCAAATGGATCTACAAAATAAAACATACTGCTGATGGAAGTTTTGAGAAGTACAAACCCAGATTTTTGGTCTGAGGATTTTCTCAAAAGGAAGGAATCAATTATGAAGAGACATTTTCTCATGTAGAAAGGTACACTTCTATCAAAACCATCATGGTGCTAGCAGCCAAGATTGAATGGAAGTTACACCAGATGGATGTGAAAACATCCTTCCCAAATGGTGTTATTGAAGAAGAAGTATACATAGAAAAACCACGAGGTTTGAAGTCAAAGATAGAAGAGAACATGTATGTGAATTAAAGAAGGCTCTATATGGACTAAAACAAGCTCCAAGAGCTTGGTATGGAAGAATAGATAGTTTTCTAACGAGCTTGGGATTTACCAAAAGTAAGGCTGGTCCGAACCTTTACTTCAAGGTTATGGATGATGAACCTGTCATATTATTGTTGTATGTGGATGACTTATTCCTGGCAGGTAATGAGAAGAAAATCTTAGAGTATAAGAAGAAGCTCGCTATAGAATTCGATATGAAGGACCCTGGCTTGATGCATTATTTTCCAGGTCTTGAAGTATGGCAGACCCCAAAAGGGATCTTCCTTAACCAAGGGAAGCATGTAGTAGAAATACTAAAAAGGTTTGACATGTTGGAATGTAAATCCATGGCCACACCCACGGATACACACTTGAAGTTGATGGTCGATGCTTCATCTAAATTAGTGGATGTGATAGTATATAGACAGATCATTGGTTTGTTGATCTATATGAAGAATACCACACCAGATATATTGTTTGTTGTGAACACTTTGAGTTAGTATCTGGTTGAACCCAAACATGTCTAGCTGCAAAGAATGTGATAAGGTACCTAAAAGGTACGATAGACTATGGTCTCAGTTATACTAGAGATCATGACTTCAGACTATATGGTTATAATGATTCATATTGGGAAGGAAGTGTCTCATATAGAAATAGAACTTTAGGAGGATGTTTCAGTCTAGGGTCATCCATTATCTCATGGCCAAGCAGGAAGCAGTCTAGTGTTTCTCTCAGCAGTACGAAGCAGAATTAGTATTGCATCTTGTTCTGCCAGTTGTGAAGTCATATGGATTCGAAAGTTGTTATCAGATATATTTGATCTAGAGATGGATGGTACCGTGATTTTATGTGATAACCAAAGTTGCATGAAGATGACAGAGAACCCCATGTTCCATGATAAAACAAAGCACATAGAAATCCGGTACTTCTACATTCGGGACATGGTGCAGAAGGGAGCTATAAAGATTCAATATTTGAGCACATATGAGAAATTTGCAGATGTGTTGACTAAGTGTATGTCTCATTTGAAGTTTGAACACTTTCGAGACAAGCTTGGTGTCATCCATAAGGACTTCCCTCGAAAGGGGGTGTAGTTGAATCCTGATCATAGCAGGTAGCTCAGCTAGGATTGATCATCCTTTGACTTGATCTCATAATTTTTAAAGGAAGGATCGTCTTAAAGGTCGATCTTGTTGATGTTAGGATTGATCATCCTTAGACTTGATCCCATAATTCTCAAAGGAATGATCGTCTTAAAAGTTGATCTTGTTGGACTGGATCCCATAACTCTGAAAGGAAGTATCGTCCAAAATGATGAAGTTGGGATTGATCATCCTTATACTTGATCCCATAATTTTGAAAGGAAGGATCATCTTAAAAGTTGATCTTGTTGGACTTGATCATGTAATTACAAAAGGAAGGATCGTCCAAAATGATGAAGTTAGGATAAATCATCATTAGACTTGATCCCGTAGTTCTGAAAGGAATGATCATTTTAAGTGTTGATGTGGAAGGACTAATCATCCTTAGAATTGATCCCGTAATTCCGAAAGGAAGGATTGTCTTAAATGTTGAATTGGAAGGACTAATCATCCTTAGACTTGATATTGTAATTCCGAAAGCAAGGATCATCTTAAATGTTGATGTGGAAGGACTAATCAACCTTATACTTTATCATGTAATTCTGAAAGGAAGGATCGTCCTAAATGTTGATGTGGAAGGACTAATCATCCTTAGACTTGATCCTGTAATTCTGAAAGGAAGGATCGTCTTAAATGTTGATGTGGAAGGACTCGTCATCCTTAGACTTGATCCCGTAATTTTGAAAGGAAGGATCGTCTTTATAAATGTTGATGTGGAAGGACTAATCATCCCTATACTTGATCCCATAATTTCAAAAGGAAGGGTCATCTTAAATGTTGATGTGGAAGGGATAATCATCCTTAAACTTGATCCCATAATTCCGAAAGGAAGGATCATCTTAAATGTTGATGTAGAAGGACTAATTGTCGTTAGACTTGATCCTGTAATTCCGAAAGGAAGGAACATCTTAAATCTTGATGTGGAAGGACTAATCATCCTTAGACTTGATCTTGTAATTTTGAAAGGAAGGATTATCTTAAATGCTAATGAGAATGGACTTAATCCCGTAATTCCAAAAGGAAGGATCATACAGAATGTTAGTAGTGGACTTGATACTGTAATTGAGAAAGGAAGGATCGTCTAGAATGTTAGTAGTGGAAATTGTTAGGATTATTAATCCTTCCTTGTCCAAATTTGGTCATATGTCTAAATTGGGAGTCATGTCTAAATCGAGAGTCCATTCAGTCTATTTATAGTCATTAACACCATTGGGTCCACTTGACCTAATTGGGGCACATGTTTCAGTTACTAAAGTGTGGGGAACACTAATTGAGGCTCACTGCCACTTATTGCACTTGATTGCATAAGTTTAGGAGCCTCCTAGATCAATCCCTACAATTTAGGAAGCCACTAGGAGTGCCGAAACCAACTAAGGTCAGTTCACTTCAGTTAATGACTAGTCAAGCTAAGTTAGGAGTTAGTTACATTTAGTTCTAGTCCTCTACATTCAGTTAGCGCTAGCTTTACTTGACTGCACACATGTGGGGCACATTTCTCACCTACCACAGTCAGTTAACCTTATTCAACACTAAATGTAACACTTGAGTTGTGTTTTAGAGCTCTGATGAACTCCGGTTATGGTTTAGACAAGGTCAGTTAACTACTGGGTCCTCCAATAGTGATTTAGACAAGGTCTTGGTTACCTACAGTCAAGTAGATTCTAATCAATTCGAACTTCGTCATGTGGATTCGAATTGCTTGTGGCTATTAAAGCCATTTTACTTCATTGTAATTATCATCGGATTACTTTTTTTATTAATGAAAGCATTCATAGCTGCAAGCCTTTTGCACTATTTCATTCTTCAATTGCTGAGTAAATTGTGAGATCCACTTTGTGAGTTGTGTATTTGTCTACATATCTATATGCTCAAATTTACATGGTATCAGAGCCTCGGTGGACAAGACTCCTCTCCTCCTCAGATCTCCAGCCAGATCATTTTTTTGGCAAATTGCTCCTTCCAGTACTGCACCAGAAGCGGAGAATTTACCACTTAATATCCCAAGTTAAGAAATTGTTGATCAAGCTTGCTTGATCAACTATGCTGGGTGTGAAGGAAATTCCAAAAGTGTAGACTGTCGACCTTACTTTGTATGTTTGATTGTGTGACAAGTTATCAGCTTCTCTTACAACATTCGCTACAAGCAGCCCTTTCTTCTCATTGCATTCACTACAGCAGCTCAGTTCTTCCAATTACATTCGAAATTGCTCATCAAATTGAGCTTCTCACTCCCTTCAACTATCATTAGTGGAAGGCAGACATGGTGGTAATGCTCTGCACCAAAGGGCTCTTCAGACTCATAGAAGAAGCAGAGGAAGAGCCAGATTCAGATAAAGACAAAGCTAAGTACATGAACAGGCTTGATGAAGCCCATGGACACTTGCTCTTCTTAGTCTCTAAAGATCTTTGGTTCCACATTCTAGAATTGAAGACTCCCAAGCTGGTTTGGGACAAGCTTGCCTCCCTATTTGATAACCATGATGAGATGAGGATCCATCAGCTAGAAAATGATCTGATTACTCTCAATCCATCAAATTTCGAATCTCTAAATGCATTCTTCACCAAGTTCAAGAACCTGATATATCTATTGAAGCAATGCAAAGTGGAGAAGGATGAAGATCAGCTCATCCTTGCTATTCTCACAAAGCTCAATTTAGACTACTCAGTCTTTGTATCCACCTTCCAAACAGTAAGGCTCACTACTCCAAATTGGAAGATGCCCACTCTTAATGCTTTCATCCAATCTCTTATTACTGAGAATGATAAATTGATCCAAATGGGGATCATTCGATCTCCCAAAGATCTAGCTCTAGTTGCAAGAGGAGATAAGGTAGCGAACGACAAAGGGAAGCAAAGAGATGAGTCCCCTGTGAAGAAAGAGCAGTCAAAAGAACCTTCAGGTTCGAAGAGAAGCAAGAAGAATGGCAAAGGCAAGGTCCTCTGCTCTTACTGTGGAAGGGGCTTCCATTCAGAAAGCTCCTGTATGAGAAGACAACTTAATGAAATGGCTCTTCTCCTGAAAAAGCACAACATTTATGTACCTGCTAGCGCAAGGAAGGAAGACTCTGAAGAAGAAGAAGAAGAATACCAAAGGAAAGGACATGCACTAAAGGCTTGCTGCACATCAACACCTATCTTCCTCATTGATTCTGGAGCTTCCAACCATATGGTTTCATCCAAAGAATCATTCTCTTCTTTTCAGTCCTTTGATGGTCCTAGTATTCAGATGGGAAATAACAGTAAAGTCAAAACCAAAGGGAAAGGCTCTATCCAACTTGAACATGGAAGGTTCAAATATGTGCTATTTTTTCCCTCCCTAGCTTCAAACATGTTATCTGTCTATCAGATGACCCATACTGGATCTCCAAAGCGAGTGATATTTGGTCCTGACTCAGTGGAGATCATAGATATCTCTACTGGGAGAATCATAGCAAAGGGTACTACAAATCATGCTTCAAAAGCATATGAGTTCTCACATTTTATGCCTCCTTCAGAACCAGTGCACTCTCAGCAGCCACCTGCAAGGGAAGGTAAAATCATTGCATCTACTTCTTTTACAGCTTCTACTAGTATTGCAGATCCATCTATATCAGTTTAGGACCTTGAGATTCAAGGTGACTCAGATTCAGTCCCTACTTCCAAACTGGAAGCTAGGAAGATGACTAAAAACTCACCTAACACTCAGAAGGGAAAGACTCTTGCGCTATGTCATACTATTTTACCTCCTTCAAAAAGATGCAATAGACTTCCTGTAAGATGCAATATGCAAGGGCTCAGTCTTACTACATTCAAAAGAATGGATATGATCATACACCTCTTCATTCAGCAAGAGACAAAGATTACATTCCAGGCCCCAGAATACCTGTGCACAGCACACCATGCATGTTGCTTCACTACCTCACAGAGATGAAGATTGCAGCAACATATTTTCAATTTTTTCAAACTTGAGACCTTATTCTACCTGCTTACCTAGAGGGAAGGATTTTTTCCCATGTGGTTTTTGCCCTGACTCCTTGTATTAAGTAGTTACTTTATTTTACTTGATGTAATGGGTGACCTATGGTCTTAGTTACCAGGGCCCACAGTTTGTCCAAGTTAGCATTCAGGGGGGGTGTTAGGATTATTAATCCTTCCTTGTCCAAATTTGGTCATATGTCTAAATTGGGAGTCATGTCTAAATCAGGATTCCATTCAGTCTATTTATAGTCATTAACACCATTGGGTCCACTTGACCTAATTGGGGCACATGTTTCAGTTACTAAAGTGTGGGGAACACTAATTGAGGCTCACTGCCACTTATTGCACTTGATTTCATAAGTTTAGGAGCCTCCTAGATCAATCCCTACAATTTAGGAAGCCACTGGGAGTGCCGAAACCAACCAAGGTCAATTCACTTCAGTTAATGACTAGTCAAGATAATTTAGGAGTCAGTTACATTCAGTTCTAGTCCTCTACATTTAGTTAGTGCTAGGTTTACTTGACTGCACACATATGGGGCGCATTTCTCACCTACCACAGTCAGTTAACCTTAGTCAACACTAAATATAACACTTGAGTTGTGTTTTAGAGCTCCGATGAACTCTGGTTATGGTTTAGACAAGGTCAGTTAACTACTGGGTCCTCCGATAGTGATTTAGACAAGGTCTTGGTTACCTACAGTCAAGTAGAGTCTAATCAATTCGAACTTCCTCATGTTGATTCGAATTGCTTGTGGCTATTAAAGCCATTTTACTTCATTGTAATTATCATTGGATTACTTTTTTGATTAATGAAAGCATTCACAGCTGCAAGCCTTTTGCACTGTTTCATTCTTCAATTGCTAAGTAAATTGTGAGATCCACTTTGTGAGTTGTGTATTTGTCTACAGATCTATATGCTCAAATTTATAGAATTGATCCAGTAATTTTGAAAGGAAGGATCGTCCTACGTATGTATGTGTTTAGAATTGGTAGCTCTATAAAGAACTGATCCTATAATCACGAAAGGAAGGATTGTATGAGTACCACGGATGTGTTGTACATGATCTCATATTTCCGAAAGGAATGATCATGTTGGTTGTTGCTATACCTGCCATAGATGATGTTACTCCATCCTTGATTTGTTGATGATGATGTCACATGTTGTTGTTATTTCAACTTTATATTGATGATCCAGCATCATTTTTTCATTGTTGTTGTTATTCCAAATTTATGTTGATGAGTCATCCTTGTGTTGTCATTGTTGTTGTTGTTCCAGCTTTATGTTGATGATCCAGCCTCGTGTTGTCATTGTTGTTGTTATTCCAGCCTTATGTTGATGAGCCAGCCTCATGTTGTCGATGCTAGTGATTTATCAGTTTGTATGCAGATGATGATGTTCCATACTATAGATGGTGACGCCCCAGTCCCATGTAGCATATGTTGATTCATCTCCATACTTCATATGATGATGTTCTAGCATATGATGACGATGCTCTAGCTCCATACTATAGATAATGCTCCAGTTCTTTATTGTAGATGATGATGCTCCATATCCATGTTGCAGATGATGTTCCTGCAGATGATGCTCCGATTCCATGTTGTTGTTGATGTTCCTGCAGATGATGATGCCCCAGTTCGATGTTGCGGATGATGATACTTCAGCTTTGTATGAAGATGTTGATAATGATACTTCATATTTGTACTGAAGATGTTGATACTCTGGCTCTGTGTTGAAGATGATGTTGTTCAAAACTTCCAATGATCTATAGATGTACCATACAATGTTCCAAAATATGGTGTTGATGATGTCTCCTCTCTCTCTCGTTCCGATGATTTTGTGTCGAGCCAAACAAGTTTTTTTTTTCCCTCGGTACAATACCCTTCTTGTTAAGCGGGCTTGTTGAAATAATTTAACTTCAATGAATATTCTACTTGTACTTCACATTATTATTATTATTCCTCCTTCAAAAGATGTTACCGATGTAAAAGATCATGTAAAATTCATGGGATAAACCCTCAATTGTAATTCGGGTCAATAACACCAAGAAAAGATAAATATAATTACTATTGTGAAGTATACCTAGGTAGTTCAACCCTACCAGTCAGGTAGGTCGGCCTATTTAGGTAACATGTAAGTTGGGAAGTTTAGTATAAATAGGGAGGCATCATCCCTCATTTATACACACACACTCACACTTGTATTGCACAAGAGAAAGAAAGAAGGAGAGACAAAGAATAAGGAGGACCGATGTCTTTGGTGTCTTAGCTTTTATGCTTGGGGTTTGGTCTCTCACTTAATGAGAATTTGTTCTTTGGTCATTGCATACTGGTAATCTATATTGAATAGGTTTTTTTGGGTTTTCCCTTTAGGGTTTCCTAGGGTAAATTGTTGTGTACCTTGTGATTGTGTTTCTTTTAGTGATCCTCTTTATGTTGTTATTATGAAAATGTATTAAATGTTAATCAAGTTAAGACATAAACTATGACAGCATATAAAACTTAACATGGTATCAAATCCATCCTGAAAAGACCAGCTTTCATGAGGTAAATATATCCCTCCTTCTCCAAACAAGGAAATTAGGGTTTTCTAATAAAGTGGATTTTAGTGCAAGTGACATGGGGAACTGCACCCCTCCTAGGCGCAGATTTTGGCACCAATGTCAAAATTTTACAGTGGGTAGATCCTCTAGAAAGTCAAGCCCTATCTTGGATTGAAACCAGAAAACCACTAACCAAAAAACTAGAAATAGAACCAAAAATTGTAGTCCAGAATCTTGCAAGTCCAGTTTCAAGGGGTAGAATTTGGATTCTTCGCACACTAACCATACCATCATACTTGCCTCAGTCAAGCACATATTTTGGTGAGTACAATTTTCATTTCTGAGAAATTTTCAATTTTTATCATTTTCTGATCTCCGTGACAAGATGGCTCCAAGCACTAAGCTTGATGACAAGTTGGAAGGTATAGAAAAATTCCATGCTTGGAAATACAGAATAAGACTCATTCTAGAAGAGAATGATCTTGTAAATTTTATCAAGGGAGTTGTGTCGAAGCTCGAAGAATATGAAGCACAAGAAAAGTACAAGAAAGATGTGATTAGGGCTAAGAGGATCATGGCATTCAATCAAGGATCACTTGATTCCTCAAGTATCATG
Organism: Pseudotsuga menziesii; assembly: GCA_001517045.1. NCBI lineage: Eukaryota > Viridiplantae > Streptophyta > Pinopsida > Pinales > Pinaceae > Pseudotsuga > Pseudotsuga menziesii. The sequence goes on along the minus strand of LPNX010369345.1, from coordinate 558,958 downwards.
TAAGGATACACCTACGTAGATGTTTGATGCTCTATCAATACTGTATGAAGGAAGAAACATCAATCGAAAGATGAACTTGAGAGCCCAAATCAAAAGTACAAATATGAGCAGGGGTGAATCTATCCATGAATACTTCATAAGGGTCTCTCAATTCAAAGAACAACTAGAAGCAATTGAAGACAATAATGATGAAATTGAACTAGTAATGACCGCTCTCAATGGCATTACTAGACCATGAACTCCTTCATCTAAATAATTTTTGCAAGGAAGGAAAGCCTAAAGTTTGACATCCTTTGGGTAGAGTAGCTAACCAAGAAGCACTACTTAGAGATGATGACAATAGGAATATTGACTTGGCTCAAGGATGACAAAAGGAACAAAAAGACTGAATGTTCTTTATGTTTATGGTTGGGAGGATAGGATTTGTCCATGTGTTTGGTTGAAAGTTTTACTAAAGAAAATAGATAAAGTATTTAACCTCTTATTACTTCTTTTTATGATGAATAAAAGGTATATTCAACTTCATTTATTATTTTTGTAATGCTTGAAGGAGTCACTAAAGAAGATGGTTATCCTTTATGAAGTTAATAAAGGATGATTTCAATTCGAAGATATATATAAAGGATGAGTTCGATTTCAATATATATATATAAACATGTATTCAAATTGAACTCATATTTTTATGTATATAGAGAGAGGGGGAGGATAAGTTCGATTTGAATACATAAACTCATATATTCAAATTGAACTCATCTTTATATATATATAAAGATCTTTATATATATATATAAAATATGAGTTCAATTTGAATACATGTTTATATATAATGAATGGCTTCTTAAAAAAGAATACAAGTGTAGAACAAACAAGAATAAAGGAGGATAGTTAAATATGGATATTAATTCTAATATTGTATCGATACACATTACTAGAAGATATCCACTCTATTCTTATGATTATATAACAAATTATGTATTTGAAAATATAATGGATGATATGAATATCAATTTGCAGGATAAGTTATTATAACAAGAGCCACGAGGTGGCAATGTTCCTGAATAGAATTAAAGCTATAAAAACAAATAAAAAAATTAAATCTGGTTCTTTGAGTCCATTAATTTTAATGACAATTTAATTAGTGATTTCATTAGCACATGAATATCTATGGAATTTTTTTTTGAATATAAACATATTTTTTTACCAATAAGCAAATACCAAACAGTATAAATTAAAACCATAACATGTTTCCGCATAAACAAACTCTTTACACCATTCAAGATAAAGAAATAAAATGGTTTGGACACAACTTTGTTAAAGACAAAGAAAACTAAAAAATGAGATATAAATACCTTTGAATAGCCTATAAACAATTTAGATAATAGGTAGCTGCTTAAAGATAACCAACCCCAACTTGAAAGCAAATAAAATTTGAAGTATGTAATATCTTATACAAATAGTAATTGATTTTTTTGCATGCCACAATTAAAAGCACAAGCCTTCAAAACATATTACTAAATCTATTACCTTAACCCTACATGTGTCTAACTTCATGAAGTGATACATGAGAGCCAATCGAAACTTCTCCAACCAAAAACCTAGAAATATACAACTATACAGGTAAAGTTATTATCTTAACCCTACATGGGTCAAACTTCATGAAGTGATACATGAAAGCCAATGCTCCTCCAACTAAAAACCTAGAAATATACAACTATACAGGTATAACCAGCCTATTCATGAGTTTAACCTTAACTAAAATGTTAAGGGATAAAAGATGAGGAATGACAAGGAGAAGCGACACTCCAAGTTATAACTTTGACATGTTCATAACATAATAAACGATGAGCATCTTATACTTGATAACAATCATCTTGGCAAAACAAAATTCCTACTTGAAAGCAAAAACCAAGGAAAAACCTAAAATAAATTTGTCTTGTGAAAAGAGCTAAGTTCATTGAGCTAACCGAGGGTAAAGTTTCTTATTTAAAAAACGAGGCCAAAATATACAGTTAAAGATTCTTATTAAAAAACCCAGGCCAAAATTTAAAATATAGGAGATTTGCAAAAATCCAATCAACCCCAAAGTTGTATTCAAGATTACTGTTGCATACTTAGATGTAGGTATCCAAGCTGAAATGGATAAATAAGCCTAAAACCCGCAAATTAGCTATGATTTTAGCAAATTAACAAATTAGGAAAATTTTCACCGCCATTAAACCCAAGTCCAGAAAGGACAGGCAATGATGACACATCCATTAAGTGTCGTCTACACACACTTATATTATTGCTAATGCGTGGTAACATTTTTCAAGAACATGGTAATAGAGGAGATGTTAATATTTTCCCGCAAAAGTGTTCATTTAACTTGAATAACATACATACACATTCTTTACATTCAAAGTTCAAAGGTGGTTTCCAACTGAATTGGCATGAAAATGAGTTTTAACTTAAAATATATTATTTGCCTCAGAATTGTAGTAAACAAGAGGAGAAATCACCATTAATAAAGTCTAATTACTAACCTTATTCAAATATAAAGTAGAAATAATAATATAATAAAACAATTTAAAATTTAAAATTTAAATATAGTATATATTTTTTTACACAGATATCAAAACATTTTTCAGAATTCCATATCATCATTTTATAACAATTTTCAATCCAGACACATTTCTAGATGAAATGTTGTGCTTCACCTACTTTTCTTTAGCACTTTCCACAAAGCCTCCTCAACCTAAATATTTTGGACTTCCCTAGAATTCACCTAAGAGTATAACCAGACCCTTCCTTAACAAATATCGGACAAGTCCAGTCTAATTTAAATATTACTTCTGCAAAAAGAATAATACAAGGCAAATAAATCCATTTATACTTCAAATCCAAAACCAAAAATAAAAACCTTGTTTTCTAACACTCGGTAACCTAAAACAACTCTTGATTACAGAGTTTTCAGTAAAAATTCAAGATTGCCTAAAACAAATCTGTAAATGCAAAACAACTCAAAACTAACAAACACATTTTTTTTCCTTTCCTCACTCAAGCATTAGACTTGATCACTCAAGCATTAGACTCCATTTACAAGGGTATATAGAATTTTTGCGATTGCAAGCAGATAGAAGCCAAAATTGAACAACTACTAGCACTACCAGACTCACAGATGCATGGAGAAAAACAAAATATTCATCTAACCCAAAACTAGGGATTATTTTCAAAATAAAGCCAAATCATACAAAAAGATACCATACAGGCCTGAAAGAAAAAGAAAAACCACACTGCAATGCTCTATTTATCAAAGTAAGTAAATAAAATAAAATAATTTGTTAACATTACAGATCGTCCTTGTAGCATGAAAGACATCAATTATTAGAACTCGGCAATGTCTCTTATAAACCCATCTGAAAATAACATGATATCATGTCCCAAAAAAAAACCAAGAAAAATCATTTCTCTGAATAAAATACCTTCAAACAACCACGATTTTGAACGGAAAAGTAGGCAAAAGACATTTTTTTCCACCTCAAAGTCTAGCCAAATCCCAACCTTCGGACCTGAAATCGGTGAATCTTCGATCGCTCGCAAATATATCTTTGCTCGGAAACGTTGATTCTAGAACCTTTAAACTTGGTAAAGAAATTACAGAGGAGCTAGTTTTCTGCATCAAAACTACTGTCGAAAGAGTCCTTGCAAGCAGGAGACGATGAGGATGTAGGATTTTGTCTAACCTTACACAGAAGGAGACTATTCCTAGACCAAAAACTTGTTTGGGCACTGGATCTACACGATTTCACACCATACTCACGCAGGAAACTCGAAAAAGACTATTCCTAGACCAAGAACTCGTTCGGGGACTGGATCTACATGATTTCACACCATACTCACGCAGGAAACTCGAAAAGAGATCAAACCAAAAAAGGATAAAGAAAAATTCAGCTATTAGGACTGTAAATAATCTAACCACACGGGGTACTAGAACTCGAGTCATGGACCATAAGTTCCCATTATTCTTCTCTATTTCATGCATCCAGTTACAATTTCTCTGGAGGATGCAACGCCAAACTGGATGCATGTCAAAGCCACCTGCGGGTCTTCCATCGTGCCAGTAAACAAAGTGACTGACTTCTTCACTCACTGGCCTTCCTTCCCTCTTCTTAGTCTGCAGTTAAAGAGCAAGCAAGCAACTGTTATTCCTAGTCCTTCTAAGTCTGTAGGTGAAAAGCAAGCAACCAAACAACGAATCCAACGGTCTACAGGTAAAGAGAAAGCAAGCAACTGTTATTCCTCGTCCTTCTAAGTCTGTAGGTGAAAATCAAGCAACCAAACAACGAAACCAACAGAACAGAAGAAGAAAATGAAGATTGTGCGAGAAAGATGCTTTCTAGGAATGTGCACCATGCTGTTTTCGAGGAATGGGCTGCCATAAAACAAAAATTAAATTAATCCGACATCAACCACATTGTTGTAGTAAATGTGACCAACTTTTCATGACGTAATGTCGTCGTCGACGCAGTTTTCAAGGCATGACATCATACCTTTTTTAACCAGTAACAATTTGCCAAAATTACAATCTTGTAAAATTGTTTTAATATATTTTTTTAAACTTAAGGTTTTACATTTAGAAACTGTAAAAATTAAAATCCTACGTAGACAAATTAATCCACCCCATAAGGGAATTTAGCGACTAAATCATTACAATTATTCATTGTAAATATTCCATTACAGTTATGAGATTACTATGAATTTAGGAAAATTGCATTAGATGGAAAGAACTCTTTGTTTTGACCTGATTGGTAATAGGTTAGAGTTTTCTAAATATTGAATATTCTAGAAGAAGGTATTATCATTAAATGAATGTAAGTCAACCAAATTAGAGCTATAAAATAAATAAATAAAACCTTGTAGGTAAAAAGTTCCATTAGAGAACGGTGACACTAACAAACATATCATATATATATAATTCAATCCCTTACACATAAGATAACATTGGAAAAACATAAAAGAAAAATAATACAATTTAACTTCCATATTCTATCAGAAAAAACCCATGTAAACATAACATCTACACCATATAAGGAGAAAACAAAAGTAACTATTGTAAACTATTATTAGTCCCTGCCTTTAGGTAGCAGGGACTATTGTAATCGGCTTGATGTTATTCATTTACATTAATAGCAGGGACTATTGTAATCGGCTTGCCATCATTCATTTACATTAATTTGCAAGATAACCGAAATCAATTGCACAATAACCAAAATCAATTTTAAAAATGTATTCAAAGTATTGATTCAAAATTAAAGTTATACTTACAGCTATACTTTTGCAAAACCAATTATATGATTTGAACCGTTTTATCAACGAATGAATGGTATGGACTTCTTATTTGGCCTTTTTTCGAGGCATGCGTGTTTTCACAAGAAACATTTCCTAAGTTTTTTTCTTGTTTGGTTACAATTGAACTAATGCTCTGAGATTGTTAAACATTAGTTTAAATGTTTGCTTCATAATATGTGCAAAACTTAGTTCTGGCTACCATGGCCTCTACCTCCTTCCTTTGTTGCACTGGCTCCACCTTCTGCATGGCCTTTGGTGTGTTGTTCCAGCTGCCCCAACCTACTTTGTTGCACTGGCTGCACCTTCTACATGGCCTTTGGTCTGTTTTCCATGACCTTGCATAGTAATTGATACATCTCCTCCTGCATGGACCTTTCCAACCAAATTTATAAAGAGAGACTTCCTTGGTACTCAGTTTTCTACACAACCTTGCCTCTGTAATGTGCCTCTATTCATTACAGACCCAACTTCCTTGCTCCTCCCCTGGCTTCCTGTTAGGGCTTCTTCATCCTCTATTTCAATACAGAACTAGAATATCAATACACGTACACGGGAGTTCCTTGCTTCTCTCATTGCTTCTTCATCCTATGTTGAAGCATCCCAACAACAACTATGGCAAGCAGCAATGCCGCTTCTCCACAACCACCATTGAAGGTATTGAATGTGAACAAATGATAGATGAATGAAGGCACGTAATTGCAGAGATTGGAGGTTGCCTCATGTTCTCAGCACACAGTGAAGAGACGAATCATAAAGAACAATTTAAACATGGTGAATGAAGAGATTATGCTACCTATTCAAAACGCTATCCAGCCGGTGTTATCTGTTCAAAATGCTATGCAGCAGGTGAAAGTGATTACCAAATGTTATGTAGCCGCTCATGTTTATATATTTAAATAAAACATCTGGAAAATCATATTTTTCCATTATGTCTAGTTTTCTATAAATATTCTTTTCACATATTTGATGTTCATTTTTTGCAATTTTCTTTGCACATCCTGGACATCTTTGCACTGCGATTTCATTAACATGCCAAAACTCGGTATAATAGTCTACATAAATCAGTAGGAAAATCTGCGGGTAATTACTAATTATACTTGCAGCTATGAATGTAGGTAAACAGATGATACATGGCATATGAGCTAATGTTGAAATTTTGACTATAGCGAAACAAGTTGATCTCAGAATGGGCTAATCATCGGCTTGGATAAGCTTAGCTACTACCTGGAGCTGGAAACAGTCAGTGCCTATAATCTCTTCTTGTAAGCACATTCTTTACACCACTTCCACACCCATCAACACTCTTGCTGCCAAACATAGAAGAAGTAAGCGATCTTTGCTTGCTCGGTTTTTGGCACGGAAGAAGGGTAGGTTACTCACGACCCCTGGGATGCCTATATTTGAAACTCAACAAACTGCGAGAAACTTGTATAGAAGAAACCAAAAATTATAAACTACAAACATCTTCTTTGGCAGAAAAAAAAGACTCAATTCGAAAATCAATGTAAAAGAAAAACAAAATGACTCTATTTAACCAAGCTCTATCAAAGCCGAAAGATCCAGGTCTATTAACAGGAATGAAAACTACAACAAAAAATGGAATAAGCTAAACATTACGCCATTATTCACACAGTATGTTCCAGGACTGAAAATGAATAATTCAAAATGAGCCAGGTTTCAACGACTTACATGTGAGTTGTTTCGGTGTACTTTTCTCTATTCAGAAATTGCAAGATAGCTAGGAGCACCTGGTATTTTCTGGACAGAGAAATTGTACTCCACTTAAATGATCTGGGAGATTCCCAAATGACTTATGTCAAAGTTGTTCCATTTCCTGCATACATCACGTACGTTACTCCATTGCCACAATGGACATCAAAGACTAGGGTAATGCATGTTTAACCAAGTGCGATACTCTCTTCAGAAGTGCTCCATCTGATAGTGCATGAGAAGGAATGGATCAAGCCACGCCTAGTAGCGCATCAACTGTAGCTCTATAGCTGCATGTATGGAAACATTGGTATCTTTTAACTCAAGAATACCCAGAGTGTACAGACCACGTCATGTAATTCCAACAACTGAATTTATTTTATTGTGGTCATTGATGTAACCGACTCCACCTCCATACTGATAATAATGGTGTAGGTAAACCATTTACTATTTATGTAAGTTCAGAAGTCGCCAGATTCATTCGAATTCTAGGAGCGGTATATGTTTTGTAGTATTCGCAATCTGTCTTTGTTCCAGTCAGTGTTTTTTTGTTAAAGCGGTTTTGTAAAAATAGAGATCTTATATATTATGACCAACTTCTTTGGCAGCAACATGACCCAACAATCAGTCAATTCCACAGCGTTAGACGCCCTCATTAACATCTCGTATAACATCTAAGCTATCAGTTCCACAAAATGAAGCATCCAACAATTTGCCCTCTTTACTTGTCTCGTCGCCTCTTCTTCAACCATAGACATCACTGACTGCAATTACGGACGTTCTCCCAGTTTATCCAAGTCTTCTATTGTATGTTTTTTACATAATTCTTATAAAAAAGAGCATGCGTTCCATTGCATTGATGAACGATGACGGATGGCACCTAGGTGATCTAGTCAATAGGCCATTTAGAATTGCCTTGTACGCATGAACTCCATGCATGGAATCGAGTGTTTAGCATTTCCATGAACTCCATGCATAGAATCCAGGTGTTTATTTTTTCTTAATTGAAGCTAAACATGATAAATACATGCATGTGTTTAGCATTTCCTTGTACACATGAACTCCATGCATGGAATCCAGGTGTTCGCAATTTGCAGTTGCACTGGCACTAAAGTTGAAGCTTAAATTCATTGTTTATTGTTTTAAAATTAAGTGCTTCTAATCGATTCATTGAATTTAATAATAATACCAAGTGTTCGCAATTTGCAGTTGCACTGGCATTAATGTTGAAGCTTAAATTCATTGTTTATTGTTTTCAAACTGCTTCTAATCGATTCATTGAATTTAATAAATATTATTATATTGGTATTCCTAACTTACTTGGGAGAAGAATGGACGAAACAATAAATTCATTGTTTATATTCAATGTTTATAAAGTTGTCGAACTCGAATTCAATTCCAACCATGTGACTTAGCTTGATTAGGCAACGAACATTGAAGATAATATTTCGAGGATGTAGTACACAAACCAAAAAGATGCAAAGGATACAACCACTAAAATTTTCAATAGCTTTATGTCTGCACAACTCTGCAATCAATGAAGTATGAATGCACACAGTAATAACAAAAGTTTTCCCGACTCAGGCAAGAGGCCAGGGTATGTAGCTAAATTTACAGAGGCTTAGCAACATGGTCTTCACTGCAAGAAATAATCAAATGTAAAGAGATCCAATGAAAATGGTATATTGTAACTTTTTGCTTAACCTTATGTATATATAGATACGTGTGAGCTCTAACCCCTCCTTGCTCTGCTTATGTAAAGTATCTCCATTCCTTGTTCTCAGAGGACAAGCGACTTGCATTCCTGCTCGTTTGCTCAATGCTAAGATGACGAAGAAAGGAGAGAGTGAACCAAACAGATTATATAATTATGATATCAGTAAAAGTAAATGTAACATAATATGTAGACTTATTATTCTTAGGGCAATTTTCATAAACTCTTCATACTGTCACAGCAAGTTCTGACTTCAATTGAATAATATCTTCACGCATTTTTGCTTCTGACTCCATACTAATAGAACAACCAAAAGCATAATAACCAAAAGACCTAAGGAAAGAAAAATCAAAGTTTAGAGCCATGCTCGGCTTCAAGTTTAGATCCATGTTTAAATCCATGCCTGGCATGTGATTTACAATCAACATGGTAAAAATATTTTGTAGTCAAATCCCAACAAGGCTATATCTCAATTATCTCAATTATGAACAAAACCAGACACCAGACTTAGCGACAGAAAATGGATGGCTTCATAAGGGGTGCCAAAAAAGCTTCAGTCACAGGTCTAGTTATTCAAGTGGGTGATTTCTTCGGTCTTTCTTTGGTCACAAATTCCACATGGGCATTAACTTTACAGATTGATACCCATCATTCCGGTTGGAAAAATATAAAATGTTGTCAATTTTTTCGATTTTACCACTGTAACTACAAGAATTTGTCAAAATTCAGAGATGCTATAAATCGGCTAGCCACTAGTAGGCCACCTACCTACTCTGATTGTTTGGTCCTTATCAGGTCTTGGCAATACCAGGAGAATCGAAACTCGTCGTTGATGTTAAAAAATAAAAGAATAATCGTAAACATCAAGGCCTCTTCCTCATGTGGCAACTCCTTGATCTTTGTTCCTTACGTGGAACTCTCAAGGGATACAATTTGGAATCGGTTATCCTTCGATAAAGATCATTTCTCTACAACCCACATAGCCTCCTTAACCAAACAAATATTTTGTTACCTAAGTTACAGATGATTGGGTGGTATTGCAATTAAACTGGGTGGTACTGCTTGCAATCCCTTGTCCCTTAGGCAGGGACTTAGTTGCTCTGCAACTTTTTCTTGTTCTCTTTATACCTAGCACAAAGAGCTAATGCATGGGATTAATATATTTAGGATTATAATATACCATATTGTATACTTTTTTTAGATCACAAGAAGAGAAAAATAAATCAATAGATTGAACATAAGGTATACTACAATCATACCCATTAATACCTGAAGAACCAAAGATATTTATATGCACTTGTCATATGAAACAAACGCTTTGTTTCGATTGAAGCAATAGGGGAGGTTGAATGATCTTGTGATGATTATAAAGGATCTGAGGGTTATTCCCCTCATACTATTTAATACAAACAAATATCCATGTAAATCTCTTGATTATGAAATGGTCATAGAGGAGATCAAGCGTATATTCCCTTGATATAAATTAGAAGCTATGAGTTTAGAGATTGGAACAGGGGTATAAACTCATAAATTAATACAACAAAACTATAAACTAGGTTTTATAAAACTACATACAGAAATCCATATCTAATAGTTCAAACCAACTTACTTGGCCATTCAACACCTTTGTGTCAAGATGAATCATGTTGAAGAACAAATCATTATCAACGCCTATACCTACGCATTAAAACTTGAAACTCAAAAAATATAATGTAGGAACTTGTTGCAGCTGCAACAATTTCCCAAAATTCAAAAAATTTCGGGACCCTCCTTTTGCTTATATTAGCTTGATTTGCTTCTTTGATTTGATCTCATGATTCTTAAAAAAGACTGTTTCTAATGCCTGAAATGCTCCACTTTTGTTATTGCCTTTGAATGCATTTTCAGTATATTTGAATCGGAAGTTCTTTTGCTTGCACTCCCACCATTGCGGAGAAATAATCGGCTTTGGCTTCGTCATTTTTCTTCAATGCATTTGGCTTAATCGGCTGATTTGTTGCTTTCGAGTCGGATCATCTTGTTACTTCGTTCTCCGTAGTTGTGGACAGTAGATTGTGAAGTCCCCCAATACATTGACTTTTCAACCCCGCGTTGTTGTTGTCGCCGATCCTTGAGTTGTGGGCTTCCGCCATTGCGGCTACCAAAAACACTATCCTTCCGGTCGTTTAGTCGATTTTCCTTCGTTCTAGATTTTTGCCTATCACGGACGGTGATATCCTTTACGGTTCCGCCGTTGCGGCTCCCTATTCCGCTATCGCCCCGACGTGTAGTCTTGCGAAGCCCCGATGCGCTATTGGTTTTACTCTCGAGTGTCTTGGCGGATTAGCTTAGTGGTTTTGCCATCCGACGTTGCGAAAGGAAATGTTCCTACGACCCCCAATCCTTAGTTTTCTGTCGTCCAATATTTCCCTGCCACACATGGTTGACCATATATATATGGGGTCGAGCACATTTTATTATTCTATTGTTATTTGGACTGTCGAAGAACTGTCATTTTCGTGCGCTGTCATTCCGCTCGAGCTCGGTCGGACCCCCGTTGTCGATACCCGTGTTTCCAGGTGGCTCAGCCATGGAAGCTTAACAGTCCTCTTCCCACCAGTTGCGCAGCGTTTCCAGGTAGGCTCTTTTTTGCATTATTTCGTTCCGTTCAAGCGTTTGATAATGTTTTCCCACAATTAGGTTTTTTTACGGTCGTTTTCCCTCGACCCTGTTATTTACATGCATATATAGTGGGGGGTTTGTAGTGTAATTGTCTGTGGAGGCGTTTTTTTGGCCCACAGGGTAGTTTCCCTCCACAGCCGTTATGTATTTCAACCTTGTGCTTAGTGTTTGGAGAGATTGGTGCAGATGGTTGTTATGCTGTTTGCGCCAATCTGCCCCATTTGATGATAGTTCGATGAGGGGCAGTTTTTCATGGCCTCCCTATGGTGTTTGTGGCCCATACCATTCAAAACCATAGCCGCATTTCGCCATGCTGTTCACGCGACCCAGTTCATGGTCGGTTTCAAACCCGAGCTAGTGTGGGGGGGGTGTATCACTGCACAGGATTACCTCGATCATAGATTGCATAGACAGGTGTTTCTTCCTGAAAATGCACTGTTGAAATATTGCATAAGTCCCCTTGTTATTCCGCGCAGCGCAATAATCATGGCGCCCACAAAAAGCCTGAGGTCTCTTCATTTTAATGTAGATTTGTTTCCCGCTCGAGATTTGTTAATGAAATTGTTTTAGTATTAGACAGAAGTGTTAGCCTGCACATATTTGCTTCATTTAATTACTTTTGTCATGTTAAACATAGATGAGGTAAAACACTGCACACTGTTGTCTTAATGTTTGCAACTTATCTGGAAATGGATTAATGTTTATAATTTCATATATGACAGGAAGATTTCAAACTCAAAATGTCGAGGACGCAAAAGAAGAAGGCCCCTGTGATCGAGGAGGAGCCCGACGTGGAAGTTATCACCAAAACCGAGTACATTTATGAGGACACCAAATGCATATCTGGTGTAGATCCCACGTACTAGTGGGGAGAGATATACAGGTTGATCACGTGCCGAGAGGTGCCTGATTTGGGCTTGGAAGAAGAAGGCACATACACCAATATAGAGAGATCTTCACTGATGAAGATTGCCACAAGACTAGAGCTATTCCCATGCTCTAAAGTGATTGGTTGGATTCTGCCTCAGGAAGATCTAACCACTATGATCTTGGAGAACGTTGACAAACAAGGCTATGCTGCCTATAGCCCAGGATATGTAGCCCTGGCCTACCACCTGCCAGAAGCACAAATATTTTTGTCTGACGATTGGTTGAAAAACATCTGAATGGACCTTGTTGAGACCCTCAAAAGAATGATGTTGTCTGGAAGGCATTTCAGAACTAGGCCTATGAGAGAGTATGACACAGCAAGCTTAAGGGCCCCATACAGGTTCATCGCCTTAATGCTTAACAGGATTTTTGGAAGAGCTCATGGCAAGAGCTTCAAATTAGAATGGATGCCAATTATTTTTTATGTTGCAACCCAGGGGACCATTTTCAACTGGGCCAACATAGTGTCAAACAGTCTTTCAACCTGTATGGCCTCAGCTTTGGGAGGAGTGTCCCAAAAGAGGTCCAAATTTTATATGAGTTCCATACTTGTTGATTGTATACTGTGCAATCAACCTTTCCCCGGCCTAAGGTGCATTTGGGACAGGAAGAGGATGTATGTTTATGCTGCATACAAGCCACTATGAGCACATAAATACCATAGTCATTACCGGGAGGTTTGTGAACATTTCATCATGCCCTTGTATACTCTCATTTTTCTGAAGGAATGCGACTGCATGTCAGAAGAGGCATTGCAGGTAATTGAAGAATATGCAGATTACTACCTGACTGAGGATGGCCTCTACTTCAAGATGTTTGGAGGCTCCAGAGCACCCTCCCTACTGCCCAAATATGCCACAGACTACATCATTCATAAAGAGGCAGTTAGGCAAGTATTCCTGGATGGCATTGGAAGTTTTTTGTTTGAACATAAGAAGACTGCCTATCCCCCTTTGCCTTTCAAGTTAGGGAGCTATAAGTCTAACAGAGTAAAGAAGGCAGATGAGTTCGTGGAAGAGTTAGAAAAGTTTCATTTTGGTGAGATGCCCTTCCATAGAAATGATTCCCACAGCAAAGTGGCTGAACACTGCAAAGAAAACAACATCCATTTCGAATACACCCACCATTGGGATAGAGAAGAATCTGTCTTCCACAGTGCATTGAACATGACAGCCTTGAGGAGAAGGTTCAAGAAGAAGATAACCCCAAAAGGTGGGAAGGGGCAGGATGAACAAGAAAAAGCTGATGAAGAAGCCAGGAAACGAAGCAAAGAAGCCCAAAGGTTGGCCCAAGAGGCTGTAGGGTGGCTGCAAGGAGAAGAGGAAGAGAAAAGAAAAGTTGCCCAAGAGGCAGCCAAAAAAGCAGAGGAAGATGCGCGAAATGAAGAAGAAGAAAGAAAAAGAAAGCTTGATGAGGAGCTTAAGAGATAGGAAGTAGAGAGGGTGAAGCTTACCCAGTCAACGATAGAACAGTCACCCTCTGACACAGCTGGCGGTCAGACCCTGGACATAGAGAACCCCGAGGTTCAAGACCCAGAAGTACCGGCTGCCAGCATACCTGGACAGTCTATGGTCCCCACACTTAAACTGGTCCCTTTTGTACAGAATGTAGGGGAAGAAATTCCTGATTTTAATATTGTCTTCTATGACAGGGAAAGAAAGAGGATAGTGAAGAGAACAGAAAAGAAGGTTGAAACAGGAGGTCTGTCTGGAAAAATGATAACGGATACAACCATTGTATATGGGACAAACAAAGATCCCAGATTCACCATTAGAGCAGTAGCTGCATTAATCCACGCTTCTGAGGATAATGTAGATAGAATAATGACAGATCTAGAGCAATCCAAGAAGTCTTCTTCTCAGCTGAAAGACACATTAAGAAAGGAGAGAGAAGAAAATAGTAGGCTGAAGAGAAAATATGAGGACATGCAAAAAGAGATGAGGTCTTCAAAGGATGAACTGCAGGTTCTCCAAGCAAAAAAGAGGTCTATGGAAACCACACAAGAATGTCTGGAGAGAGTGCAGCAAGAGTATCAAGAGCTAAGGGTGGAGAAGGAGTAGCTGCTGGGGAAGATAGAAGACTTAGAGCTGCAAAAGACCACCTTGAAGGCAAATGAGAAGCAAGCTCAAGAACAAGAGATGAAGCTTCGAGAGCAGATTTCTTCTCTAACAACCGCTTTAGAAGAAGCAAAAGAGTAGCAAGTTGACCTCCAACCCTTCAAGGAACATGTGTTGGCACAAAAGGCCAAGATGCTTCAGCTGCAGACTGCCATAGAAGAAGAGAGATGCAAAGTTTTGCAAATAAATGGCCGATTAGAGGAAATTCTGGAGACTTCCTCTTATTTTGTTGATAGATCTCAGGACGTTCTGGAAGTCCTGACAGCAAGAATGGCAAGGCTGGAAAATAATGAAGAAATTCCTGCAGAGCTACCCTCGAAAGATCAACAGGCCCTTAAGCAGGATTACGACTTGTTATAATTTGCTATAAACATAGCAGAAGATTTCAAAAAGGTTGTTAGAAAAACGAAAGGATCATGCACAGAATTCTTCAAAAGGCTCCTGATTACCTATAACCGGTGCCAAACAGAAGCTGAGCAGAGGCTAGATGTTTTTCCAGACCACAACTCGTTTGTGGAGATTTTACACAAGAGGTATCAAGAGGAAGAAGCAAAAACACAGCACATTAAGGCCCTCGACGACCAGATCTTAAGGAGTGAAGTAGATCATTCCGCCATCAGTGTACAGCTATTGGAGGACCAGCTTCGTTTGAGTGCGGCCAGAATTGAGGCCATCAAGAACCAAGCTGCGAAGTTTGAGATAAACATTCAATTTTTGGAACCTTGTGCGTTTGAAGGCATTGCCTCTGAAGCTTTGGCGTGGAAGAAATTTTTGAATACCCAAGTGGGGCCCTCCTCGTGAAGGATTGTTCACTTGTGTAATATGTAACGATTTTGTAAACATTTGAGGAAAGTGAAATTTTGGGAGGCGAAGAGTTGGGAAGCCCAAGGGTTATTTGTGGGCAGCCCAACAGTCTCATCCTTTTTGTATAAATATAGAAGACTTAGAAGAACAAAGGGCTTTTTCCCAGTTAGACATGTAATGAGAGATTGTAAGAAGAACTACTTTTTTTTGCAATAAAGAATTATTGTTTGCCTGTCGGAGAAATATTGGTGGGACATTCAAATGATATGCTATGGATCGGTGAAAGATGAACTATTTCATTTTTTAGCTTTTGTCCATTAACTGTGAGATCGTTCTAGCTCTTAGAACCTATGTTCTTGTTTGAATGATTTCTGGTTTATTCTGTGAAATTACCAACATGAGTAATGCATGTTGTTCATAAACAATTGGCTATCTGATTGTCTAAATATCTTTAATTGTTCATGTGTTGTAGGAAGGAATATCAGCTATCTGTAATTTCTCTTTATAATGCATGCACAATACACATTACTCATAAATAAGTTACAATTCAGCTCCCCAAGGATAGATAGATAGATAGATAGATAGATAGTGTTATTTTATTGCTGCATATGTGATTTAGATGCTTGTGAGTTCTAAGATGAGAGGTAAGAACCTGGGCATCACTTTGTGACTACTCCCTGCATTATTCATCACCCTGCATTGTTAAATAGGCACGTGTATATCATACTTTAAGTCAAAAATACAAAAATATACACGGTGGACCGGGCCGCAACCGGTAAACCATTTAGTTTTTTTATTTGACCTACGGTAGCCGGACCGCAAACCAAACAGATTCCCTATACCAAACAATCACAGGCTAGTTGGGAACATTGACTGGGGAGAATCCCTTGTTGTTGTTGCCTGCGAATTTCCAGGCCTCAACAGTTTCTGGCGCTAGAAGGAGGGCCGCTAGTGCATGGCTGGCCGTGGAAACTTATTTTCCCAAGATTACCTCACCAGCAAAGATTTGGAAGCTTTTGACTTAACCCAAGTACTTACAGGATTTGTTTCTGCCCTTGAAACAAGTAAGCCCAATTTCATCTTACGGTGTTTCTTACTCAGACTCCTGTTCATTCACCTTTGCTCATGGCTGGTATAAATGTGAATCAGCTTAAGCCACTACTGGCTTGGAGAGCTAGATCACCTTTGAATCTGACACCTCCTTTGCACAACCTACCTCAAGCTTTTGAGATGTTGCTACCCAAGTTTGATCCCGATGAAAAGACTGTTGTAGATGACCACTTGCAAAGTTTCTATTTGGAAATAGAAGGTTTAAGGGCCGGGGAGCATGAGGATGTGGTCTGTAGATTATTCCCGCATACCCTTAAAGGGGCAGCAACATCCTGGTATTTCGGTTTGCCTGCAAACTCTATTCCTGATTGGGACACTTTCGAAAGGATTTTCAGGAGTAAATACGCAGCCCAAAAGACACATGCCTCACTAATGAAAGGTCTTGTTTTAAAAAAAAAAGAGAAAGATGAGAAGGCACATCATTTTACTCAAAGGTTTTCAACATACTTAAAGAACTTTTCTGAAACTGACAGACCCTCAGACAAAGTCTTAATTGAATATTATACCTCAGCCTTAGGACCTGAGCTGGCCATGTTTGCCAAGATGAAAGCCAGACCTACGTTGGTAGAGACTTCTGAAGAAGCAAAAAGGGTAGAGGCAGAAAAGGAAAGTATAGAAGACTATCCCGAGCTACCTGAAGAAAAAACTACCAGGAGAAGAGCCTTATTGCTGTCTAAACCTAAAGAGGAACAATCACATGATTTTCAGGGAATGCTAAAAATGATTCAGAAACTATCCAACTGAATAATAGATCTGGAGAAAGAAAGGGAGTTTCAGAAAACTTATAAACCCAACTACCAAAAAAGGGAGGATAACAACCAATTGAATATCCCTTCACCCAATTTAGCATCAATGAATATAACAGATGTAGGGGGGGATAATTTCTGCACTTTTCACCAACAACCTCATTCTAAAGAGAATTGTCCTCAATGGTTAAATTTGATGACATTGGTGATGAATAAGCTGTTGGACTCTAAATTGACTAAAGACAGTGGTAAAGAAGAAGAGAAAAACCAGACCATAGAGAAACAAGATAATGATACCATGTTCTTGTGGGATGGTGTCTCGCTTTTCAACACATAAGAGAACACTCTCAAATCTGAATACACACCAATAGCAACAAAAGATACGGACGTAACAATTAAAGACAATGCAATAATTTCAAAGATTAAAAAATTGCAAGAGAATGTCAAGAGACAGGCAGATGCCAATGTTGAAGATAAAACACCTAAAGTCACTACTCTCAACCAGGAAACAAAGCCAATCAATGAGCCTGTCAAACCTGTGGAAGGTGTTGATGAAGGAAACACTGAAAAATTTAAGGAGGTTAAAGAAGATGTACCCACAGAAAATCAGCCAGGAGAAGAAGGCACTTGGGAAGAAAAGGATAAAACCCCGCCTTTTCTCTTGACTCTAGAAATGCTGGATCATAATGTGCATAATTGTTTGGTAGATTCTGGGTCATCGGTAAATGTTATGCCACTTGAATTTTGCAAAAGGATTAATGGACAGCCAAAGCCCACTGCTTGGGAAGTAGTGCAGCTAGATAGAACGAGTGTCAAAGTAGTGGGAGAAATGAAGAATGTCCTCATACGCTTATCTGCGAATAACAAGATATGTCAATTTATTGACATTATGGTGGCTGACGTACCAGATGGATATGGGCTTATTCTTAACCAAGATTGGTCTGCTAGGTTAGTTATTTTGCTTCAGATTGGTCTCATTTATGGTTACCTCTCAAGGGTACCCCAAATCAGATTAAAATTTTGAGAGAACTTACATGAAGCATACTGTCACTAAGCTAGGAGAAGGTAATGAGTCTGTTAATTCTGTCCTGGGAAATTGTCTAACCGAGCTTAAACTAAGACATCATACCCCAAGAAAGGCCAGTTCTATGATTGACAATCAGTCTGAGCTCCTTCAACTTCCTCAGGCTGATAAAGATGACTGTAGACTAGTAGACATGGTTTCGATTTCGAAAATGGTACACTTAGACCATGGATAGGTTTTTGGCCTACACTACAGCCTAGCCCTTTAAGTCGTTGGATTGAAGAATTTTAAGGGCAGGCACACATTTTCTTTTCCTTTTGCTTTGTACATAAATAAATTGATGTGTTTTTCTTTAATGCTTTGATGCTGTTTCCTTTGGTTTATTGCTTTGATGTTGTTTTCCGTTGATTTAATGCTTTGTTACTAGTTCTTTTTATTTTGATTAAAGAGGCAAATTTTTGGTTGCAATGGAAACATCAGGGTTCTTAGTTAACTGAAATCTTGAGTAAAAGACTGTGCTTTTAAAATATAGAATGTCTTCTAGTAGCAGTGTTCCTAATTGGCCATGCATTCATTGAAGTCCTACTTAACCCCTGTAAATAACTCAGAATTAATAGGTCTGGAATACTATTTCGAGGCTCCATCCATTTCACATCTAAAATGTCCAAGGAAGTGACAGCAAAGGACCCACGGAAAGGAAGCAAAGTAAATTCCATAACTTTCCATGATGGACCAGGTTGATCAGCTGGTGGTGATTCATTTTCTTTAATATCTAGTCTTCCAATTCTTTCAATCAACTCTCTTGTTGATCCTCCTATTCAAGTGAAGTGGAAGGAACTTCTTCTTGATTTTCTTTGTGAGGGGGTGTTGGTGCTTCAAAAGGAAATTCTAGAGATTGGTCCAAGATGGGGATCATCCCTTGAATATGTGGAATTGCATTATCAACTTCATAATATGTCTTTACATGGGAAAAATTCTCCAAACAATCAAGTTTTTTTTCAATAAACTCATAATTTTTATTAATTTCAAGAAACGTGACATCTCTTGAACAAATAAACTTCTTGTTTACCTCATCGTAAAGATGATATGCATTGGAGGTGTCTAAATACCCCACAAAAATGATTTTTCCACTTCAAGGATTAATCTTGTCTTTGTTCCTTTGGTATAGAGGCATTGTTGGCCCTAGGAAAAGGCGAGAATAGATAACCATACTAATGATTGGAAAGATGAATATTCTGGTCACAAGACATGCAAAGACTGCAACATAAGGAGCCACGACAAAAGAGGAAGAAAGCAGGTCGAGACAAGGAGTTTGACATATTTTTTGTAAAGAGTTAATTAGCCTAATAGTTTTCTTTTGGGAATAAATAATGATTGTAATTTGGGTCCATAGTGCCTATTTTAGATGTAATGGGATGGGTTAAATTAGAAAGACAACCTGTCAAATAACAGTTGAGAGTCAGCCAATGGTTAAATCAAGAAGTGTAAAAGCATAAAAGCATCAATCCAAGTTGTGTGTGGATCGCTCCATGATCATATTGCTCAATAATAGAAGAAGAAGAGAAATAAAAGAGATACAAACCAAAAACTAGAGAGCATGAGACGATAGAAGAATACATGAATTGTAAAGAATATTCTGCGCGCTAAGTGCACAGACCAAAGGTGCTAAACAATTTCTCATGCCATATGAAGAGCACCTTTGTAGTTTTTCCCTGATGGTTTTCCACGTTAAATCGTGTGTTTGTGTGTCTTTAATCTATGTGTTTATGTTGCATGCATATATGTGTGAATGAGTTGATCTAAATGTGTCGAGTTGATTTGTTGCGAATGAACTTATCTATATATGTCGTACATATAATGATATGATCACATGGAATATCAATTAACATTAATGCTTTATGTGACATATCATTATATATGTCGATGGATCAATAAGTCATCATACTAAATGAATGTATGAGGACAGAATTCTATTTCCTGGTTTTGATCGAGTGACCTGATAAGGTTGTGATAAGGAAACCCCCCTCACTAACTATAGAAACCTGGTTCTGGAAGTTCCCATAAGATATCTTGGGTGAGACTTCATCTTCATCGTAGGTGTTGTCGACAAAGTTTTGTTCTGTCAAGTCAATATCTTGGGTTTTTTTTATGAACAAAGGATCTGAACCTGTGTCGATAGAGAATCAAGCCAACAAATGGTTATGTTGCACAAGATAAAGATATCCCCTTTAATTATCCGTGGCTTTTAATTTTAATTTCATTTGTCGCATGGGAAGAACCACCAGACTACCAAAGGGTATATGTCTATGTTTCATGGCGAGGAGCCAGCTGCTAAAATCTTTGGGTCAACAAGGAGAATCCATAGTGACAAAGAGAGAACAATGTGGAATTTTATTTGCAAGGAGAGGCCCTTAGATATTTTGTTAAGAATAAGGCCAAAATAATGGAGGAAACCTTCAAATGGTTTCAAAACATTATAAGATTTTTGGTCGAGGCACACCATATATTTTTGCAACCCTGACAGGACCCCCAGAACCAGTGGTTAGTGATGCAGATTTAGCTATCCGCTGAAGAAATTGATACCAGTATTCAGGATTGGCCTAAAGAATGGAGAATACCAGTCGTAGAGGATCAAATCTCTACAGAAAGTGAACCACAACGGGATGACCCAACGAAGAAGAGGAATAGAGATCAGGAAGGAGATCCACCAGTTGAAGATAACCCACAAAGTTGACCCTCTAATAGTAAAGATGAATCTAATGTGACCCCAATGGATCCAGAGTTGTGCGATAAGAGGAAGTGCTCAGAAACATATTGAGAAAAGTCACAAGAAGAGCAAGGTCGATAGATCATCTCGAGTTGTTGCTATTATAAACGATGATGATAACTTCATATCATATTGAATGGAAGAAGTCGCAAACCAAAGATGCAAGAAGATGGATGAGAGACACATAGAATCGGTAAGCAACGTTACCAATTTACTACAGGTACTTTGTACTACATTCAAAGAAGTTAGAGTAGTGCTTGACCAAGCACAATATTTGACTATGTCGCAAGACCAAGCTAGCCCATCTAAAGAGTTACCTGTCGACGACCGAACAACCAAAGATTCAAATAGTTGGTCAAGAAATTGACCTAGGAATGTTGGATCTCAATACTGTGGTCAAGGATCTTGGCCATGTGACTTTTAATTTTTCTGCAGTGCCAATGTATGTGACTACATGTTATTCATTAGGTTGCAGTCGAAGAGATGAAAACAAGAGAGCAGACGATATTTGGACAACTGAAGAAATCAAAGAAAACCATTTCGTCTCTAAAATAGACAATGAAGGAGATTGAGAATAAATAAAATACTTGGTAAGATGATAGGTAGCAACTAGAAGCAGTTGTCACACTCACTTGTAGCAACTTCACGGATGAAAGCATCACACTAAAAATTTTCGTAGAAGCAAAACAAATTAGACTAGGTGAGGTCGCTAAGAACCTCTGCAAGCAAGTCGCGTAGTTAGAGTCAAATATGACTCCCAGTACACCGTCGGAGGTATTGGAAGAGTGAAGGAAGAAAGAGATTGAGGTTATGCAAAATATTGCAAAGGAAAAAGTACTATGTGCTAAAGCAGCCAAATAGGTTTCTCAGTCATGAGAAGCCGTAGTAGATGACACAGAGTTGGAACAGGTGACAGAGTAGTTACATACTACTGAAGAAAATTTTAATAAACTGAAGAATGAATTAAAGAAGTTGTCGACAGTAGAAAAGATGGCCAAGTTTTTTGATATGAAGAAACTACAACAACACTTAGCTAGACTACGAACACAACAATATAAAAGAACATACCGTGTCACAGAGCTTCAGGAAGAAGAGGAAAAATTTACAGGTATTATTCAACCTATTCATCAAAAGGTGCGACAAGCCTTAGGTTCAACAAGAATGACAAATTCGAAGCATATCAGTTCTGGACTTGTGGAAAAATTAAAGACAATACAAGAAGAAGTGTGACATGAAACAAAACAGGCCGTGAAAATATTTCAATATTTTCTAAGCAAAGTCACACTGACCAATTTTTCAAACTAATGTGGCTCGGGATGAGCCATAGGTGAGTGTTGGGGGCCTATTGGCCCTAGGAAAAGTCAAGAAGAGATAACCAGAATAATGATCGGAAAGATGAATATTTCAGTCGCAAGATAAGTAAATATTGTAACAGAAGGAGCCGCGAGAAAAGAGGAAGAAAGCAGGTCGAGACAAGGAGTTTGACATATTTTTGGTAAAGAGTTAATTATACTGATAGTTTTCTTTTGGGAACAAAGAATGATTGTAATTTGGGCCGATAGTGCCTATTTTTAGATGTAATGGGATGGGTTAAATTACAAGACAGCATATCAACTGATAGTTGAGATTCAACCGACAGTTAATTCAAGAAGTGTAAAAGCATAAAAGCATCGATCCAAGGTGTGTGAATATTGCTCCATGATCATATCACTCAAGAATAGAAGAAGAGAAATAAAAGTGATAGAGACCAAAAACCAGAGAGCATGAGACGAGAGAAGAATACATGAATTGTAAAGAATATCAAAACAAGAGTCTACAAGCTGAGTGCTCAAACCAAAGGCGCTAAACCATTTCTCATGCCAAATGAAGAGCACCTTTGTGGTTTTTACCAGATGGGTTTCCACATTAAACCTTATGTCTATGTGTCTTTAATCTCTATATTTATGTCACATGCATATTTGTGTGAATGAGTTGATTTGAAAGTGTCGAGCAGATCTATTGTGAATAAAATTATCTATATATGTCACACATCTAATGATATGATCGCATGGGATATCAGTTAATATTAATGCTTTGTGTTACATACCATTATATATGCCAATGGATCAATAGGTTATCATCTTGAATGAATGTATGAGGACAAAAGTCAGTTTCTTGTTTTCGATCAAGTGACATGATAAGGTTGTGATAAGGAAATCCCCCTCACTAACTGTAGAAACCTGGTTCTGGTATTTACTACAAGATATCTTGGATGAGACTTCATCTGTGTCACAGGTGTTGCTGACAGATTTCTTCTCTATCACGCCGATATCTTTGGTTTTGTTGACAAACAAAGGATTTGAACCTAGGTCGACAGAGACTCAATCCAACACGCATAGTAGGTGGAACCAAAAACATGGAATGCCTCAATGAAGGGATGTGACCATACCACATTTCATGTGGAGTCTTGTTTTCAAGAGCATGATATGGACCTCTATTTCTCAAATAGACTGCACATAGCACTGCATCATCCCAAAACATCATTTTGAGATTCTTGAAAAACATCATAGAGTGTACCATATTCATGATGGTTCTATTCATTATTTTTTCCACACCATTTTGTTGAGGGTTGTAAGGAATTGTAGTTTGATGTGAAATCCCATGTTGATGAGGATAGTCTTCAAAACCATTAGAAGTGTATTATTTTCCATTATCAGTACAAAATGTGCCAATATGAGATTCTGCTTGATTTTCTATCCATGCATGCAATTTTTTGAATGTTTGAAATGCTTTAGATTTTTTCTTCAACAAGTAGGCCCAACACATTCTGGTGTAGTCATCAACAAGTTCCATGAGATGTCTATTACTATTGGCAGAAGGAATAGGCAAGGGGAAACATTGGCCATACTAAATCATCTTTAACTTTATACATGCTCTAAATTTTGAGTCTTGAAATCAATGCTTACTATGTTTTCCTAATATGCACACATCACATTTGTTAATCTTCTTATGAGTGGTGGGAAAACTAGAAACACCATTATTTCTTAGCAAGTGACCATATCTAGCATTCCATAACAAACTAGATGACATATTACCTTCTTCATTATAATAAAGATAGGAAAATTTTTGAGCTCTTGTAGATGATCCCTTCAACTTCAACAATTTTCCATCTTCATATCTGGTCATGATGATCTGGTTGTCAAAGGACTTCCTTATATCTACTATTTCATCGAACATGTGGATGGAATGGCCTTGTTTTTTAATCTACACCAAGGACAATAGGATTATCTACAATTCTGGAAAATTGAGAATATTATGCAACAGAAAGTTAGGGAATCTAAGCAATTTGAGGATGGAATTTTCTACAAAATAAACTATGCCATCTACATTGTCATTCAGTTCTTCAAAACATTCTTTTATAAATGTCATGTGGGATGTTGCACTAGTATCAAATAGCCAAACATCTTTGTAAGATGAAAAATATGTGATTTTATTTATTCCAATATTAAATTGTGCAACAATACAATGAGCAGATTTAGGAGCTTTGCCAACCTTTGGCTCTTACTTTTGTCTTCTTTCTTCTAGTTATGTATTTCTTTGATGGAATCCCAAGGGGATCAACATTGATATGTTTCATGTCTATTCTTCCTAGAGTGCTTATAGTGTAAGTCTGGTATTTTGTTTGATTTGTTTCTACCCCCTACCTCTAAAATTTCTTCTTTTTCATCCTCTTGTGTTGTTTTCTTCCTTGGAAGGGTATTTTTCTTGGTTCTTTACATTCTAAGCAAGGCAAAGGGTCTTTAATGTGTAGATGCAAATTAATGAATCTTCTGCAACTATCACCAGCAAATAAATAGTGTTTTGGGAGAAGAAGAGGAGGTGCAGATCTAAGTCTCTGCCACCTTATTTACAACAATTTTCTTTGATGTTTCTACACACTATATGAGATATATGCAGGCTAAAGGATATTTCTGTAGACTAAATGAGATTTCTGTAGACTCTATCCCATTTCACAAACACTATATCACTTCTACAAACACTTTATTATTTCTTAAATAAAGCATAAACCCAAGAACTTGAAATATTGAGCACCCCTGTAATTGATTCAATCCCTAATATTCAATGTAATATTAAAAAAAAACATAACACTTTTAAAAATTTACTTTCTTCAAAAAATAAGAATGAGTGCATTGCTTTAAAACTTCAAACCATATCACACTCATCTCCTGTCAATGCTATGGTTCACAGGATGCAGACTTTGCAACCACATTTCAACTTGTTCTCTATTCAAAATCCAATGTTGAGGCTCTAGTTGCATGCACAATGAAGAGAAATTGTTAGCCAAGGAGGGTTGGCAGAGGTCGTTCACTCTCAACAACAATTCATAGAACGAGGTGGAACATAACACACATTCTCCACTTCCAAATTCATGAGGCACAACTCCAAAATGCATTTCCATGTCTTCATGGGTTAGGATTTATAATATCTTCACCTCAATTTGTGTCATTAATATGGTCATCAATGCATCTTCAATCAATTTCACCGCAGCTCTTCAAACCGACAGGAGGCAAGTAGCTAGTCTTTAAGGCAGCATCATAGGGAGTGGAGAAGCATAACTTCCAATAGAGTGATACACAGTTGTATCATATGGTATATTTCCCATGAAAACATAACTATGTTGTGTGGTAGTCATGACTTAATGCTTCTATGCAAAACCATCAATTTTCCCAATCATAACGAATTTATCAACAATTATCGACATCGAAATAGAATCATGTATGGGATAGTCATCGGCTTACAGGTTTTCCTTACAATTGTTGTAGCATTTCATGACTGTAACTCTCTAGGAGTAGTCATAAGTGAAAATATCTCGTGGATTGACACACACATGTAACCACACAAAAGAGGAAGGTTGTGCTCACAACTTCAACACAACAGTATGAATAAAATCCAAACGCAGGTAAAAATACGGGATTGAATGGAAGGGTTATAGGTCATGAGGCTACGTAAGGTAACTAGTGTTCATGCAAAAGGTAATCAGTGATACTATCTCATGCAAAACAATGAGATATTGGAGTATTAATTGAATGGTATGTAGGTCGTGAGGAGGGAAGAGATAGCATGCAACCAAAAAAATGCTAGGGTTATCCATGACAAAGGGAATGAATACCAATGCCAACAAATCACTCGGGGGTTCACTGCAAGAAGGAAAGAGAAAACACAAATTTTGATGCCATGCATGGAGCAGAATACAACCGACGTGGGAGAAGACAAGTCCACATAAGGGAAGATAGCTATGCATAGAATATTGGCAGTGCACAGGACTGAGAGGGTAGAGGGCAGTGAAACATTTCTAAAATAATAAGAATGCTAGGACTGAGCATTCAACAAAGGGTAGACTAAACCAACAATAGGAGTTATGAGCAGGTTCTTGTTGGTTGTGGAGCATAATATTCTAGGTTTAGAGATGTTATTGATCAGTTTTACTGTACACTCGTCCTAGTTGGGGGGTTTGGGGGGAAAGTGGGCCCCTGGAAGAGGTTCAGGGGTGAAGCCCTTGAAAGAAATTTTTTGGCATGTTTGTTGGCCAACAGTTTGCAGACCCATGGTATTGGGTGATCCGTAGTATTTTCCCATGGTAATTCCCCAATAAAAGGAAAGCATTGTAATACGGTTGTGTATTGTATTGTAGCATTGTAAAAAATCTATGTGATTGTGTGAGAGAGGTTGTGAGAGTGTGAAGAGGAGGTGCAGCAGGGTTGCTGTAGGTTGTATCCCTTCATTTTTCTAGATGGTATAATAATAAAGAACTAGCAATTTATGTGTGGATGTAGCTCGTCTTGGGTGAACCATGTTATATATGTGTCTCTCTTGTAATGTGTTTAAGATTTGCATCTTGTGTAATATTTAATTGTATAACTATTATTTCTCTGCGATCCTATTTTCTTAACAATTGGTATCAGAGCCAAAAGGTCTATTTGGTTGGTAAACTCGTAGGAAAGAAGGGCTCCTGGTTCGAATGGGAGCAATGGAAGAAGTAGGAAAGTTTAGGGTCGAAAAATTTAACGACCAAAACTACCAGTTATGGAAGATACAAATGGAGGACTATTTGTACCAAAAGGATCTACACCTACCGTTGGGCGGAAAAACAAAATAGACGATGACTATGAAGGATGAAGAATGGGAGGTTCTTGATAGAAAGGCACTAGGAACAATACGCTTGTGCCTAGATTCATCGGTGGCTTTCAATGTCTCAAAAGAAAAGACAATAGAGGGTGTAATGAGCGCATTAGCTAATCTCTAGGAAAAACCCTCGACTTCCAATAAGGTATTTTTAATGAAGCGTTTATTTAATATGAAGATGTCAAAAGGTGGATATGTTGCTGACCATTTAAATGAATTTAATATGCTTACTAGTCAGCTAAGTTGTAACGAACATAAATAAGCTAATAATTAAATAATTAAATAATTAATAGTTAGGTTAATTAAGTTATTATGAAAGGAGGCGTCTCCTCAACATCAAGTGTCCAAGCCATATTTAAGGCTAATACATCATTGTAATCTAATCATTTAATACATTCTTATTATTTTACTATCAAACATGAAATTCAAATTCGACTATTAAGAGTCCAACCAGATATGGTTGCTCCATTTGGTATCAAAGCGGATTCACTACTTCATCCTGAGCTCAGATTCAGCTCTTCCACCACCCTCACCTTCCACTGCTCATCCCTAGTCCGTCATTCTCCCTACCATAATTCTACCTCCCTTAACTCCATCATGCCACTCCTCCATTCGCTTCACGCCACTTCCCTTCATGCATTGTTTCTCCCTCCCACGCTCCATCCCCGTCCGCTTCCCCATCCACTCTACCACCGCACTCTCCATGCGTTGCTCCTCATGCCCCCATCTGCTCCAAACTCGCTCCCTGGCCATCTGCTGCTCCTCTCTACCCGCACGCGCCCAGCTCTTGCACAACTTCAACTACGCCTACCATCATCTTCACGCGTAGCCTCCTGCACATCTTCATCTCCACACGCGCCTCCTCCACGCAGCCTCCTTCCAATTGTATCCGCTCAACCCGTCTTTACCTCTAGTGTGTTTGTCCTCCACAGCCGCCACCTCAACCACGTCGTCGCTCTGCTTCCACCTCCACAACTAGCAAAAAAAAACAATATATTATTATAATACAATATATTAAATCAAATATATTATATATAATATAATATATATAATATAATATATTTATAATAATTCAAAAAAATTTATTATATTAAAACAAAATAATAAATATTTTATTATATAATAATTAATTATAATCCTTAAATCTCACCATCCTTCGTAAAAATATTTTTCCATCCCTCACAAGACAAAATAGTGTCGAAGTACACACCTCTGCATACAAGGTCAAGACCATGGCAGAACTAAAAGAGCAAATCGAAAAAATGGAGAAGGACATCACATCCCTCATTGCTAACCAAATAAACTTGAAGGAAGAGATGAAAAATAGCAATACAATGCTTAAAATGGAAATCAAATATGAAGTCGTTCTGGTACTAGAAAGAAGGATGGATGAAAAATTTGACATCCTGAACGAGAAACAAAAATACTTGGATGAAAAAATGGGTACCATGACTCAAAACATGAACACCTTAACACAGAACTTGAGCACCATGACGCAAAACCATAATACATTAATCGAGGTGTTACAAAGACTAGTGCCTAAGACAGACCAAGTCGGCAATCCAGACATGCTAGAGGCGTCCTTTCATATTTCCACACAGGAAGCACTTGCCAAGAATCAAGGAGAATTGCAAAAAGAAATAAAGATTAACAATGTGACACTTAAGCAAGAGATAGAAACAAAAGTACTACCAGATATGGAGGCATGATTAAACAACAAAATAGATGCTATCAGTAAGATAGTAGAAAATAAAAAGGTTAAAAATCACCGTCAACAACTAAGCAGTTCAAATATGTCACTTGCAACATCTAGTAGTTCTGAGCCACCATCAAATCGTAAAACAAAAGGAAATCAATATCGTCCTTACATAGTATACCCACCTAAGGAAAAAATAGAGTTGTCGAAATACAATGGAAGTGAAGACCAATGCGTTGCTTGGCTAAACAAGGCGGAAGAATACTTCAACATTTACAATATTCAATCTGACGAGGAGAAGGTGAAATATGTGTCAATGCATATGGAAGGGTATGCCTATAATTGGTACTTATGGTGGAAGAGAGACAATTTTTCCTACACCTGGAACTTGTTCAAAAATAATTTTTTTAATAGGTTTCAACGAATCAAAGAAGATGATTTTTTCAATAAACTTACCATATTGCAACAAGTCGGAAGTGTTGAGGAATTCACACATCAGTGGGAATCCTTATCGACATGAGTATTTGGGTTGTCTAACAAGCAAATACTCGAAACCTATTTAGGAGGTCTTAAACCGTACCTCAAAAAAGAGTTAAAGTTACATGACATACCTATCGTAGAAGTAGCAAGACATAAAGCAAAATCCGCAAAACACAAATTGGAAGGAATAAAAACAAGAGGGGATAACCATTATCGACAAGAAAAAGAGACACAATGTAGGTACTGTGCAGATAATTGGTCACCCGGCCATCAATGCCACAAACCTTAATCATATGCCTATGAAATGGAAAATAGATCAAAGTCATCTAACAGTTACTCTAATAATAGAAAAAGAAGAAAAACATATGTCATCGATGTAGTGATGACTGGACCCCGGGACATAAATGTAAGAATAGGCAGACAATACAGTGCATAATCACTAATGAAGAGAAAGTGCGAGTCTATGCAAAAGAAATCTCGTCCGATTCTAATACCGACAATGAATCTGAATAAAGGACGACATTAGGAAAATACTCAGGCTTTGAGGACAAAGCCTTTTTAAGAGAGTGGCAATGTAACGAACATAAATAAGATAATAATTAAATAATAAATAGTTAGGTTAATCAAGTTATTATGAAAGGAGGTGTCTACTCAACATCAAGTGTCCAAGCCATATTTAATGCCAAGACATCATTATAATCTTATCATCTAATACATTATTTTTATTTTACTATCAAACATGAAAGTCAGATTAGACTATTAAGAGTCCAACCAGATACGGTCGCTCCATAAATTCTATAAAAGTGAACTTTGATGATGAGGTTAGGGCTCTTCTAATATTGTGCTCATTGCCAGAAAGTTGGAATAGCTTGGTCATAGCTGTAAATAACTTCGTCCTTAGTTCAAACGCTTAAATTTGATGATGTTGTTGGTATTATTCTTAGCAAGGAAATTCGAAGAAAAAACACAGGTGATACATCAGGTAATGCGTTGACCATGGAGAGCATGGGGAGACAAAAGGAGGGATGAAGGAGCCCAGGTAATCGCAGAAAATCTAGAAAGGGCATACCAAGTCCATATTTGGAAATATATAGTACTGGAACTATGGTAAGAAAGGACATTTGAAGAAATACTGCAAAGCTCCAAAGAAGAAAGGGGACGGGCAACAAGAGACTAATCAGGAAGCAAATGTAGCAGGTGATGTTTTACAAGATGATTTGATTTTTGCATTACATACTAACTAGTGATTACTGGGTAGTAGATTCAGTGGCTTCATGTCATGCTACAACCCATAGGAAATTATTTCATGATTATGTTCCAGGTGATTTTGGACATGTTTTATTGCGGGATGATGAACCATGTAAAATTGTTGGATTGGGTAAGGTACATATTAAGTTAACTAATGGAAATGAATGGATGCTAAAATATGTAAGGAATATTCCTTATATGAAAATAAATACGATATCAAAAGGGCATTTGGGAGACAGTGGTTGTTTGTCTACGCTTGGAAAAATGTGGTGGAAGATCACTAAAGGAGCATTGGCAATAGAAAAAAGGATATGGGCTAGGCACATTGTATTTATGTCCTCATAATACTGATTATTCTAATTTTGTAGCTTCCACAGAAACAGGTGAAGTGTTGTGGCATCATAGGCTTGGCCACATGAGTGAGAAGGGGATGCAGATTCTCCACTCAAGGAAATTGCTTCCATATCTGAAGCAAGTAAGTTTGGAATTCTATGAGAACTGTGTTTATGGAAAACATAAGAGAGTTAGATTTATCAGGGTTGGGAAACATAAGAAGAGTGAAAAGTTGGAGCTTGTGCATACATATGTATGGGGACTGGCTTAGGTACAATCTCTTCGTGGCTCTCGTTTTTATGTTACTTTTATTGATGATGCAACTAGAAAAACTTGGTTTTATTGCATTACACAGAAATCCAATGTGTTTGCTACTTTTAAGAAGTGGAAAGCTTTGGTTGAGAATGAGACAGGAAAAAAGTTGAAATGTCTCATATCTTATAATGGAGGTGAATACAGCAGTAAGAAGTTTGATATTTATTGTTCATACAATGGGATTTGCAGAGATAAGACAGTCCCTGGAACACCACAAGAAAATGGTGTGTCAGAAAGGATGAACATAACGATCATGGAGCGTGCAAGATGTATGTGATTGCATGCAAGGTTTCCCTTAAATTTTTGGGTTGATGTCATAGATACCGTTGTTTATTTAATACACAAAGGTCCTTCAAGCACTTTGGATGGTGGAATTCCGTAGGAGGCATGAACAGGAAAAAAGGTATACTACTCATTTTTAGAACTTTTGGTTGTGAAGCATTTCTCCGTACTGATGACTGATTATGGTGAACCAAAATGTTATGAAGAGGTAATCCATGTAGAAACTAAAAAGAAGTGGGAGCAAGGAATGGATGAGGAAATGGACTCATTGGTAAGAAAAAAAACTTGGGATTTGGTTGAGTTTCCTACAAGAAAAAGAGCATTGCAGAATAAATGGGGTTGAAGGAAGGAGATGGAGGCAAGAAGAAATACAAGGCTAGGCTTGTTGTAAAGGGGTTTGCACAAAATAAAGGTATAGACTTTGATGAAATATTTTCTCCTGTTGTTAAAATGACTTCAATTAGGACTATTTTAAGTCTAGTGGCGGTAGAAGATTTGCATCTTGAACAGTTAGATGTAAAAACAACCTTTCTCCATGGATATTTGGAGGAAGAGATTTATATGCAGCAGCCACAGGGATATGAGGTCAAAGGGAAGGAGAATTTAGTTTGCAGGTTGAAGAAGAGCTTATATGGCCTGAAGCAAGCTCCAAGGAAGTGGTATTTAAAATTTGATAAGTTTACAACAGAACAGGGTTATAGTAGGTGCCATTATAACCATTGTGTTTATTTCAAGAGGCTAGATAATGGAAGATATATTATCTTGTTATTGTATGTGGATGACATGCTTGTTGCAAGTTATAACATGCAGATTATATTCTTGTTGACATGCTTGTTGCAATTTATAACATGCAGTTTACGACAAAACAGGGTTATAGTAGATGCCATTATAACCACTGTGTTTATTTCAAGAGGCTAGATAATGGAAGATATATTATCTCGTTATTGTATGTGGATGACATGCTTGTTGCAAGTTATAACATGCAGAATATAAATGTGCTCAACATGAAACTAGCTAAATCATTTGTGATGAAGGATTTGGGTGTTGCAAAGCAAATCCTTGGTATGAGAATAACAAGAGACAAGAAAAAATGAAAATTTACATTGTCTCAAGGTGAGTACATAGAAAAGGTGTTGGAGAGGTTTACAATGTAGAATGCAAAACCAGTTAGTACACCTTTGGCCATCCATTTCAAACTAAGTGAGGAGATGTGTCCCAAGACACAGGAAGAGATTGAATACAAGTCTAAGGTTCCCTATTCATCAGCAGTTGGCAGCTTGATGTATGACATGGTGTGCACAAGACCATATATTGCACATGCAGACAGAGTTATGAGTAGGTATATGACAAATCCAGGCAAAGAGCATTGGAAGGCAGTACAGTGGATTCTCGGGTATTTGAGAGGTACCACTTCTCATGCATTATGTTTTGGAGGTTCAGACATTGTTCTACATGGATATGTTGATGCAAAAATAGAAGGTGATCAAGACAGCATGAGGAGCACCATAGGGTATGTCTTTACTATGGGTGGAATAGCAATAAGTTGGATTTAAAAACTACAAAAGGCAGTTGCACTTTCAACAATGGAAGAGAGTATGTTGCTGCTACAGAGGCTAGGAAATAGATTATTTGGTTGTAGAGGTTCATGGAGGAATTGGGTAAGAAGTGGGAGAATAGAAGGTTGTACAGTGACAGCCAGAGTGTCATTCATATTGCAAATAACACATCCTTTCATTCGAAGACTAAACATATACAACTCAAGAACCATTTTATAAGGTCTATTCTAGAAGATGAACTCTTAAAGTTGGAAAAAATACATACTAGACATAATCCTGTAGACATGTTGACAAAGGTAGTAACCAGAGAGAAACTAAGTTCCTACTCGGGTTTTGTTGGCCTTCAAGCATGAAGGTGAAAATGAGAAATTTTCCAATTCCATGGCCTAGAGCATAGTCCAACAAGTGCAATAACGGTGGAGTTGTTGTGATTAGTCTCCAAGTGGGAGATTGTTGGTTGTGGAACCTGATCTTCTAGATTCATATATGTTATTGTTCAGCTATGTTTGTACCCCATTTTTATTGTACACTCGTCCTAGTTGGGGGGTGCAAAGGGAAATCGTACCCCCGCGAACCCATGGTATTGGGTGACCCGTAGTTTTTCCCATGGTAATTCCCCTATATAAGGAAAGCATTGTAATATGGCTATGTATTGTATTGTAGCATTGTAAACAATCTTTGTGATTGTGTGAGAGAGACTGTGAGAGTGTGAAGAGGAAATGCAATGGGGTTTCTGCATGTTGTATCCATTTATTTTGTCGGATGGTATAATAATAAAGGACTGGCAATTTATGTGTGGACGTATCCCATCTTGGGTGAACCACGTTATATCTGTGTCTTTCTTGTAATTTTTTTAAGATTTGCATCTTGTTTAATTATTTAATTGTATAACTGTTATTGCTACGTGATCTTGTTATTATAATAGTGTTATGATACATCTATTAGAGAATAAATCTTAGATGCATTTTATTCATGAACCGACTCCTTATTTATACAATAGGTTTGTCTCTTGGGCTTCAACTTCTAAGAGATATGTTGGAGTCCAAGGATACTCTCTATATTCTCAAATTGAAAATATTTACAATATTTACAAATTGATAATGAAATCATAATCCTGTAGAATTAAGTTTCCAACACAATGAAACTAAAATCTACCCATTGTTATACAACAAACTATGTATCCTTTAGCATTACAAAAGACATACTTTTGTAAAATTTCCAACGGTACATAATACATTACCCATCTGTAAAAAAAAGAATAGCAGTTAGACAATAACCTAACCAAAAGCAATAACTAAAAGAAGAATTAATAGTAAATCTTAATTGTTATAAGACTTACCATCATATAGAGAAGTTGAGGTCCTAGTTTGAAAGCAAACTTAAAACCCTCCATAAAATTTGATCGAATGACTTGGGAATGAAACCCCAGTGTCATAATTAAACTTCATATGTCGATCTCTAGTGGATTCAACTAGTAAAGCAAGCGATCATAATATGACACAATTAAAGGGAAACATGTACATTAATGAATTTGACAGAGATAAGAGTAAAAATCAAAGAATGAGAATTTAATGGGAATAACTCTTATCCATAATTCTTCACACCATGTTTAACCAACAAAAATGCAGTTGTTGGTTGAGTGAACCCATCCATATATTCAAACAACTGTAGAACCGTTTTAATTTTAAGTCACAAATTCAAGTTAATAATTAAGCAGGAAAAGGGTAAAGTGGATCAAACATCTATGGACCTAAAGCCACGGGTTGAATTTAATGGGAATAACTCTTATCCATAATGAGAATTTAATGGGAATAACTCTTATCCAAATTTAATGAGAATTTAATGGGAATAACTCTTATCCATAATTCTTCACACCATGTTTAACCAACAAAAATGCAGTTGTTGGTTGAGTGAACCCATCCATATATTCAAACAACTGTTGAACCGTTTTAATTTTAAGTCACAAATTCAAGTTAATAATTAAGCAGGAAAAGGGTAAAGTGGATCAAACATCTATGGACCTAAAGCCACGAGTTGAATTTAATGGGAATAACTCTTATCCATAATGAGAATTTATTGGGAATAACTCTTATCCAAATTTAATGAGAATTTAATGGGAATAACTCTTATCCATAATTCTTCACACCATGTTTAACCAACAAAAATGCAGTTGTTGGTTGAGTGAACCCATCCATATATTCAAACAACTGTTGAACCGTTTTAATTTTAAGTCACAAATTCAAGTTAATAATTAAGCAGGAAAAGGGTAAAGTGGATCAAACATCTATGGACCTAAAGCCACAGGTTGAATACCATTATCCACTTCCACAAACCCTAACATGTGGATTGATAAATGAACATGTATCACGGAAACATTAATTCTGACATGGAGAGTTCTAGTATCAATGGTGCAAATCTTACAGGTGTTGACTCCTCATAGCATATAATATGTGACAGCAATGTACATATTTAGTCCCATATGAAATGACATAGTTTGATTACATAGTATAGTAGATCCATGCATCAAATCACATAAATATAATTTTGGTTATCATAGGATGCATTGGATTTAAATATTGGTTATCATACAATGCATTGGGTTTTTTTACAATCGCGAGGTTTTTTCGGGCCTAGCAGATGTTTTTTTTTATTATCTCAGTGCGTTGGAGACGGTTGATCATATGTTTATTGATTGTTCATTCATCTGTAATCTGTGGTTGTTTATATGCGGTGGTTTAAATTGTCTGTGGATCTGGGAAGATGGTTCTATTGCTGACTTTCTAATGCAGGCTGAAAAAACATCTTCAGATCTCCCTTGGGCTTTCGTTGATATTTATTTGGGAAGTCTAGTGAGCTCGAAACTGTCACATCTTCTAACAAGCTCCTATTGATGCATGTTTTATTGTGCATAAGGTTCAACCCTTCTTTGCTTGTTCGGTAGATTATGGGCGTCATTTAAGGGCCATGAATATTTCTTATCCTTCTATTATGTGTGGCTCCAGGATTGGTTTCTTTGATGGTGCAAAGAAGGATGGATCTTGCGGGGTTGGAATGGTTCTCAAGTTGGAGGAGAATCACTCATTTATGTTACTTGTGGATGCGGGGAAGGACACGAATACTAGAGCTGAGCTACTGTCCTTGTGGGGGCTTCTCTACTTTACTAGAAGTCGTGAGATCTCTTTGTCTCTAGTCTTGGGGGATTCTAAAGCTATTTTGGATTGGGCTTTGGACATACATGTTATTCATTCTGTCACTCTCTTCCATTGGCTTGGGCGAGTCAAAAGGTTGATGGGTTTTTTTCCCCATCTTTCCCTCCAACACATCTACAAGGAGTTCAACACTCAGGATAATGACCTATCGAAGTGGGCAATTGGCATTGGGGTGGGCTCGATCATGTGGGAGGAGTTTTCTAATGGTGTTCTCATAAATGTTGGGATCTTGGGTCTATATTGATACTCTTTTCAACACTCTATGGCTGAAGAAACTATCAGAGTGAATCTTGTTTGTTTGACTTTAGTAAACTTTCTAATCGCAATTTTACTTTTTGAAGAAGTAACGAGGACTGTTTTAGTGGTAGAATTGTCGACTGAATGGTTTTGAAGGAACTAGATGACGATGAATTGTCTTTTTTGACATTATTGTTGATTATGATAATTTTGTAAAGCGTTCTGCTATATTTTCAATTACAGCTTTATATAATATAAATTTTTCCTTTTCTTAGTGAAAAAAAAAAATATGAACCAAATAAAAATCTAAAATCCGTATATTAATCAAAGTTAGAGTTAAGAAACAAGTAGGGTTAGGGTGATGACTATAGCTACATAATTAATCTCAAAAGAAGAATTCTCAACATTATTATTCTTATTCTTAAATTAACATGGAGCATTTATATTTAACTCTTATGCCTTAATTTCTATAAAAAAAAAGTTTTTTTCAACAACAACAACAACAAAAAACTTTTAATTCTAGATGAAAATCAAAGTTACAATTCAAAAAGTCCCTTGCAGAAGCCCAAAACTAATAAATAGGGATCCTATATAAACCATACATAATTCAAGAGATTAAAACCCATATGTAATATAAATAGCATTAAGAGTATAAGAATAATATAATTAAAGAGATTAAGACCCATATGTGATATAGATCGCATTAAGAATAATATTAGCATGACTAATGTTGGAAAATTCAAGGAGTTGCATGTATGGAGTACACAATGGGAAGATAAACAATAATTACAACAACTATGGTTTGCCATATTCTTATGAGATTATGTAAACATAAATTAATAAAGGAATCTCTCATTATAAATAGAATCAAATTCAGTGGACAAGGATAATATAATCCTTGACTAGTCCAATAAATTATGTTTACCTTGTCAACGTGTTACCATTTTAGTTGATCATCAAAGCAATGTATGAAAAACACATATTACATATATTTATATGATTCTTAGCATCATATCTTGAATAGTACCAGAAAAAACACATAAATTGTAATGAGGTAATTTGTATTAACTTTTTTTTAAAGAAACCATAAATTCAATAAGAATGAAACTGATAAGAATATCACTTTCTTTACATACAACTAGAGATGCATAACGTAGTGGGACAACTAGTATTTCTGGTGGTTCCACAGGAATTAAAGATTTTATTGAGTTATATAGAATCTACCATAGACCAAAAGTATTGAATGTAGTATAAGATAAAATAAAAGTCATACCATATTCTGGTTGTTCGAAAGGAATTAAATATTTTATTGAGTTATATAGAATCTACCATAAACCAAAAGTATTGTATGTAGTATAAGACAAAATAAAAAGTCAGACCATATTCTAAAGTATTTTTCATTTGGAATATGTATCACAAGATTTTATTGAGTTATATAGAATCTACCATAAACCAAAAGTATTGTATGTAGAATAAGATAAAATAAAAAGTCAGACCATATTCTAAAGTATTTTTCATTTGGAATATGTATCACTTTATAAGTAATTTTTTTTGGGTATGAATATCTATATATGGTTAAAGTATTTTTCAATTGGAATATGTATCACTTTATAAGTAATCTTTTGTTATAAATATCTATATATTTATCTATACTTATTTAAAATGAGAGTTATAGAAAATCTACCATAAATTAAATCAATTTTTTTTTCTCTAAAAAACATTGGAATTTTCTTATATTATTAATATGAAAAACCTTTTCTATTGAGGCTAAAAAATATTACATCAAAAAAAGTGTAGTTTAAATTATTTACCTAATCAACAAGAGAAAATAGTGATAGTAGTATTCTACTTTACATACATCATATATGACCATTCATAACCAGAAAATACTCCTTAAGAGGATCCACAAAGCTGCAATGGTTTGTTCCATATAAACAATGTAATGTCCCCTTTTTGGAAATTTTATCAAAATGGCCAATTCTTCAATTCTTTCATAATGTACTCAAATTCATCTTCTTACAACTCTAGTTATATGGA
Source organism: Pseudotsuga menziesii (assembly GCA_001517045.1). Classification (NCBI taxonomy): domain Eukaryota; kingdom Viridiplantae; phylum Streptophyta; class Pinopsida; order Pinales; family Pinaceae; genus Pseudotsuga; species Pseudotsuga menziesii. Next base: position 520,492 of record LPNX010369345.1, on the reverse strand, counting down.
TTCAATTGATCCAAAATTCCTCCAATTGCTTTCAAACTTGGTGAGGAAGGTCCTGAGAGGTGATGGGACATATTAGCACATCTATCAAACATATAATCAACTAATATACCCAACCATGGTCTGCAATTTGCAAGGGAATAAGTTTCGGGACAAGACTAGACAATTTGGGAGGTGGAAATCCCCCCTGGGTCCTAGAACAAATATCTTCACAACATTGTACAACCTTCACTAATGGTGGGTATGATACTTGGATATGTTATCAGAAACTAATTAAAGTATATTTTAAGCATCATATGTGGTTTTGGGGTCGAATGGGTATCCAAGGGAACTCCATGAATTTACTAGTAATTTTGAGGTTCCAACCCCCAATGGTAGATGACTCCAAATAGCTCCCAATGCTCTCGAATTGTACCAGAAGGTGTATGAGTGATATAATAACTTAATTATAATGTTCAGGGGTGTATTATTTCCTTCCAATTACTTCTGAAAGCCTATATTAAATTCTGAATAAGATAAATGCTTTAATTAGCAATTTTGGGGCTCAAATCCCCCCCGGGTAATTGTCGGAATGGATTCCCAAATGTGCGGAAACTCACTCGAATTCTCAAATTGAATTAGGGGATGTGTATAAGACATTATCAGAGACTCATATGTAGAACCAATCGAACTCCCATGGCTGTTATCACTTCTTTCAATCAGATATAAAAAACTAGTTTTGGACTCTTGGGGAAATGAGATGTAGTTTGCTCCAATTACTATGAAATTCGACCCAATGGCCACAAATTCTCATTTACTAAATATGAAAACCCTAATATGCTTTAATGAAAGTCCATTCATTCATAAATAATCAATATTTTACACAACCACTTAAATCTATCAATATTATAAGAGTTTACAACAAGGAGATGGGGAAATGGCACTGTTTCTTTATTGGTGATTAATAATACATGAGATTTACATCAGAATACAAAATATTGGAGTAAGAGGATCCCCCTCCAAGAGATAAATAGCTCACCAAGTGCGCCTCACTCCACCGAGCTGAAATATGGTGAGAAAACTTGAGATGAAAGGAAGAACAAGCTGAACTTGAGATGTCCACCAGTTGTTGTAGCTTGCACCTGTAACTTATGAATCCATTGAATCTCCTTGAAATACCTGAGTGGCCTCTCCAAACACCAACTAGGATGGGAATATTTCACCCTCAAAATTGGCTAAGGCATGAACTAGTCATCCACTAGCTCTCTCTCTTCACAATAACAATTTTCACAAATGATCAAAGGCTCTTTCTCTTGGCTGATATCTGCATTTTTTAAACATTATTGGTCTTCTAAGGTTCCACATCCATCCATAAACCAAATCCAAGTCGAATTGGTGTGGTTTCTCATGTTATGCCATGTGGCCTCTCTTTTCACCTTCCATCTTCCCCCAAATTCGAGTAGGCGCCTCTTAGCCTTCTCCAACTCCCTTGAGCGCCCTCTAAGATGCTCTATTCAGGCCTGCCATGTCATATATGTCATATGTTAGCTTCAGATCTGACTTGTGTCATAATTGTCATAGAATCTCCATCATTGGTGTCATAGATGTCATAAATGTAAGGGGAATCTAGCCAAGTGTCCATGAAACTCCCATGTAAGTTACAATTCATCCCAAACTCAACCTATGAAGTATATGGACAATTATATTAACCTTATAATCCATCCAAAAACATTAGGCTTCCCATAGATTCGAATTTCCAAAAGGAGGATACCATTTAACATAGGACTTCTAGCTTATGTGGGTCCCACATCCTCCATGTGTCTTCATGGTCAATTGCCACTTTGATTTTCCCTTGTATTTTATTTATTTATCTCCTTTATTAATTATTTATGCTAGTGTAATGTTCAAACATCATTTATTGTCCCCCTTATTCCAAATCTCAAAGCTTCCACCCCCAACCTAGGAAACTAGTGATTTTCCTCCTTGGCAATTATTTGACCTTTAGCATCAATTTGACAACTTTCATGAATATGACAAATGTGATTTGGCCATTGTGACCCAATGCAAAATTTTGGACATTACAAACAAAACAAGACTATAGCATGTTAGGGAAACAACCATACATGGATTGGTTATGTGGGGCAGTCCCTAATCCCAACCAAGTGTTTACCTCAAGAGGGAAGAATGTAGGGGAGCTGAAATCCACAAGAAGACATATGTGTTCTTGGAACACTACTGTTGAGTCCAAAATTGACCCCTTTGTAACCACCTTTAATCACCTTTCTTCCCTTGTTTTACACTGCTTAGCACGCCAATCAGACTGACTTTCTTCACTTTATTCCCTAAATTGTCAAGGTAAGACTGATTATTGTTTTACCTTATTAATGCTTATTCTTGTAGACAATTAAGGCTATTTATCTCTCGAAATTGTGCTAATATGTGTGATCTATGAAGATAATGTGAGATGAGCAGAATGCAGGGGGATGGAGCTGAACAAGTCTAGGGACAAAGGATGGTTGTGACATAAAAGGGATCCTCAATCTGTCCATCCTCTATTGAGGCACGTGACATTCCAGATAAGAGCTGGTCAGAATAGCAGTAACAGAATGTGCTATGATCGAGGGATCTTCGGCGTAGCTGTTCGAATATTATGGCGATCTGAGAAGATCGCCACTTCTGGGCCAGTCAACAGCCATCTCGCATTTTCTATAATTGTATCATGCCACGTCTTGTAACAACCGGAGTTATTCAGGGTGCCTGAAGATCAGAGATCTTCATGGCTGCCCTTTGTAATAGGATTGGACGTTATCACTTGTATGTATAAATGCAGAAAGTTGTCTCGACCCAGGGGGTTGGAAAATAGTTAATTTATTTGGTATTGACATCGGGAGCAATCTGTAATAATTCTTCCTTTTTAATACAAAGAGCTACTGCTGGTTTAAGGGAGCTGTACATTGTTCATCCAGCGTCTCTGTGTGAAGGCTGGGCCCGCCTTCCACAGAGATTGCTGAGTTAAGGTAGGATCTTTTAATTCATGGTTGTGTGATTTTTTGTTAATCATATTTTCTGTGTACGCAGTAGTAGTATGGGTGATTTACAGTATTGCATTTTCCTAAGATCGATAACTGTAACAGCGTAACAGTCGACTGAGTAGATAGTCTTTATGCAATTTATTCAATAGCTGTACACAGCTCTGTTCATCTCATGGTTTCAGATTGACATCCCATGAACCCTTTTCAATTCTTTGATTGTTATAATTGTTGATCTTTGTTTCTGCAATTCAATTCTTAAAATAGCTGAGCTTGATCTGTTGCAATCGAATTTCTAGATTACAATTAATTTATGATTACGGATTCTAAGTGTGATTAGATCAATTAGGCAATTCGTTTATTTTAGGTTATGAATAGGATTTGCTTTCTGTCAGTAATTAGTATTGAATCTGATTTCATTTCTTGTTGATGCCTAGAAGGAAAAGGTTGAATTTGTAGAGTTAGAAGATTGGTGGGATCACACAGAGTTTGAGGGATGAACATAGTTGTTTAAGAGCAGTATTAACTACAATGATTTGGGTGTTTAAGCATATATTGTGCACTTACCCTTTGAGATAAAAGACTTCCTTGGGTTGATAATGAATTTCGTAAGCTCTGTGTGTTGATAATAACTTATCTGCATTTAGGGTGCTCGACATTTTGGCGCCGTTGCCGGGGAAGGGTAAAAATTAAACACTATCATTAGTTGCATTTGGTAATTATTTCTAATCAGTCTCTTTTTATTCTCTCTGATGAAATGATTTGGGTTGTATGAATACTAGAAGGGTAAAACGCGATCAATTCCCAACTCCCAAAACCCCACAAGATACTAATAGTGCAGGTGGCGCGGGTTGAGGTCGAGGAGTACCATTGGGCAGAAGGACGTTCATTGACGACCTTGTTGATAGAACCGATTCATCCACTGGAGCTCGTCTTCAAGAAACTCCTAACAGAAGAAACCCTGTTGATCCTGGGGTGCTAGCGTCGGGATCCACGGTGGAGAATACACGAGCAGCTGCGACGTCCTCAGCCATCCATGTAGACAAAGACACAGCTGTTACAACGGGACCTGCTGGTAGAGGACCGAATTATCACATTAACGGGAGGAGTGTAACTAAGGAAGAGTGGGATCAGTACCACCAACAGCTCCTGCGACAGTGGAAAAACGAAGAAAAGAACGAGTAACAAGAGAAGAACGAAGAAAAGAATGAGGAACAAGAGAAGGACGAAGAAAAGAACACGGGAGGAGACGAAGAGGAGAAAACAGAAGAAGAGATGAGTAACAGACACGGGGCCGACGAGGAAGAAGTGATGGGAGAAAACTATCATCATGAGAATCGCTCCCTGCCAGAGGGAACAGTGGCTACATTGCAATTTCCAATTCAACAACCAGATGGCAGCTCCTATGAAGAATATCTCACCATCGGTGTTACCTCGTTTCCATGGAAAGGCGGTGGAAGACCCAGAGGAATTCCTTTTTGAATTCGATATTCTTTGTCGCAGCTACGATTATATTACCGATGCCCAAAAACTAAAACTTTTTCCTGCTACCCTGAAGGACAATGCATTACGCTGGTTCATGAGCCTTGGGGGAGGGACCGTTACTAATTGGGATGCAATGAAGCAGGTGTTCCTGGAGAAATATCAGGAATATTGTAACACCAAGGATAAGAGAGAGGAGTTATTTAAAATGGTGCAGAAGGAGGACGAAAGTTTGGAAGATTTCGTGGAAAGACTGTTGTACAACATGCAGAGAGCTGGGCAGACGAACATGGGACTGGATGTACTCAAAATAATATTGCTTCGGGGAATCAAGG
>LPNX010369345.1:373838-514275 GCA_001517045.1 Pseudotsuga menziesii | reverse complement strand
AGCCTTGGTTGGTGCCACAAACATAATCCCGGTTGTGAAAAATTCAGAAAGCATTCCTATTGAGGTAGAACCTGGAAGGACTTTGAATATCAATCCTAGCCTCTCCTTAGAGGAGCAGAAACGCCTGATCAGCCTCTTGAAAGAACATAAGGGGGCGTTTTCCTGGGAGTATACAGATATGAGGGGTATCCCCTCTAATCTGTGCACTCATCACATTTATATCAAAAGTGACTCCCGGCCGGTGTGTCAACCCCAACGACGCATGAACCCCAATCTGAGGGATATAGTGAAGGAGGAAATCCAGAAACTTTTGGAAGCAGGATTTATATATCCTATTTCGGATAGTGAGTGGGTCTCTCCACTCGTGATTGTACCCAAGAAAAATGGGAAATGGAGGGTCTGTGTTGATTACAGGGAACTGAACAAAGCAACTCAAAAGGATCATTTCCCTTTACCCTTTATCGACCAGGTACTTGATACCCTGTCAGGGAAGAAGTTCTTCTCCTTCCTAGACGGCTTCAGTGGGTACAACCAAATCCAAATTGCTCCTGAGGATCAGGATAAAACCACCTTCACCTGTCCCTGGGGAACGTTTGCTTATAGAGTACTTCAATTTGGATTGTGCAATGCACCAGCAACGTTCCAAAGAGCTGTGATTGGCATATTCTCTGAATTAGTCAATGATAGCATGGAAATCTTCATGGATGATTTCACTCCCTATGGCAGGGTTTTCGATGAGGCATTAGAAAATTTAAAGAAGGTTTTAACTCGCTGTGAACAGACTCAGCTTTCATTGAGCACTGAGAAGTGCCATATGATGATGAGTGAGGGGGTGGTATTGGGGCATTTTATCTCTGCTAATGGCATACAGGTAGACCCTGCAACAATAAAAGTAATATAGAATATACCTACCCCTTCAACTCAGAAAGAGGTGAGAAGCTTTCTGGGACATGCTCGATATTATCGAAGATTCATAGAAAACTTCTCCAAACTGGCTTCTCCTTTGTTCTCTTTGCTAATGAAGGATGCACAGTTTGTGTGGAATGCAGCATGCCAGACAGCATTCGATGAACTTAAAGCAAAGCTGTCTACAGCTCCCATCTTGCGGGGCCCTAATTGGACCCTGCCCTTCCATATTTCCTCAAATGCCTCTGACACTGCCATTGGGGCAGTATTAGGACAGCAGGAGGGCCAAAAACCTTATGCCATTTATTATGTTAGTAAAAATCTAGCCCCTGCTGAGCTTAACTACACTGTTACTGAAAAAGAATTCCTAGCTATCGTTTACTCCATCAATAAATTTCGACATTATATCACCGAGTATCCTACATTTGTGCACACTGACCACTCTGCCATCAAATACTTAATGAATAAACCAATTACCAATGCCAGAGTGACCAGATGGCTTTTGTTGTTACAAGAATTTGATATCACTATTATAGATAAACCTGGGAAGGAAAATGTTGTTGCTGACTTTTTATCCCGTCTTACTAACAGTGATGACAGTTTGCCTGTTGAGGATTCTTTCTCAGACGAGCATCTATTTGCACTTTCAGTTCATTCTCCATGGTATGCAGACGTTGCTAATTATTTGGTTGCATGGAAGCTCCCGTCATATATGACAAAACGAGAAAAAAGAAAAATTATTCAGCGCAGTGCCAGGTTTTGTTGGTTAAATGGCCATCTCTTCTACACAGGGCCTGATCTTGAGATCAGGAGATGTGTAAGAGAAGATGAGATCTTTCCTATATTAAAATCCTGTCATGAGGGACCTTGTGGAGGGTACTTTGCAGATAAAAGAACAGGGCATAAGGCACTACGGATGGGTTACTACTGGCCGACTCTGTTCAGGGATGCCAAGAAGTATGTTCGGTCCTGTGACAGTTGCCAAAGGATGGGCCAACCCAATCGAACAGATCAGATGCCCCTACAGTCCCAACTTGTAGTTGAACCATTTGATAGATGGGCACTGGATTTTGTTGGCCCTATCAGTCCTCCCTCCAAACAGAAGGCCTATATTCTGGTTGTACTGATTACATGACCAAGTGGGTAGAGGCTGTAGCTTTGGATAAAGCTAATGATCGGGCAGTAATTGATTTTCTGTACAGTGATATCTTTACCCGTTTTGGGGTGCCAAAAGAAGTAGTCACTGATGGAGGGTCGCATTTCGTGTCACACCAATTTGAATCCTTGCTCCGGAAGTATCATGTGCAGCACAGGGTGTCTTCACCTTACCACCCCCAGGCCAATGGTCAGGTGGAAAGCACCAATAAGGTTATTGAAAATATCCTTACTAAAACAGTTAATAGTCATCGAAAGGATTGGGCTGACAGGCTTCCAGAAGCACTGTGGGCATATCGCACGACTTGGCGTGACACTACAGGGTTCTCCCCATATGATCTGGTGTACGGAAAGAGTGTTGTCTTTCCAATTGAGTTCGAGATTAAAACCCTAAAGACAGCCACCGAAATGAACCTGGATGTAACAGAAGCTCAGAAGCGAAGGCTGAATCAATTAAATGAACTGGACAAGAAGCGGTTAGCGGCAGTAGACCAGACTTTGTTGCTTCAGCAACAGAGATCTAATTGGCATGACCGGTTTATTAAAAAGAAGGTCTTCAGTGAAGGAGACTGGGCGTTACTTTATGACTCCAGATTCAAAAGATATTTTAAAGGGAAACTGCGTACACGGTGGCTAGGTCCATACTTGGTTGACAGGGTTTTTGACAATGGCACTGTCCGTCTGGTGACCATTGATGACAATCGTATACCATTACTTGCTAATGGCCACAGACTAAGACTGTATCGTAAGCCTATCTCGAAGGACGCATTCATTTCGCAGATTGCTACCGATCCATAGTATCAGCTGTTATCAGGGCAGGAACTTCTCTCTGCCTCTGCCAACCTTTGAACTGTAAATCGCACTATTGAATCGTTGTACATAAATAAGTTTTTACTGTAGCGTATAACTCTTGATTTTTTTCTTTTCGCATTTGATCTTTTTTTGTTGTTGTTGTTTTTCAAAGAAATAAAATTGCAGGGAAGTACCAGGCGAACGACCAGAATGGGCCCGCTGAACGAGAAACGTTTTCCTGTGTTGCATTTTCCTTTTCTCAAAATAAACATTCCCGACAGTTGAACACACTTTCCCACAGTCGCAACTTTTTTCCAAAGGCCAGAAAATCCTTTTTCCCGGCGGCTGAACATACACTCCCGGCAGCTGAACACACTTTCCCACAGCCGCAACTTTTTTTCCAAAGGCCAGAAAATCCTTTTTCCCGGCGGCTGAACATACATTCCCGGCAGCTGAACATACTTTTCCACAGCCGCAATTTTTTTTTTTCCCAAAGGCCAGAAAATCCTTTTTCCCGGCGGCTGAACATACACTCCCAGCGGCTGAACATACACTCCCGGCGGCTAACCCACACTTTCCCGCGGCTGCGACATATCTTTCGAGCGCCATAGAGCTTGTTCTGCCAGCCGTGATTTCTCCCTGTACCGCCAATTTTTTCCCGACACCGTGATCTTCTTTAACGGCTGTAACATCTTTTAATTGGCCGCGATATCATGCTGGGCAACTTCAATTCCGCTTTATCTGGCGGACCTTTCAGCATTACAGACTATTATGTTGTTCTTTACAGTGGTAACTCCTGTGTTACTCAAAGCACATTGATTCCGCTATCATTTATGGCTCTGACTTATTCCACTCGTGACGGCCAAATTGGAATAATTCCGACCCCGGTGACGCGATGTTTTTTCCGTTTTCACTGGCGATGGCATTATGGAATTATTGCTATTATTATGATCAACTTAATGCCTGCGCACGAGCTCGGCCTTCCAGCGTCAGCAAGCCCCCGGATCATCATTCCCCGCAGGTCCTTCGATGCACAGTCGCACGAGGTATGGCTTTGATTTTTACATGATTAAGTGTTAATTTGGGTTTAATAATATCAGTCGTGCCTTAATACGTATTACCATTATGACTTAATTAATCCATTCCCTCGTGCGACGTAAAAGCTCATAACCGCCACCTTCCCCAATTTGGCATAAAAATTTTGAACTTTCCTCTGCACTGCACTTTCCAAATTTGTCATCTCCCTACTCACATCTCCGCTCAGCGATCTGTGCATCCCCCGCCCTGCAACCTCCACTCTCGGACTCTAGAACTCTGTCGCTAGGACTATGGGGCTTCCAGCTCGTTATGAACCTTTGAACACGCAGGAACTCCGAAACAATCCTGCGGTTTTTGCCATCTTTCAAGCCGCTGGCTGGATTGAATTCTTCGAGCGACTAGACGGATTTAACAGGGAAGCGGCTTTGCAATTCGCTTTACACCTCAAGGACACTCACTCTGAGGTATGGGGGCTGCGGATAGAAGTTTCTGAGGCCATTATATCTGAAGTTACTGCTCTTCCAATGGTGGGAAAGGCATGGTTTGAACGACGAGTCCCCACGATGGCTGCACGGGAGGAATTTCTCCGAGAGGGGGAGCATGTTCAATCATCAAAGAGAGGAATTGCTCTACACTCACTGCCGCGACCATGGGATCAGGTTGCTGTCTTTCTTAAGAAGTACATCACTTGTGAAGGTAGGTACCAAACTGTTTATAATTCCAAACTACCTTTGCTTTCCCATCTTTGCCATGGCATTTTGTTTAATATTCCCTACTATCTGTTCCATAACTTACGCCAGATGGCGGGGTTTGTCCAAACGGCTAAACATCCACATGTTTCCCTAACCCACCATGGCCTTATAAAATTAATCATTTTAAGAACCCTGGCCCAGCACAATATCACCTGGGATCAATTTACAGCCCACACTCAGGAACCTGCTCTTTTACCGGGTGTCCCAGCCGAACAGGCGCAGCTTCAACATCATCAGGAGGATCGGTGTCCCTCCAATATAGTTGGGGGGGGGGGGATGGTATTGCATTAGAACAAGAAAAACAGGGAACACAAGCAGAACCATTGGGGGAAAGTGTTGATAAACATCTTGAGAAAACTGCAGAAAACAGGGCAACTCTGCCATCAGAAGGAGAAATTGGAGCAGCATTGAATGCTGCGACAATTGAACCTGAAGATGACAGAGCCAAGGCAATTGAAGAACAGATGGAACAGATATAACTGGTCACTGTTGAATCCTCACCTGAGTGGGGAGGGGGAACCCTAATTGAGGAGGAACAATCTGAGGCGCAAGAAAACATTCCTTTGACCCCAGCAGTGAATCCTGATAAGACAGCCCCTCAAACGAAAACGTCACAAAAAGGGAGAAAGAGACCAATTAAGGAGCTGAGCATAACTGCACCAATAAGAGGAAAAAGAATTAAATCAAGTGCAGCAGCAGAGGCAGTCAGAAAAAGATATCAAACCCTGGAGGCACAGGTGGAGGTCCCAATCCTTGTACCAAGGCCAACGGATGCGCCAGAAAGGCCAGTTGAGGTAGAACCCAGTCTTGAAGGACTTTTGGAGGAAAACACAATATTAAAGGAGGAAGTCCAAATACTTCAAAAGGAAGTGGAGACTTGGAAGGAAACTTGTAGGAAACAAGGTGAGAATAAAATGTATACATTGGTGGAGGCGGTAGACCACCTTGAGGGAGCAGACTCTATTGACCCTGACAGGGAGGAGGAGCAAGTGATTTGCCCCAATTGTGGGGAAATTTTCAAAAAGAAAGGCCATGGGGTCATAGTTCGCACAGTGCAACAGCCCACGTCCACAAGGGAAGAACCTGCAGAAGAAGAAGATGCTGTAACACAAGAACCAACATCTTTGATCATCCTTGCCGAGGCTGCTACTAATCCTAGGGCAGAGGAGGAAAAGAATGAAATCAGGAGTGATGATGGAAATAAGGATTTCACTGTGAATCCAGATTGCTCCGATGATATAGAAATGATAGAAACTGAGCCACGAGGGCAGAACATTGATGAACCTGAACAGGGGATTGCAATGTCAGAAATGCAGATGAAAAGGGGAGAAGAATCTGGAATGGAGGACACTCTGGAACCTAATGAAGAGTTTGGCACTATGGCCCCAGAATGTCCCCATGATACAAAGCTTAGAGAAGAACTGCAGCCACATGAGGATGAAGAGGTAATCCAGGATGTTGTTACACAAGAACCAACATCCCTGGGAATTCCTGAATTTCAACTAGAAGATGACCCAGGGATAGATATCATACCCGATACACAGTGGAGTGAGGATGAACAGACAATAGCCTCAGGAGACACTGAGGTCCTTGAGGAAGAGTTGTACGATGGGGAAGATATCCAATCTCAGAAGCAGGGGAACGAAGATGTTGCTGTTACACAAGAACCAGCAACACAACCATTAGATTCAGAATCATAGAAGGGAGACACTGCCACACAAGAACCAGTGTCCCCAAAAGCAATGGAGGTGGATGCTGAGGAGAGTTTGAAAGATGTTGCTGCCACACAAGAACCAGCAACACAAGAATTGAATCCAGGAATGCAGGAGAAAGACACTGTCACACAAGAACCAGTGTCCTTAAAAGCAATGGAGGTGGATGCTGAGGAGAGTTTGAAAGATGTTGCTGCCACACAAGAACCAGCAACACATGAATCAGATTCAGAAATGCAGGCTGATCAGGGAGAAGACACTGTTACACAAAAACCAGTGTCTCAACAAGCCTTGGATACAGCTGTAGAAAATAACCCGAGGGGTGTTGCTGTCACACAAGAACCAGCAACACAAGAACCAATTTCAAAGATACAGATGGATCAGGGAGAAGACACTGTTACACAAGAACCAGTGTCTCAACAAGCACCAATCACAGTTATGGAAGAAAATCCAGGGGATGTTGCTGCCACACAAGAACCAGCAACTCTCATAGAAGAAGTGCTGGAAGATACTGTCTCACAAGAGACAATACTCCTCCCTTTCAAAAAATTTATTGATTTGGATCCAGAGCAGGAAGAACATTATAAACAGGAGATTTCAGATCTCACAGCAGAAGTTTCAGCCCTGAGGATGGAAGTAATTAAATGGAGAAGTCAGGTGGAAGAAAACTAGAAAAAGACAATTGCTTTGGATGAGCATAAGAGGATTATTAGAGCGTTGGAAGAGCAGGGGGATGAAGAACGTATGGGTCACAGAGCTCAGGTAGAGGAGTTGCAGAAGGAGATGAAGAAATTGAAAAAATTCTCATCCATGCAGAAGGATAAGGATCAAATGTATGCCCTATCCCGAGAACTCATAGGCACTAGGAAGCCCTCTTCCTCTTATCCAGTGTTTCTCTTCGAGCAATTTGTCTGGTTTAAATTAAAAGTTGTACAGGAGGGGAGGTCATTTGAAATTGCAACCTCAGAAAAAAAATTTGGAGACATTCCTTGGGAGCAATTTTCAAGAGCAGAACTTGCTATGTGAACTATACCTGCACGAGATGGCGTGCCCTCTGGATCGGCACTCAAACCCTGTTCCATTTGCAGGTGATGTTCAGCTACGAGCCTTTGCCTCTTTTGTGAACAATCATGTTCAGTGGGAAATGTCTTTCCAGACCTTTTCCCACAATGAAGTCCATACTAATTTATGGATTCGAAGTGAGCCCCAGAATCATGGCATCCTTGTGGCTCGATACAAGGGTTTTCTTTCCAGCCCTTCCCAGGCACAACATATCATGAATTTGCAGGAAGAGGTAATCTCCACTTGTACAAAATCCATTTCTAGACAGCAGCGGGTTGCATTAGAGGGGAGCAAGCACAGATGGCAGGTTGCCTCCTCTGCACTTAGAAACAGGGACCCCTACTGCTTTAAAAATTTTAAACATGCACTCTCTAGAGTCAAGGGTTATGTAGGGTGTATGAAGGAATGTGGAGTCAACTGGCTGGGTTTAAAGTTCAAATTTCCTCTTATTTGGTGGCCACCAGAACCATACAACATGGACTTTTCCATGACTAGGGCAGAGGAGCAGAGATGTTGGCAGTACTGGGTTATTCACAGAGGTTTTCTGAAGACTGATGAGAAACCTGAGCTTCCCTACAATTTTTCTTCTCTCCACGAACAGAGCTCAATGCAGGATTCAGATTCCGAGTGATGCAGGTTGTTGCATGAGGACATGCAACAGGGTAGTTGGGGGGAGATGTTGAGTCCAAAATTGGCCCCTTTGTAACCACCTTTAATCACCTTTCTTCCCTTGTTTTACACTGCTTAGCATGCCAATCAGACTGACTTTCTTCACTTTATTCCCTAAATTGTCAAGGTAAGACTAATTATTGTTTTACCTTATTAATGCTTATTCTTGTAGACAATTAAGGCTATTTATCTCTCGAAATTGTGCTAATATGTGTGATCTATGAAGATAATGTGAGATGAGCAGAATGCAGGGGGATGGAGCTGAACAAGTCTAGGGACAAAGGATGGTCGTGACATAAAAGGGATCCTCAATTTGTCCATCATCTATTGAGGCACGTGACATTCCAGATAAGAGCTGGTCAGAATAGCAGTAACAGAATGTGCTATGATCGAGGGATCTTTGGCGTAGCTGCTCGAATATTATGGCGATCTGAGAAGATCGTCACTTATGGGCCAGTCAACATCCTTCTCGCATTTTCTATAATTGTATCATGCCACGTCTTGTAACAACCGGCGTTATTCAGGGCGCCTGAAGATCAGAGATCTTCATGGCTGCCCTTTGTAATAGGATTGGACGTTATCGCTTGTATGTATAAATGCAGAAAGTTGTCTCGACCCAGGGGGTTGGAAAATAGTTAATTTATTTGGTATTGACATCGGGAGCAATCTGTAATAATTCTTCCTTTTTAATACAAAGAGCTACTGCTGGTTTAAGGGAGCTGTACATTGTTCATCCAGCGTCTCTGTGTGAAGGTTGGGCCCGCCTTCCACAGAGATTGCTGAGTTAAGGTAGGATCTTTTAATTCATGGTTGTGTGATGTTTTGTTAATCATATTTTCTGTGTGCACAGCAGTAGTATGGGTGATTTACAGTATTGCATTTTCCTAAGATCAATAACTGTAACAGCGTAACAGTCGACTGAGTAGATAGTCTTTATGCAATTTATTCAATAGCTGTACACAGCTCTGTTCATCTCATGGTTTCAGATTGACATCCCACGAACCCTTTGCAATTCTTTGATTGTTATAATTGTTGATCTTTGTTTCTGCAATTCAATTCTTAAAATAGTCGAGCTTGATCTGTTGCAATCGAATTTCTAGATTACAATTAATTTATGATTACGGATTCTAAGTGTGATTAGATCAATTAGGCAATTCGTTTATTTTAGGTTATGAATAGGATTTCCTTTCTGTCAGTAATTAGTATTGAATCTGATTTCATTTCTTGTTGATGCCTAGAAGGAAAAGGTTGAATTTGTAGAGTTAGAAGATTGGTGGGATCACACAGAGTTTGAGGGATGAACATAGTTGTTTAAGAGCAGTATTAACTACAATGATTTGGGTGTTTAAGCATATATTGTGCACTTACCCTTTGAGACAAAAGACTTCCTCGGGTTGACAATGAATTTCGTAAGCTCTGTGTGTTGATAATAACTTATCTGCATTTAGGGTGCTCGACAACTACACCGGTCGGCTCTAATAAAATCCTGAGTACAAAAAATCCCCTTGAACATGTAGAGTGTTTGAGAGGGAAACTCTGCACATGACCTCTGTGTGGATGATCAACAGAAAGAGGTCCAGGAAGTTTCCGAGGAACAGAGATTGATCCATGATACGCATCATGAGTAATATCCAGAAATAACTTGACAATAGAAACATTAGAGAGGGTTTTCAACTCTGCATAGGGTATGATCACCGAAGAAGGGCCCGGAGATACAATCTCGGAGTCACGAACAAGCTTGCCCCTTGAGAAACCATCGATGAATAGTTGTCCACCAGGCATGACCCTGACAAACCACCATGTTGAGGATCATCACCCGAATGAAGCAATTGACAATTAGCATCACTAACAAGAATCAGGTATAGGAACTCCTCCAACGCAAGAGAATGTGACTTCTCAATATCTAGCTCATGAACTAACATGGAATCAGAGGTTGTATGATCTGAAGGCCTAGAAAAAACAACCCCATCATTAGCGGTTGGAGATTATTTCTCATGCAACATCTCTTTGATCAGATTCAAAGGGGCCTCCTATAGAGGGGGTGGAGTATCAGAATGGGTGCTTCCAGCAATGCACCACCATGAAATAGACCCACAGTTGAGACATCATCCAAATCCATACCCCCCACCGACAATGAAGCATTAGGACGAAAAGGCAGCGAAACAACTGGAGTCACCAACGATCCAATAGACGGGCATTGTGGAGAAAATTCGTCTAGTTTGGCACCACCGATTACACAGTAGCCATCAATGATGGGGTCCTTCCCCGAATCAGGAAATTCGACTCCCTCACCTGACATGGAGCCATGAAGCATCAGTAAGGAGGCCTCCCCATTTGGAAAATGTTCAATAGCTATATATACCAAAAGTCCAAGAGGATCCCCATGGAACACCTTCACCTACAAGGAAGAATCCAGAGCCCCGACAACATCCAAGTGATTTGCAGCAGATGATCGGAAATGGAGAGAGTATGAATTCAATAGGTGACCATACATGTAACATTTGTTGCAATGGAATGGCACCCCAACATAGTCGATATTTTGAATGAAGGACCTGTCACTCTTCCAAATAGTGAGTTTTGCAGTGAGGCCATCCCTAACATCAATATTGACAAGAATTTTATCCATAGCCATGACATTGGATTGTTTAAAACTCATATTAGCTCTGATAAACGAGCCAAGATCCTTCCCAATCAGAGATAAAAAAATTTCAGTCCAAAGTTCCAGCGGGAGGCCAAGAAGAAGCACCCAAATGGGTCGAGTATGTAATCTCTCACGCCTAGCATCAAAAAATGGGTTCCAACATTTAAGCTTAATAACAGCTAAGCTCCAGGACCAAACCCCATCCAAGATAAAAGTAACATCCTCACTAGTCCTGAGAATGACTCCCACCTAGCCCTTAGCTAAAAGAAAAAAATCTGGGCAATAGTCGAGAATACTGCTCCAATGAGTACTAACCCATTCATTGAAGGTATGATATCCCATTTTCCTCCCAAAAAAACTTCCCACCACCATTGTCTTTGAAAGAGTGATAACATCACCCATAGGCATGTCATCCCTAAGTGCCAAATTGATCAGCCTATGTTTCATCTTGACACAGTTTTTCAAAGGCCCGGAGTGGGCCAAGAGAAACCTGTCTCTCTTCATGTCCTCAGTCACGAATAGATGTAAAGACCCCTCGAAAAAAACTGTATACATAGCATGTTCCCAATAGCAAAGAGGTTTCCAAGCAGAGCAACTAGAAGCCCTCCAAGCAACATAAGAAACAAACCAAATGCAAAAACCCACGGGAAGTAGGGTCCCAAAACACCCTACCATCAAAGATACATAATGCAAGAACAAAAAAACTACAAAAGACAAGTAAGTACAACAGTGACAGCCACCCCATAAAGGAAAAGTCGAATAAACCGTCCAAGCTGAGAAGGATAATCCCTAGATATGGGTCAAACCCAACAATGTAGTTGGGTGGTAAGAGCGCAGAGAGATGCAAACCAGCATAGATCCATCTAAAAATGGATCTACCAAGCACCGAGAGGGATCAAATCTCTCAAGATGCAAATACTTTTTTAGAGTTGAAATGTTGAGGAAATGTGTAATCCAATGTTTATGGTTTTAGTTTATCTAATTTATGTTGTTTTATATATATGCAATTCTAAATAATTTAAATTTAATTTAAGCCAACATGTTATTTTTAATAATATTTTATTATTTTTTGTAAAGGAAATGTGTCAGCTCTAGGATGAGCACAGAAGGAGTTACACGTCTCTCCCCTACCGGGTTGTAGAATGCACCTCTTCGGTGCAATCAAGTACTTGGAAACACAACCCACATACACATACCTCTAACAGGATGCAGAATCAACCATCAAGAAGTCGAGTCCCTGGAGGAAGTAGGAACCCCAGATAAAATTGTGCCTCAATGGAAGAAACAGGAAGCCAACATATATATCATGCCTTCCAAACACCAAAGATTTATTTAAACCAAAGTGCATGTAACATGAATAAAATAAAAATTCCTACCACATTCTAAAGTATTTTTCAATTAAAATATACGTCATTTTATATATATATAATTTTCTTTTATGTTTTTTAAAGAATAATTTTGTTGAAATTTTTTTAATACTTCTTGGGTGCAATGTAGTGGTGCAATTTCTGTTCACAATTTTTTTAAATGACCATAGATTCAATGAAAATGAGAGTTCGAATCTAAAGTAAGCAATTATACCCTAAAGTAATTTTCAGCTAAACGATACAACACTTTAGAAGTGATTTATGTCAATGAGCATAAACACAAACATATGTATAAGGTGATCAAATTTAAAATCTCTACATTATTGTTTTTAAGTTAATTTCCATTCACCTTTTTGTTTGAAAGGCAGCATAAATGAAAGTGAGAGCTGTTAGAGAATCTACTAGAATTGAATGTGACATGGATTCGTATCGGATTCTAAAATTATTTTCAATTGAAAGATTACAAATAATTTAATTTGATGGAAATAAAACTTTCATCGCATGTATGAGTTAATCAATGAAACAAATTTGTGGTAGTTCCTAAATTAAAAAATATTTATTTAATCTTGTAGTTATAAATCAATCAAATGTGTGGTAATGTCTAAATTAAAAAAAATATTTATTTAATCTTATAATTATAAATATATAAGGTTAATATTTCAATTTATATTCACTTGTTGGTTTAGGAGGGAGTAAACTTTCTACCCGACCATTTGTACTGATCGGATGACCTGGCTCGCGTGAGCTTTCACATCACACGTTGCTGGTCGTTCGATCGGTGCAAATGGTCGGGTAGAAAGTTTACTCCGTTTAGGAAAGGTTGTACTTTGCACATTGACAAACAAACCATTACTAATATGATGTGACTCGTAGAGATGATCATATCATGTGGAGTCCATGAAAATTGAGATTGGTTTGGCCAAAAGACTAGTGTAGAAGAAAATGTGAGACAAATATGGCTTAGCCCAAAACCTAGACCTTTTCCCTTTAGCTTGGTTTCATCCCATGTTGAATGGCCCACTGGAAGGAAATTACCAACAATTGGGAAATGGTGTGCCAATGAAACATTAGATATAAGGGTACACCTAGGAAAAAGGGAGTGAACTCCAATTTCCATGGACAATGTGTCTAGCTCTTTAAAACTAATGTGTATATAAAGATTGCTTGCACTTAAGAGATTATGCTTAATCATAGCATGATCTAGAATAATAGAGTTGCTTACTAAGAGTGTGTGCTTCATTCAAACATCATCACATCCCTCAGGAAGAGGAGCAGCATCCCACTTATCAGTTCAATTCATTTATCCTCCGACAATGACATTTCTTAGACATTTCAATATATTCAATGATTTCTTTTCCTAGCAACATGTTATGCATGGTATATTTGATGTCATTTTCTAGGAGTGAGACGAGAACATGTAAGTGAGTGGTAGCAACCACTAGTAGTTGGCCTATGCTAACGCCTACATCTATAATACATAATTATCTTCTGATGATTGAAGTCCCATAGGTTTGTGATAGAAGTATTCAATATGTAAGATGTTTAACCACACACAAATGTATTCTTGCCGCATAGCATGTTGTGCAAAAATTGAACAATTGTAATTAGCCCACGATTTGAAATGTTGTAACAAATCATAAATATATTGGTCGTGACTTCCTAAAAACAAATAAAATGGGGGTAATGTTGTCCATTGACAACCCCAAATGATTTCATCCTCACATATGCATCCAAGTCTACTCAGAACCAAACATTGTATGTGAAAAGAAACCAAAGTTTGAAACTTTTCTATTGAGTCTGCATGAGCATGAAAATGTGATGTTGCTTCAATGTGTGATAACTTGAGTCAATATGTGCATTAGGTAGTGACCCCATAGGAACTAGATAAATAGTATGATCATTCATATGATGCAAACTGAAACCTTAAGGCTCATTAAACACATCTTCACAATCATGTACTAGGGACTGTAATTTGACTTCATTTACTTTCATTTGGTGTGGTTAAGAGTTATGCAATTGAGTATTAAATCTTCATATTCGAATGCACAGTTTCAGTGATATTTGCTTAAGGGAAATGACACATAAAGGCTCAAATTCGACTCATAAATGGTTCAAAACAGGACAATATGAATATATACCATGGACAGCATTTCAATAGCTCACTAACAGCACATAACATTGATCCAAGTTGCAATATACTTCAAATACACAATCTCCATTGAAAGGGAAAATCATCACATGGAAACTAGTCACAATAAAGCTTGGAAATGTGGACATTTGCAAATGTATTTCTTCTGATTTCGACTTACATAGGATATGAGAGACATATTACTGAGCCATGATTCATTCACCCATGCTTGGGAATCAACTGAACTTAATGGGGCGCAACCACCATTCACACAAGTGCGCCTTCATGGAAAAACTTGGAAATCTAGAAGTAGAAATTGAGAGAATGGGAGGAGAGATGGTCCACAAACAGTAGCAGCCTCCTATCTACAAAAAAACACTCCATGAATCTCCCAATGAGAGGTATGAATGGCATCTCCCATGGACAACTTGGATGTGAATATCACTCTCTCGAAATTGCCTCACTAGCAGGGTAAGTGTGCACTCACCGTGCAATGGACAAGCTAGTGCTATCCAAATGCCAAAGGAAAATTCAAAAATGATCAAAATCCATTTCCATTGCTCGTGACATATTTTTATAACCCTCCTAATTTCCTCCAAGGTCGAATTCATTCCCATGGGCTTCTTCTATTAGAATTGAAGTGCCATTTAGATCTTCAAGCGGATAGTTATGAATAATATTTGCAGTAAAAGGAGTATGAAGATACCAACTGAACAAAACAAACCACATAGGAAACGAATGAGTATTGCTTAGGAATTTACAATAATGATTCACATTAATTAATCTGGTGTTACAATAATTTACAAATAGGAAGAATTTGAATCCATTAGGGAGGAATTCGAATCTACCAACTAGAAGTGACTATACCTAACTGACTAGCTAACTCATGGTGTCTCAATCAATATCGAAGTCCAACAGATCAACTCCCAGATGTCCAACCAACTCAATCAATCAGTAATGACTAGTTAACTCAGTGCAACTGAGTGTGGTAGGTGGGAAAAGGTGTCTACTCCACATGCAACCATGCATTAGCCATGCATAACTAGTGCTAGCTAACTGATTGTGAACTAATTAAAAGTAACTAGAAGCTAACTAAGACTAACTAGTTCCAATTCCACCTAACTGATGGAGGTTGGAGCCGAGACTCCCAGTGGCTCTTAAAATGTAGGGATTGGTCTATGAGGAGCCCAAACTGATGCATGCACATGCAGAAGTGGCAGTTAACCTATAGCAGTGTTCCCCACACTCTAATAACTGGTACATGTGGCCCAATTAGACCAAGTGGAACCAATGGTACTAGTGGACCCAAATAATTAATTAAGGTTCCTAAGTTAGGCTAAATAATCTAAATAGAAAGTATGGTCAAGGGAGGATTAATAATCCTAACACCCCCCCTGAATCCTAACTTGGACAACTGTGGGCCCTAGTAACAAGACCATAGGTCACCCAAATACAATATAAAAATACAGTAAAAAAAATTTTCTTAATACAACCGAGGAAATAGGGGAAAACCTCATGGGAACCCCCCCCCCCCCTCAAAATAAGCAGGACTACAAATTTTGAATAAAAACTTGTGAAACTTTTTGTTGCTATTTGCAGCAGCAAATGCAGTATCTTGGTTCTTCTGTGCAGGTGAACCTCTGAATCCAAACAAAATGCTTATGTCTAGATGAATCTTCCTCTTTGGAAGAAGAATAATGCACTCAAATGAATCAGAAATAAAAACAGTTGCACGGTGAAAATTGGACCCATGTAGAGCAGCTGAAATCAACTGAAGAGAGAGCAAAAGTTCTTGAGAATTTGAACCATGTGAGGAACACCCAATAATCTGATATATTGCAGCCTTGAAGATCAAACCATGAGTGGTAAAATCAGCCCCAAGTGTTAGGAGCAAGTGTACAGGCGGATGCAGAATGTCTTCCTCTTTACTAGTTTAGTGAGGGGATGAGCATGTGACCAAAGGTAGAGAATCCCTGGGATTGTGGAGAGAGAATGCTTGAGCTCCATAATTTGATATTGCTTCAGATATAACCAATAATTCACAAAATCTAATCTAATCAAACTCATAAGAGAGAACTAACATCGAATCCTCAAAAGCAAACTTTAAGGAGACTTGTGGTGCTTGATTTGTCACACCAAAATTGATGAAACCAATTACAAGAAATAATGAAAGCTCTTGAATCTTAAAACCTGAACCACATATTATCATATCAGAAAATAAATCAGATCCAAAAAGTTTCATATCAGATCCAAAATTGTGCTCCACCGAAATGGTAGATGCACAATTTTCTCCTTCTTCAAAATTCTGATTTTTGGTGCATGCAATCCTGTAGGAATTTACTAGAAGCTCTAGATTAATGACAATGAATGGATAAATCCTATAATCTGATATTATTTCCATAATATCTATGGTATTACTTATCTGCACACCAGAAACATTATTAGATATAGAGAAATCAAATTCCTTTGCCTTTTCTGAAACAGTCACTGGTAAACTATGCACAAAATTTAAAGAATCACTGGAGAATCTTTGCAAAGAATAGAAGGAGTGTTTTTTGTTCAAAAACGGAGATTCAAATGTATTATTTTGGATCAGCCATGTGAGGAGATGAGATATCATATATCTCATACACTTCTGGAGCAGCAGGAGAAGAAGTCACTCCAAGGAGACTTTCTTCAATTCGAATTGACTGTAGGGAAAATTCTGCTTCTTCTTCATCTTCAATAATTTGCTTTTCTGTAGGAGAGGGCATGAACTCATCATGCTGGATTTTATGTCAACCTCTTTCAACAACTAGGATTTTAGATTCATCTCCCATATGACTGCTAGGTCCTCCTTATAGAGGGAAAGCGATGAAGGATTTCTTGGAGGCAACCATGTGGTTGGATGCTCCAGAATCTGTCAAATAAGCCTTCGACAGAGAGAGGCTTGCATGCAAGCATATCTCATATTCTTCAGTATACTCTTCATCATCAGACATATTTGCACCTTGTGGAAGGGCAATATTGTTATGTACACATAGAGCTTTCATCTAGTCGAGGGTCTTCTTCATGCACGAGTCTTTTGGATGAAAACCCCTCATACAATAGGGACACTTTTTTCTTTTCGAACTTCTTTTTTTTCTTAGAGTCAGAGGCTCCTTCGGAAGTCCAATTTTTCTATTTAGGTTTCGAATCAGCTACTTTTGGCTCCTTCTTCATTGATTTCCCCTTTGCTTGCACTTTGGAAGAGTCAGTAACTAGGAGAGTTTGATCTTTGGAGGTCTTGATGACTCCCATTCGAATCAATTCCTCTTGCTCCTTGATTAAGGACTTGGAAAAAGAATCTAATGAATGAATTTTCTAATCGAGGAAGCCCTCTCGCTTGGAATGAAATATAGAAACAAATACAGAATACTCAGAACTGAGTTTGCTGAGTCTGGATAGGACATTTTGCTCATCCTTCCTTTCTATTCTGCACGGTCTGCATTGAAGTGCAAGAGACTTGAATTTAGTAAAGAATTGATCAATAGTCTCGAAACTGATGGGATGTAAGGCTACCAGCTCATTCTTGAGGAGGTGTCCCCGAAGCTCATGTTTTTTTCCAAACAAGTCTTCAAGTTTCTCCCAGGATTCTCTGGGAGTCTCCAAACCTTCAAGATGGAATAGGAGATCTCTAGATATATGAGTGCATAGATAATTGAAAGCTTCATCAAAGCGGTTCATAAACTTGTTCTTTTCAACTGGTTGATGGGGCTAAGCCTCCCTTCTAAGTATTGTCCTGAGTTAGCCATTCTTACATAAGGCCAGCTGCATATCAATCCTCCCATCAAGATAATTGGAAGTTGTAAGGATCCGTGGTGTAGGAGATTGAGAATCCATAATTCTCCGGCTAAAAGATCACAAAACTTCACACAAGCTACGTATCACCTGTCAATTTTCACTGTAAAACACTAAAACATATGAACTAAGTTAGAATCATGACTTTCCTCTTGACGTGAACATATTTTTAGGGTTTGTCACGCCCTCTACGCTGCTCTAACTAAATTTGGAGCTAGCAAATCACCATAGGGTACTTCTGTGGAAACCCAGCTACTTATGATGTTCAATGGGGTGAAACAAGCATGAAACCTTCCTGAGAAGGATCTGATACCATATTAGAATTTAAGTTCCATTTAGATCTTCAAGCAGATATTTCTGAATAATATTTGCAGTAAAAGGAGTATGAAGATACAAACTGAACAAAACAAAGCACAGGGGAAACAGATGAGTATTGCTCAGGAATTTACAGTATCAATCACATTAATTAATCCGGTGTTACAATAGTTTACACATAGGAAGAATTCAAATCCATTAGGGAGGAATTCAAATCTACCGACTTGATGTGACTGTACCTAACTTACTAGCTAACTCACGGTGTCTTAATAAATATCGGAGTCCAACATATCAACCCCCATATGTCCAACTAACTCAATCAATCAGTAATGACTAGTTAACTCAACGCAACTGAGTGTGGTAGGTGGGAAAAGGCGCCTACTCCACATGCAACCATGCATTATCCATACATAACTAGTGCTAGCTAACTAATTGTGAACTAATTGAAAGTAATTGGAAGCTAACTAAGACTAATTAGTTCCAACTCCACCTAACTGATGGAGGTTGGTGCCGAGACTCCCAATGGATCCTAAAATGTAGGGATTGGTCTAGAAGGTGCCCAAACTTATGCATGCACATGCAGTAAGTTGAAGTTAACCTCTAGCAATGTTCCCCACAGTCTAGTAACTGGTACATGTGGCCCCATTAGGCCAAGTGGACCCAATGGTACTAGTGGACCCAAATAATTAATTAAGGTTTCTCAGTTAGGCTAAATGATATAAATAGAAAGTATGGTCAAGGGAGGATTAATAATCCTAACATTCTCCACCTCATCCTTGATGCTTAGTAACCTCCATGCCATGCGGTATTCTCCTCAACCCTTCATCTTCTACCCAATTCGAATGGCTTCCACCTAGCCCCAAATGTGCCCTCTTGGAGCCCATTTTTAGCCTTGACATGTCAGGTTGTCATAGGTGTGAAATCAGGTCTGAATTGTCATAGAATCTTCCATCATTGTTGTCATAAAGTGCAGGGAATCTAGCTCCACATGGCACCTAGTTTCTTCCTAGACTCTTCCTCTTCTATGGGGAGTTACTCCTCCTCACTAGCATTTGAATCCTTAGGCTTATGACATGTCATTTGATGCATCTTCACCTTCCAAGAACTTTCCACCACTTATAATTTTGAATTTGGGGTTAAGTCATAACATGTGTAAGGAGGAATATAGCCACCCAAGGCCCCCATGGACCTCCAAATGTCGTTATGAAGTAATGCCACTTTATTTTATCAATATTTATTATTTGTATGACCCAAATTAATGTGTAAATGATAAAATAAGGTTATCTTGGGTCCCATAGATCCCTTATTGGAATATTTAATGCCTCTTCCCCAACCTAGGGAGCTAGTAGGTGGGTGAAACATTGTTAAATAGTATAACTATTGGAATGGGGACATGACAGTCCTCCCCACCCAATATTTCTTGTCCGCAAGCGATGCCAAGTTTGGATGATGCAAATTTTTTTCATCTTCCCAAGTAGCTTCTTCACTAGGCAAATCCTTCCATTGTACCAAATATTCTTTTAGTGTTTTGCTTTGTAGTATCCTCTCCCTTGTTCTCAAGATTTTTTCTTTGAATGAGAACAAGTTTTCCTTCATCATCCAAAAGGGGTAAAGTATCTAAAACTGAAATTTTCTTCCCTATAACCTTATTTAGACAAGAAACATGAAATACATTATGAATTTTTCTTCCCATGGGAAGCTCCAATTGATAGGCCACTTCCCCATCTTTTCAAAACACTTTGTAGGGACCATAAAACCTTGGCTTCAGCTTTTCTGAACCTTTACCATTTATGGTGGTTTTTTTTTTAGGGATGTAACCTCAAATACACCAAGTCATTCACTTGAAATTGTCTCTCCACTCTATGTTGGTATGCATATTGTTTTTGCTGATTTTGAGCAACTTGAAAGTTATCTCTCAAAACTTTCAATATATCTTGACTTTCTTCAATCCAATCCTTGGCCTTTGGAGCTCTACTATCATCAAAAATTTGGTCAATAAAAGTGGATGCATCATAACCATAAAGTGCTTTAAACGAAGACATGCCAATGGGCATATGGAAAGTAGCATTGTAACAAAACTCACCCAAATGCAACCATTTTATCCATAATTTTTGCTGCCCACTAACATAGTTCCTCAAGTACCCTTCCAACCATTGATTCACCCTCTTTGTTTGGCCATGATTTTTGGGATGATAGCTTGTGCTAGGTGTCAAATTTTTCCCCACCAATTTGAAGAGTTCTTGCTAAAATGCACCCAAAAATCTGTTAGCTTTGTCACTAACAATGCTCTTAGGAAGCCCATGCAATCTGAAAACTTATTTAAAAAAGAGTTCAGCCACTTGTGCAGTAGTGAAAGTGAAATTGACAGCAAATAAATCAGCAAATTTAGTGATTCTATCCACCACCACAAATATGCAATCCTTACCAAATACTTTGGGCAAACCAGTGATGAATTCCATAGAAATGCTCTCCCATTTTTGTACTGGAGTAGGCAAGGGATGTAAGAGACCAGCTGGATCTCCACTTTATTTTGCTGACATGTGGGACATTCATTAACATCCTTCCGAACATCGTCCTTCATCCCTTTCCATGAGAATATCTCCCTCAACATTCGGTATGTTTTGAAGAAACCGGGGTGACCTGCTAGAGGGGAATCATGAGCTTTCTTTAAAATTTCCTCCTTCATTCTTGAATTAGGGACCAAATAGATTCTATATTTGTAGTGTATGATTCATTTCAACACCTTATACATGTCATCTTGGTTATTCCCATCAAAATTTTAACAAGAAAATTTATCCTTGGCATACTCTACCTCTAATGTGGCTTTCCAATTTTCGGATACATATGATTAGAGAAATAGAAGGTCTTCTAGATAAGGCATCAGCTACCACATTATTTTTTCCCTTCGCATATTCAATATAAAAGTCAAATTATTGAAACTTACTCACCCACTTTTGCTTCCTTTCATTTAGATCCTTTTGAGTGAGGAAGTACCTCAAGCTGTTATGGTCAGTTTTGACCACAAACTTGTTTCCCACCAAGTATTGTCTAAACTTGACCAAAGCATGCATGATAGCTAGCATTTCTTTATCATAAATGGAGTGAATATTCTCATGTGTTTGTATATTCCTACTCTCAAAATCTATTGGCTGTTTTCCTTGTTTTAGGATTGCTCCAATGCCTTCCCCTGATGCATCTCATTCCAAGACAAATGGTTTAGAAAAAACAGGCAAAGCTAGAATAGGACAACTGTTCATTACCTCCTTCTTTCTTTGGAAATATTCTTCATCCCCTTCATGCCATTGGAAAGCATATTTATTTGTTAAATCAGTGAGAGGTGAAGTGAGTTAGGAGAACCCCTTCACAAACTTTCTATAATAGGTGCAAATTCCAATGAATCCTCTTAATTCAATGAGACTTTTGGGATGAGGCCACTCTAAAATGGCTCTTATTTTCTACATATCCACCTTCACACCATCTTGACTAATGATGTGTCCAATATATAAGAGCTCTGTCAAACCAAACACACATTTTGATATCTTAGCAAACAAAGATTGATCATGCAGAAAGTTTTAATACCTCTTCTGGATTATGCAAATGTTCCTTCCAAAAGTTTACTGTAAATAAGAATGCAATCAAAGAAAACTAGTACAAACTTACGAATTTTCTGGTGGAAGATATTTTTCATGCATTATTGGAATGTGGTAGGTGCATTTTTCAATCCAAAGGGCATGGAAACACACTCAAAGTGACCATAGTGGCATCTAAAAGCAGTGTTTGGTATGTCTTCTTCTCTCATTCGAATTTGGTGATAACCAGATCTAAGGTCAGTCTTTGAGAAGAACATGGACCCATGGATCTCATCCATGATCTCATCAATCCTTGGAAAGGGGTATCTATTCTTTATTGTCTTCTTGTTTAATGCTTTGAAATCAATGCTTATTCTGAAGGTTCCATCTTTCTTCTTAACCATCACAACTGAAGAAGCAAATGGAATAGAACTAGGTCTTATGAGACCCAAATCCAAGAGTTATTTAATGGCCTCTTCAATCTCATCTCTAATCCTCTTAGTATTTCTATAAGGATTCATTTTGATAGGTTGTGTTCCTATCTCTAACTCAATTCTATGCTCCACCCCCATATCTAGTGGTCTCCCTAGGGGAAGGCCTTCAAAAAACTTATCATATTTACTCAATAATTTCTCTACATCCTTAGGATGCTTGGAAATACTCAAGTGAGGTTTAGGATATGTAATTAAACATTTAGCATCCCATTCTATGTCCCCATGCCTCAAAATAGACCTCATGTTGTGAGAAGATACCCCTTGATTTGGGTAAGTGTACATTCCTCTCAACAAGATGGGTTTCCCTTATGCATTTTTTAACCTTATTTCAAGGACTTTATAATTCACTATATGCTCCCCCAAATAATACAACCATTGTACTCCCAAAACCACATTAGTATCATCCACATTCACTACATAAAAAATTTCAGTGATAGTATGATTTCCTAGAGTAATTTGAAGCTTTGGAATCCATTTAGTGCAGTCTATAGAATTGTTACTTGGAATGATGAATGTGAAACCATCAAAAGGTTCATCTTGCAAATTTATCCTCTCCACCGAGGCTGCATCTATGAAGTTCTGAGTGGCTCCACCATCCACAAGAATTGTGACCTTTTGGCCTTGTATGTTTCCCTTGAGCCTCAAGGTGTGGAATCTAGGTACACCCGAGAGTGCTACATTTTTTCCTGTATCAAGAGTGGGTTGTTCATCTTCTATTGTTTCATACCCCTCTTCTTGGGCTTCAAGTTGTGCTTCTTCCTCCTCCTCCTCCTCTTCATCATGTTCAGAAAAAACTTCAATATAGTGTGCCTTCCCCTTGGCACATCTATGTCCCGAAACCCAAGGTTGTTGGCATGTAAAACATAGCTTCTTTATCCTAAGTTATTATTTGCTTGGTCCTCCTTTATTTTCTTTGGTATAAGATTCTTTTTTCCATGGTTTCTTACCCTCCTTGAACTTGGAAGGGAAATTTGGCATGGGAGGAAATTTGGTTCTTGGAAATACATTCTGCAAATCCATTGTCAAATTCATGGAATCCTTCAATGTGGCTGGCTTGTAGGATTTCACTATCCCTCTCAAAGGTTTTGTCAATCCTTTAGTAAAAAATAAAACCAACCTATCCATAAATACATCAAAAACCATTACTAAAATATTTTCAAATTCTAACATATATGCTTTAGGAGTTCCTACTTGCCTCAATTGCACTAGTTTTTTGAAAGGAAGTTCAGGGTATTTCCTCTCAAATCTTTCCATCAATGCATTGGAGAAACCTTCATAATTCCAAATATGATCATGTCCAAAGTTTCTAATACCATGGAACCACCAATCACTAGTTTCCCCTTCAAGATGCAAAATGGCCATCTTCAATGCATCTTCTTCAACCATAGGATTTAACTGGAAAATATATACTTATTTTTTGCAACCAAGCACTAGCAAAAATTTGTGAGGAACCATCGAAGGAAGGAATTTTTACCTTTCCAATGGTGTACTTTAATTCCTAATTAATAGGAGATGTTCTATTCCCATTTCCTCCTTTCTTGAATTGAAGAGAAGCTCTAATGTACTGATCAAAAGGGAGGATTTTCCTACACTCATCACTTAATTGTTGCCACTCATTTGCTGCTTATTTAACATTATAGGTGGTGTAAGGAACTTATTTGGACTACAATAACTTAGGCATTTCAGGTCCATTCTGATTTATGAACTCATGTGTTTTGTTATGAGGTCCATTCTTCAAAAAAATGGCTTCCCCATAGGTCTTCCTCTCTTAATGGGGTGAACTATTACCACTCCCGAATGTAAACTTACCCATAAGTTGGCTAGCAAACAATTATAACCCTTGCATAAAAATTTCGTACATGCCTTCCATAGATTCCTTAATGAATGTTTTAAGGTCATCGTTGTTTTTTTGTCATCCATATTTTGCAGTCCTAGCTTTGCCTTAATTTTCTTGTAAAAAGAACTAACTTCTTCACTTCCTTCCTTTTCACTGTTAAGATCTCCAGTCTCAAATTATAATGGGTGGAGGTAAGAATTAGGAAACATTAATAAATATCTCTATCAAGTTCCAATATCATGCTCTAATACCACTAGTAATGTCCCAATTCGAAAATTCCCAACAAAGGCAAAATTTTGGAAAAATTGTCTTAACTAGTTTTGACTCTAAGGGATTCAAATGGCACAAGGGGGTCTTGAATTTGGTAGAATGATGTGGGGAGTCTTATAAATATTTAATGGGCTAAATGATATTTTTATGACAGTTCATTATCATCTGCAACTCGAATTTTGCATGATAGCAAAAAGGGTAAACTAACTAGCAATTTAGGATGCAATTCCCCCCTCGGGTGTGGGCAGAAATGACTCTCCAAATCCTATGAAACCATACTAACTTTAAGAAAAGAGTATGGTGACTGTAACTAGACTTCATTTACTATCATTTTGTGTGGTTAATATTTCTGCAACTGAATATTAAATCTTCAAATTTGAATGCACAATTTATGTGATATTTGCTTAAGGGAAATGACACATAAAGGCTCAACTTCGACTCATAAATGGTGCATATAATGGTTCAGAACAGAGAAATATGAATATATACCATTGAAATCATTTAAATATCTCACTAAAAGCACATAACATTGATCCAAGTATCAATATACATCAGATACACAACCTCCATTGAAAGGGAAAATCATCACATGGAAACTAGTCACAATAAAGCTTGGAAATGTGGACATTTTCACATGGATTTATTCTGATTTCGAATTACAGAGGATATGAGATAAATATTACAGAGCCATGAATTATTCACCCATGCTTTGGCATCAAATGAACTCAATGGGGCGCAACCACCATTCACACAAGTGCGCCTTCATGGAAAAAAATGGAAATCTAGAAGTAGAAATTGAGAGAATGAGAGGAGAGATGGTCCATGAACAGTAGCAGCCTCCTATATACAACAAGACACCCCATGAAGATCCCAATGAGATTTATTAATGGCCTCTTACATGGAAAACTTGGATGATAATCTCACTCTCTCGAAATTGGCTCACTAGCAGGGTAAGTGTGCACTCACCATGCAATGGACAAGCTAGTGCTCTCCAAATGCCAAAGGTAAATTCACAAATGATAAAAAGTCATTTCCATTCCTGGTGACATATCTTTATAACCCTGCTAAGTTCCTACAAGGTCGAATTCATTCTCATGGGATTCCTCCATCTCATCCTTGATGCTTAGTAACCTCCATGCCACTTTGTCTTCTCCTCAACCCTTCATCTTCCACTCAATTCGAATGGATGCCAACTAGCCCCAAATGTGCCCTATTGTAGGATATGTTTATCCCTGACATGTCAGGTTGTAATAGGTCTGCAATCAGTTCTGACTTGTCATAGACTATTCCATCATTGTTGTCATAACGCACGAAGAATCTAGCTCCACATGGCACCTAGTTTCTTCCTAGACTCTTCCTCTTCTATGGGGAGTTAATACTCCTCACCCAATAAAATCCTTAGGCTCATGACATTTCATTTGATGCCTCCTCACCTTCCAAGAAATTTCCACCACTCATAATTTCGAATTTGGGGGAGGAATCTAGCCACCCAAGGCCCCCATGGACCTCCAAATGTCCTTATGAAGCAATGCCACTTTATTTTCTCCATGTTTATTATTTGTATGACCCAAATTAATGTTTAAATTATAAACTAAGGTTCTCTTGGGTCCCATAGCTCCCTTATTGGAATATTTAATGCCTCCTCCCCAACCTAGGGAACTAGTAGGTCGGTGAAACATTGTCAACTAGTAGACCTATTGGAATGGGGACATGACATAAGATGTGCATGAAGGATGTCCAAGTATTTAGAAAAGATGATCTTGGAAGGGGATTAGTGCTATGACACACAACACTCCTTGGATGAATGGGTATTAGATTTATGAAAAGAGAAATAAGAGGGTTTACAAGCTATAAGAGACATTGTGCTAAGTAGTGGAGAAGACTTCATTATGGGCCCATGAGATGAACAAGAATGGATATGTGAAAGGAAAAAAGTATACAAAAAAATAGGAGAGAATGCAAGGTGCATCCCCAAGTTGTGTTATGTTGCAAGTGTTATTTCAAAGGCTTGATTGATGTTATAATAGTGAAAATTCCCAACCTTAATGAGTAAAGAAGGAAACAAACCAATAATGGATTTTATATAGAGAATAAGTGTTGGGTTTTTTATAGATAATTGTACTTGTAGCTTAGTGAATTTATCAATATAACCTTGAACCAACTTACCAAAGAACCGTTGAAGATGAAACTAGCACACCCATAAATAATTATAATACTGTAGTGGGTAAAACCAATGTTCCAATGCCTCAGAGAATTGTCTACAGGATGTGATAGGGTTATATATAGTAAGTGCATCCACAACCTCAACACAAAGGGTGGAATGATCAAAAATATTATGCCACCACTCTAATCCTATCCCATCTAGATTCATTGCATCCCATTCTAGTTTATTAACCTTCGTGATCCTCAGCTTAGAGTCACTAAAGACATCGATAGAATTTGAATCTAAGCATCAATATGTCCACCATCCATATTGTTGGAATACCTAGGAAAGGTAATATTGGGCTCTAAAAGCATATATTATTAGGTGTCCAAAGAGGGCCCCTTATACTAGGTCAGGAACTGCATTAATGTGTACAATGTGTTAGTAGCGATATGGCGGAGTTGCAATGAGGAAACCTCTAAGATGGATTCAAATTCCAATTTATTCTTGTTGAAAACCATGTAGTAGATTCACCAAGAATCATGTTGTTGAAGTACGTCAAAAATTTGAGTATCTAACACAATAATTTTATCCTAAAAACAATTATTTTAATTTGGCTACATAGATTAAATCAAAGTTCTTGAAGTGGAGGAGTAGGCCTCCAACAGCTCAGTGCTTGAAAGAGTAGAGATCTTTTGAGTATCAAGCCTTGTGATAGGTGTAGATTGGCCTTCTAAAACTACAAACTTTTGAGTTAACAAAGAGAAAAACTCATGATAGGTGTAGGTCAATCTCTAGAAAATTTATTCTCTAATACCAACCACTATGGATATCGTCATAAGAAAAAACATACAAACTTCATAAATGCCAAAATTAAATCAAAAAAAAGAGAGAGGACAAATAGCCAAAAATGAAATCCATCAATTTAGTTTATATTATATTATAAATCATTTAATCAATATTAACCCTATCAAATATAATAAAACCCATTTATTTAATTGCACTTTTAATATTTAGTTAATTGCACTTTTAATAGTTATAGTTACACTACAGTTCAATCATAGCATAAGTAGAAAAATCCATCATCGATTAGGAGTCTTGGTCATTTCCTCTCCTCTTGAACCCAAGATCTGCAATCTCATGCCATGCTTCTGGTGACATACTCATGTCTGGTTCGAGGCTTTCTGGTTGTTTCGAAGTGGTCAGGGGTGCCTCTTTACTTATAGCTCCTCCATCCACACCAAATACCCTCTAGTTGGCTTTCCCCTTTCTCTAAGAACATAATGGTTGGACGTTGTAGAGGAAGGAAAGGTCACATGAACAATAGGAATATTACGAGTGCCAAGGTAAGGAAGGACATTATGGAAGCTAACACTGCCTATTGGAGACAAATTCCCTCGCACATTCAAGCATACATCATAATGGATGAAGAATATGTGAAGGTAGAGAGGGAATTCATGCATAAAGACAAGGTCAAGCACACCATGGGTAATTTGGTTCCTGATATAGATACCTCCATTAACAGGGATACCAAATATTTGAAGATTATCACCTTGTATAGGCACATGAAGGCCTTGATGGGTAAATCTCTACTAGATAAACAAGTGGCAAACAATGAAATCCTGACTCAATTAGATGGCATTCAGACTCAGTTGAAGAAACAGGAGGTAAATTGGATGTGATAGCAAATATTTTATGTGGAGTCTATGTTGTAGAAGAAACCCTAGTTAAGCCCTTTGGTTCAAAGGTGTTGATTTTTGTAGCATCGGACAGGTACTTCTGCATAGGCCAAGTGTCTGGCATGCAGGATTTTTCCAAGAGATCTATCAGACTTAGGAGTCTCACTTTAATAAAGTGAACTATTAAAGTGAATGTGCTTTTCTTATTATTGTATGGGCAGTAGAGGGCCCGTGGTATTTGGAAGTCCATGGGATTATCCCTAGGTATTTTTATATTGTAATCTTATAAAATTCAACTTAGACGATAGGAGGAAACACACAATTCACACAAAGTGAGTGGGATCTCATTGATTGGTTGACGAAGGAATGTTAGCAAAGAGCATAGGTGCATAGGGCAGGGTCAGAGGAAAGGAGAGTAAGGGGCAGTCGAGGGATAGTAACCAGCAAAATACAGGGACCAATCTTGAGGTTTGAAATCTAGCATTCTATATTTGTATTTTCTTCAGTGGACCATTATCCTAAGATGGGATCCCAAGGTTTTTATCTTAATAAAAATAAAATTATTTGTTGGTTTTTCCCCAATTAGAGGTTTTCCATGGTAAATCTAAGGTGTCAAATGTGTGTGATTTCTTGATTGTTTCTACTACATGATTTGTTTTGAACTCAATGTATTTTCTATCAATAATTGAATGTAAATTATTTGAGACATTAAAGCAGATTTAGGCTCTTAAAATCAACAAAAGTTCCTTCAATTCCATTCTGATGATGATTAAAACACTTAGCAATTTCTATGGTATTCCCTTTCAAGACTTTTATATTATCAATAACTCTATATACTATAGGTTTTTCAATTATGATCGGCATATTGATAAGAAGAAGGAAATTATAGAGTCTTGAGTAGACAAATATTATTCAAAATTCCTAAACCCATGTTTTGTATATGGCCTGTTTTCCAATTTGGAAAAGCAATATTTTGATGGTATTATAGTTTAATAATTAAAATTGGATAATATGTGTAATTGTAAATAAATATATAATGACAGGTAAGGAAAGTCAATAACATGAAATAATAAATCAATCAACCAAAGAAAAAAAACGATTGTTTTTTAAAAAGTAAAGTGTAAACCACATGAAGAGATGCTCTCTTCAAAGCTTTTAATTCTCTTTAAGGATATTGCTTTAGGGATAAAAAACAATCAAAGCAAAGTGTAAACCACATAAAGAGATGCTCTTCAAAGCATTTAATTCTCTTCCTTTTAAGGATATTGCTTTGATTATAAAAAGCAATCAAAAAACCACATTGGTTACATTTTAAGCCTATACTTATGTCACATTTATCTCCAAAAATGACTTTGTTTCCTTCAAACAACCTCCCCAATCTTTTTCTTTATGCATGTTCATGGATGTGCACTCGAGTAACCTCTAAAACAAATCAAAGCAAGAATTCAAAAATCCATTGAGTAAAGCAAAATGCATGTGGAAGTTTAAACCAACAAAGTTTCACTAGAATATATATATATATACACACTAAGGTTAACAAGAACATTTATCTTTGGAGTTATGTGTAGGTGGTGATGTTCTTTATCTCTCTGAGGAACATTTCTTTCAGATTAGTTTGGGTTTTGGCATTGAAACAAATAATTATGTTGAGTCGTGGTTGGCATAGAAAGAAAGGATGTAGAGACTTTCAAGTATTCGGGGATTCCATGTTGGCCATTAACTGGGTCATTAAATCTCAAATATGCACTCACTCACACTTACACTCTCTTCTAAATGCAGTTTTTGATATCATGGAAGGTTTTAATAATTTTTCTTGCATACATGTTTTTCAGGGAAAGAAACAATTCAGCAGAATTACTATCTAAAGAAGGCATACAACTGGACAAAGGCATATTTAAGGTAGTAGGATATGTAAATGGTCAATATTTTTATTACTATCATTGGCCTTTCATTGAAGACTTAGTCCCTCTCATCAGTAAATCGACATGTATGGGAAGCAATTTATATTTTGATGCAGTTTTTTATTTTGATGAAGAATTTCATCTTCTGGTTTCTATACTTTTGGATAGATATTATTGATAGTAGCGATCCTTTTACAGATCAGATTATGTGGTATAGAGGATTATACTAGTATTTATAACAATTGTTTTGGAAGATATGGTATGAAAAATGTTGTAATGAACTACACAATTACTATGCCTATTTTTGTCTGAATATATGATGGCATATATATACACAATGTAATTTTATATCTATAATAAATTACAATTTTTTTTGAAAAAAAACATTTATCAAAAAATACAGTTTTAAAGAAATAAAAAAAAAGTAGAGTATGAGGTCACAATGTTAGATGGTTAAAAAAAAAAACTAAGTTGTAGTCTAGCCATTTCCATTCGTTGTAGTATTTGTTTATTAAATGTTTAACTTTGAATCCATAGAAAAAGGTAAATGAAATGGAGGACGAAAATTGTGTCATAATCGATACATTGTAAGAAAATATAAATCCATAACATTACATTGTTATAGACAATAACATAATTAAAACCCTTAATTTAATTTATTAATTTTTTCAAACCATAAAACTAATGCGGAAAAAAATAATAATTTTCAAATCATAAAACTAATAGAAAAAATAAAATTAAAAAACTATTATAAATTCACTAGAACTTTGGATGTTAAGAATTGTAATCTTAACGGTCCACTATGGTCAATAGTGCATTACTTAGTTGGTTAGTTGAGTAGTTGATTTGGTCACCTTATTTAGAATTAGTGACCCATAGTATTTGTTGACCCATGGTTTTGGTATTATGTAGTCCTCTATATACATTTGGTTAATAATGGGCAGGAAAAGGAATTATATTGCCCAGGCAATCAATATGCTCATTGTGTGTTTCACCATCTTTTGCTTCTTGTCTTTGATCTTTAACATGGTATCAGGGCGTATGGCATGATCCATTTCATTTTTTTTTGGTAAGTCTTTTCACAAAGTGGAAAGCACACACGGATCAGATTGGAGAAGATCAAATCTTGTAGGTGATGGAGCTACTAGAAGCACTACCAGAAGAACTTGAAGAGGTAAGTAATCTATTAACTCTAGTAGGACTATGGCAGACGTTTTATGGAGATAATTATGATCTATGGGCTATGGAAGTAAGAATTTTGTTAAGGTCACAAGATTTGTGGCATTTCGTAGTTGAAGAGGATCACATTGATCCAGAAGCATTTAAGAATTTGACAGAGTTCTCGAAAGACAGAAGACACATTGTTGCCTTAAATATCATACAAGATAGTATAGATTATTCCATTTTTCATTACGTTGCAGAAGCTTATACTCCAAAAAGAGTAGGGGATATATTGAAAGAAGTATTTAATGAGGAACCGGTTGTAGAAGAAGGTGACTTTGAAAGTCATGCAAAGCATCAGGACTCCCACAGTGAAGTGGAATACAATTAAGAAAACTTTGTTTATGAGGCAGCCAATGATCATGTAAGACCAACAAAGACTGTTGATCCAATTGTTTTTGTTGATGACAGTAAACCTGTCAATGTAGCAGTACCCAATGATGTGAGCGATTGTCTCTTAGAGAAAGAGATAGTTGATAGCAGCATAGAAGCTACAACAGTTTATGAGAATGATGAAATAGTTGTTAATGAAACAACAGAAGAAGAAGACGAGGAATCATAAGATGTGATTGCTCTCCAAGAAGACCAGAAACATATTCATATTTTTTCTATAAAAAAATTCAGTGTGCAAGTAAAGTAGACAACAAGAAAAACCATGTTGAAACAGAAGAAGAATACTTGCACTATGTCCCAGAAGCTACAGAAGACACTGAAGAATGCCTACTTAGAATCAAGATTCATAAGACAAAGAAGAAGAAGCCCAGGTACACATCATGGAAGATAGTAAAGTTGAATATTTTGAGTGAAATGTAAGCCTAGCTGAGACATGGACTAGAAGGCACCTTTTTGCATTGATAGTGCTGAAAGTATATTGTCCCAGTTCATATTAAGGGGGTTTGTTAAGAATTGTAATCTCAACAGTCCACTGTGGTCAATAGTGCATTAATTAGCTGGTTAGTTGAGTATTTGATTTGGTCACCTTATCTATAATTAGTGATCCATAGTATTTGTTGACCCATGGAATTGACCTATGGTTTTTCTATTATGTAGTCCTATATATACATTTGGTTAATAATGAGAAGGAAAAGGAATTATATTTCCTAGGCAATCAATATGTCAATTGTGTGTTCCACCATCTTTTGCTTCTTATCTGTAATATTTAATAGCCTGCACGATGTGGCCCATTGGTGATTCGCTTTATATGAAGTCACATATTGTAAATAGAGGTCAAGACTTCAAATCACACCCAGAATTACATGTATCTCATGATTGCAGACGATTGTGGGGAACCTAGAAGTATAGTGGTAGTGGACGAGAATCAGCCTCGTGTAACACAAGTACATGCACCGCCCTAGTTGTTGGTTCCCCTAATTAGAAAAATAAAAAGTAAAATCCACTAAAATTATTAGGTGTGCCTTAGGTCCTTCATCGTGAGCATTTAAAGAATCTAAATCTAGTGTATTGTGAATGGAACATAAACAACTATGTTATTCTTAGGCTTTCATATGTGAGTTTCAAATATCCATTATTATAAATTTCAAAGATCGGTAATTAAATTAAAAAAAAAGGTAGCAAACAAAATATTAAATGAGATAGAAGATTTAAATATACTACGGAGTAGCAAACAAAATCTTAAATGAGATAGAAGATGAAAATATATTGTAATGAAAATCATCATGACATATAAAAAAAATTAAACTTATACATTATATTTCGACCATAACTAACTCTAACTAACTCTAAATTGTATAAATACTTTTTTAAAAATAAATTAAATATATTTTAGCTACATAGATCAAACTTAAGTTTGTTTGTTATCTTTATCCAAGGAAAATAAATAAAACTAGAATGAATCCATCTTGATCCTATAATCATCTTAATTACAAAACTGCTAAGATATTCTTCCAAATGTTTATCAATGTCCATATTTAAAATTATAACTAAGGTTATAGTGGATCTATTTTAATACTAACCCAGAAAATAAATCATATTCCAAACAACTAGAACTTCGAGGTGCTAGTTATTCCAATTATAGATTATAAGGATTGAGAATTTTATATAGACAGTTTTTTATCAAGTAAAAAAGGAAGTAGTTCTTAAACCTAGTAGTATAGTAAAACATTTGATTAATATTCAGATTGTAATATGGACTAAAACAAAGACTATTTTCAACTATGGTTAATCTGATTTCCTAAACGGTAAATCAGTCTAGTGTTCTCTTTGTTAATAATAAAAGTATTTATAGATACTAGTTAATAATAATAATAATGTCAAATTTCGTAGAGCAAACAGTTGGGAGGGCTTTTGTTTGCTTGGCGACCCAAGATTAAAACTCCCTGCTCTTGGGAGGCAACATTTAAATCCAACCATGCTAAGGGTTGGTGGGGTTCAGGCTGGGTGCGATCCCCGGATAATTTTGATGGCTTAGATGCCCCTAGATCATGGTTTCTCAGACCAAAGGTTCTCCCAACAAGTCACAGGATGCTCGAACCAACAAAAATAATAATAATAATAAACTAGTTAGTAGTAATAATAATAATAATAAAAGCATTTGTAAAATTCTAATTATTAACTTCATTTTTAAGTAATAGCATTATTATCTTCTTTTTTTTAAATTATATCACAAAATCAATATTTCAATGAAATTTATCATTTAAAAGTAATAAAATGAAGAAAAAAATCATCCTGTATTTATAAATTTGTTAAGTCAATTGTAAAAAATTACAATGTTGACACACAAATCTATTGACATATTAATCTCTAACACATTGACACATTAATCCATAATCCTTAACACCTTATGTGTCACAGATCTATCATCTATGTATATTTTTCATTGCAAACTTGGGGCTTCCCCAACTTTGTTTCATCTCTCGAGGTTGTGTGTCAATGTCTTGCCTTGGCCATCTTGTTCCTACTACAACTATACTATGCCTCTTCACGTAAGGTTTTCGTATAAATTCATCTTAAGTTAGAGTATGTTAGTTTGAAACCAAGTTCAACACAATCTAATCCTTCTAACCCTAGGTACATGTCCAACTATGGCCTCTAAAATATGCTAGCAATGCTTATTTACTTATTCAACTCCCCAACAATGAACTAATAGAACATTTCATGGCACACAACATTCATTCAAGTAAAAGAGACAACACACACCATTATTTCAAAAACATTTTTTTGCATCCAGCGAGTTGAGATGGATTCTAGAATCAAGATACATGTGAGATGTTCTAACAACTCTTTGGATGTTTTTATATATTCATTGGGTGCATTATCCATTGAATATAGACGTAGTCGCAGAAACCCATTTAAAATCCAGTCCAAATTCTAAATCTTAAATTCAAAGAAATAATCCAATTGAATAAATTATTATCTTAAATTAAGAGAAATCATTCAAAAGAATAAGTATTAGAATTAAATATGTGCACATAAGACCAAACCTACAAATTAGAACTCATATTATATATATCAAATCTTATGGACATGCAGTCATGTATAGAAATATGGATATCACACCCAAGTTAAGTTTAGATGGGTGTTTGCTAATGTGTAGCAGAAGAGAAGCATGAATATCTTACACATATTGGGAGGGTGGAGTCTACAACCATGAGAAGGGTCTTAAATAAACATATGAAAATGATAAATCTGCAATCTCCCCATCTCATCAACAAACGTTGGATTTGTCTTAATGTCAGTGATAAATTCAAGCAGGGCATGGGATTGAAAGAATAGTCTTTATGAAGAACATATTAGCATCACTCACGATTTGAAGATCACGCCTGCACAAAAGAAACAACCAAAGAATGTTTTATTACATTCAAAGTAGCCTTCACTAAAAAACAATCTAAAAAGCAGTCTTTAATAAAAATGTTGAAATTGAGAGATGATTTATATCCAACTTGGATTTTCAACAAACTCAGCAGCAAGAATATGGTAAGATGAGGGCCCTACCCAAGCAGTGCCTAGGACCAGTACTTTACATGAGCTCAAGTAAGACCTTTCAAGGACTTGTGCATCAACCCTTTTGGTGGTTCCAAATCCTCATTATGATTTTCAAATTATTTTGTGCATGTTTTTGTACTAAACCTAGTTATTGGCACCCATTGTACTCATATATATCTTGAAGATGAGAGAGGAAGACTTTGTTAGCTACAATTTAATCTCAGTGTTTCGAGCCACAAAGTAGGGCTCATCATCAAGAGAAAGTATCTTCGAGGTTAATTAGGTGTGGAATTTAGCATATTAATAAGTGTAAATTCATTATTATTAAAGTCGAGAGCTCCAAATATCTAACCTAACAGAATTTATTATTAGAGTTTATTTCACAGTTTTTTCCCAAAGTTTTATAGTCTAAGTTATTAACCTTACCATTTTAATTGGATAGATAATTTTTTTAAAAATTAAAAATATTTTTTTATTTTTTTATTTTAATTAAATTTAATAAAATTATTAATATCTGAGATTGTCATAAGGATTTAGATAAGCCTTAACATTAGGGTGATTGAAATCCTCTGGTTCAGGTGGTAAGAATGGTCTGTAGGTTGTATTGGGATAAGGTCTTTTTATTGGAAAGCTCAACAACTACCTATGGGATGTTTTGTACATCCTATCTGATGGAGTGGCAGTACAACATTGTTAAGGAGGACATACAAGTTTAAGCATAGATTCAAATGCATGTTATGATTAGTTTGCAATTGTACATATCACATTGGGATTTAGGGGGCAATATGAGTGTAGGTTCAAGATTCTCAAGGGAGGGGGGAAATGAATGGAGAGTCTAAATCTATAGCATATATATTAGGATTTCAATGAATGACTATGGTGATGAAAACATATTGTGGATCCTATATTGTATTTCTCATTATCAATGTTTGATTTGATCGGTGGTTTCAAGTCAATCTTATAGGGTTGACCACAATTTTTTAAAGTGGTTTCTATGTATTCTTATGCTTGTTTAAATACATGTAATGTAGAGTCTAAAGCATGCCCCATTATTACAAATATCTTGTTCCTCTCTTGTGTTGTTGGTTTTCTCTCTTTGTTTGCTGCTTACTTTTGCTAGCATGCTCTTATCAGTAACCCAAGTTTCTCATAAAATACGATACCCTACATTTATAAACATGTCATGATGCATAATAAATCTGAATGTGCTATATGTTTTCCTAATAGAAAATATAAATTATCCAGGTTATGTTTCCCAAGCACAAGTAGGTATTAAGTCTATAAATTGTGTACTGAGTGCACGCTCTAGTGTAGCTGAACTTGTAACCAAACCAACTTCATGAACATTTTTGTCTACTTATATCGCATGTGCAACCTCTCCAAGTTTGTTAAAGTTGCACGCTTGTTTTTTGATTGTTTCCCTACAGCGCTAAATTAAAAGCAACAATAATATCATCACTCATTTCTTATAAAACCAATAGTAATTAGTTACCATGATAGAATTCCATGGAAGAGTGGGGAGGAAAGACTCAAAGAGTTGAATAGTTCCAAGCTATTTGATCACCCATGGATCACTACAAAGTGTTCCAAAGAGTCAAGTTTATGTTAAAAATGGAGGGAGCACATTGTCCCATGACACTTTCGACCTTTGCCCTTAATTGTTGCATGTGAATGTGTGTCTTACACTAGATATCTTCCATCAATTTTTTTTCAATGATGTGCTAAATCACAGTGCTACAAATTTCGCTTCAGAACTTCATTGAGATTTTAATTTGAGGTAAAAAAATGTAGTTAAGAAAATTTCTTTTGGGTTTCATTAATAAATGTTAAATTTTTTCTATGTGGCAATATTATCGTTTAGACATGCATATTAATTGAGTTTCCAATGGGATTCTTGTTTAGTTCGCAAATTTTAATTTGCTAAACTTATAGAGTTATAGACTTAGCAAAATGTGTGAGGAATCTTTTCTCTACTTTCTAAAAATGTTAGCCTAATTGGAGAAGTCGTATCCAAGTTGGAAAAATGAGCCCTAAATATCTCTAAAATATGCAAATAATCATATAACAGTAGTAGGAATAATAACTAAACAAACATCAGCAATAAAACTGCAATCTCTAGTAACAACTAATAAGTACAACACACTATCAATTGTATTCTCCATCAGATAGACCAAAGGAACAACACACTAACAGTTGGAATCCTCCATCGGTTGGACCAAAAAACACCATAGCGTAAATATTGTTGAGTCCAGCAGCATTTAGAATGATAGCTTAGGTGATTTAGCTTAAAGGAAACAAAAACAAAAAACATCTTCATCACATTGAACGTAATTCAGATTCAATATAGACTAAGGTAAGTAATTGAGAATTTTATGCATGTTATTCATGGTGACCATTTCCAATTATACATAGGAGAATCCAATCAATTCTCCAAAAGCATACAACCCACCATGAATAAGGTTACACATTTCCCAAGCATAGTAGGGGAAAAGTTTCCTATCTTATGAACATAGTAAGGCAAGAGCTATGAGACTAGATCCATCATCCAACTACTCTAGGCAGTGGCCAACATTTGATAAAATATATGTGGTAAATTATGAAGGGCATAATATTTCTAGAATCCAAACTTTAAAGTGCTTCAAAGAGTGTGAAATAGATTTTAGTGAATATGAAAGTTTCTTTAATAAATGGCATCCTTTGCTCGAACGATGGCATTGAACCATCCCTAAGCAATGACAGATTTATTTCGACATCTCTCTTCCTCTTGTTATCAAGGGTGGAATTGATGAGAACTAAAGCATCGCACCCCTGCAAATGATATAGAGAGGAAGATTTTTCATTCCAAA
Organism: Pseudotsuga menziesii; assembly: GCA_001517045.1. NCBI lineage: Eukaryota > Viridiplantae > Streptophyta > Pinopsida > Pinales > Pinaceae > Pseudotsuga > Pseudotsuga menziesii. The sequence goes on along the minus strand of LPNX010369345.1, from coordinate 476,017 downwards.
GACATTACATGATAGTTATATTCCTATAAATACTAGTGAAAGAAAACAAAACAAGCATACTTACTCTACATCTATATTCTGATTTTTATCTCATGACACAATGTGTATTCTAACACTACCAACGCATTTTGATGTTCTCAACACAACCTGCCATTAACACGACTTTTTTACATAACCTTGTAATCGCTAAATATAACTAATGTTGTCTCTACTAATTATTTATTGATTATAATATAATATTTGAAATCTTCATTATCCTTAGCTATCTTCCAACCTCTTGATGTTCTTCATGTCCAAAGAACATAATATATAGCTTTATGGTAATATAATTATACAAATCTTAGTTCATAAACATTACATATCTTCTCAAAATAAATAATTAAGCTAACATTTATAATTCAACTTTATAACTTCTTAATATAATTTAAATTCATTTAAATAAAAATTATTTTTACAATTAACCATTATATTTAAAAATATGATCAAATTTTATAACCACTTAAACAAAATAAAACAAAATATCATTTATAAAACAAAAACAACCTAGTTATCATTCATAATCAGACTTCTTATATTTTTGTGTACTACATATAAAATTATTGACCTTCTTAAACAAAGTGGAACTTATATATTATACAAATAGCAATTATAATAATTTTTTATAACATATAAAGCCCCTTTTTTCTACCAACATTTAAAGCATTCAACTCTCGACAAACAAATATCATCTCATTACTAAACTTAAGCCTTTCATGATGGCGAACCTCGTTCTACTCCTGGTTTACGCTGGCCAATGCAGACCGCGCTGCTCATGGCATCTCCTTACCTTCCATCAGGGATGACTGCCATAGGCATCTACGGCTCCGGTACATGCCCTCTTCCTTCTAGTCTGGCTTTGGGTTTCCTGAGTCTACCCACTACTTGTCTAGTCTTGTGTCTGGGGTTATTTCGGTTTGCAGGGTGGTCTAGCGCAGTCAGTCCCTTGGAGTCCCTCCCCTTTACTGGGGGACTAGTACCAACCAAGGTTAAAAATAAGTGGGAAGGACATCGCTTCTTGGCCAACTACGCAGTGTTTTTGGTCGGATGCGGACACCTCTGCATGGGTTTTGCGTCGTTTTTCTAGAATCTCTTGTATGTCTGTCCTTTTGCATGGTTTAGGGTTGACCCTGGAACCCATGATTTTGGGGGTTAGGGTTTCACATGCCAGTGGTTAACATTCTTCCTACCTCCTTGGCTTAACCGGGGGTTACTCTAAATCATCACCATTCGCCTCGGGTGGGAGATACTTGGTTGATAGAAGGTTTCAGGCTTACCCTCCAGAGTAAGGGTTTCATCATTACTAGGGTTACTGGGCTGACTTTGTTTCTCGGTGTGGCTGATTCTCCAAGGGTTTGACCTTGTTCCTATGGTCCGGCTTCTTGGCGAGAAGGACGTATTGGACCCCCGTGGCCCCCCTGTCACCTTCTGGGGAATTTCTGAGGTCGACACTCTTGAATCGGGGTCCTATTTTGGTGGGTTACAGTCCTTGGAGTTTGAATATGTCTGAACAGGCTCCTCCTTCCCACTTCTGCCGAAAAAGAAATTTAAAATGTATTAAAGCCCGGGAGGGGCGCTACCGCTATGTGGTTGGACATGATATCTATATGGATAGAGTAACCTCACTCTGCTCCCATGCTCTGGTTGGGCGTTTAGAGTACGCTCGAATGAATAAATCGGCATGGGTGGAGTGGGCTACTGCAAAATGGAAACCATTGATTGATTATGTCCCTACGATTAGCTTATTATCTAGAGGATGGATAGTCTTTGTCTTTCTAGAGGAGGCACACTGTACCCGTATTTTGGAAGGAATCTGGAGCATGGGGGCTGGCTCCTTGGTTCTCGACCACTGGCATACCCGGTTTGATCCTCTCAAAGAAAGAATCTCCAAACGACACTTATGGGTTATGCTCCCACACTTGCCATTTCCTCTGTGGAATAAAAACGTGTTGGAGGGTATTGCTAACTCTATTGGGCGATTCGTGGCTGTGGAGACGGACTTCCTCCTTGCTTTTGATAAAAGGATAGCAAGAATTCTTGTCGAGCTGGATGTATCCCTGGGCTTACCTGCAGAAGTGGAAATCCTTTGCGGGGAACGTCTTTTTATTCAGAAGCTCGATTACCTCCGAGTACCTTTCAGATGCAGCATCTGTCATGATACCGGACATCTTCGACGCCATTGTCCCTCTCTTTTCTCGCATGATGAATATTCAGGCTCTGATATTCTCCAGACAGCTGCGGCTTTGAAAAACTCCAGTTTATCAATCCCGTCACCAGGTACTCATAATGCTTCTCCTTTTCCAACTGATTTCGTTTCAGCCTCTTATTTAAATGATATTGATGGGCTGATACTGTCTCATACTAAAGGTTCACATCCTGACTCCTCTTGGTCTCCATATATTGATTTGGGTTTACAACCCTCCTCTCCCCCGGATGATGCTTCTCCTGTTGAATCTGTCTATCCGGTCTCAAGTCCACTCACTTCTTGTATACCTACTGTGGATGTGGATTGCTCTACTCCCTTACAACCCTCAACTTTGTCTTTACCACTGTCTCTGGCCTCACCTGCACAGGCTATACCTATTCCTCCACTCTCCTCGCTGGTGGAGTTCCCGCCACTGCTGACTCGAGGTTTTTCCCCCCTACTTCACCCCTCTCCTATGAGCCCTACCACCTCCCCTTCTTTCTCCGATCCTTCCCTCAAACACTCCCTCTCCATATTCACTGCTACCACTCCAACCTCTCCCTCTACTCTCCCATTGAACTCTATTCGTTTCGCCAATGTCACGGTTAGAAAAAAAAGGGAAAAAAAGGGCAAGTCATAGGTGGATCTATCCTCCGCATCTCCTCCCTATATCACCCTCTCTGCCCGCTTGAAAGATGTTGCCCGTAACTTGCCTCCTCGGGGACTTAGAGCACTGTCTCCCCAACATGGTGATCCATGAAGATAGTCTCCCTCAATATTAAGGGCCTTGGAGGTAAGGCTAAGCTTCACTGCCTCCGTACTCTCTTCAGCTCACTTAACCCGGACATGATTCTTCTCCAGGAAACCATGTGTAGCTCCTTCCCTGCCTTAATGGATTTCTCTAAGCTTTTCCCCTCCTGGGAGTTTTGTGCTATCGATGCAACTGGTCTCTCTGGTGGTCTCCTATCAGCCTGGAACCCCCACAAAGTCAGATGTCGAGCTTATCAAACTTGTGTTGGACTCTTGATTCAGGCTTCTTTCCGGGGTCTCTCCTATCCCATCTCTATCCTCAATGTATATGGCCCCTATAAAGACTGTGAAACATTCTGGGAAAAAGCTAATAGAAGTGGGCTCCTCAGCTCTCCCAATCTGATTCTTGGTGGCGACCTTAACCTCACTTTACACTCTTCTGAGATTTGGGGACATAAATCCTCTCCAGACCCCCTCTCTAGACACTTCCTATCACTGTTCGACTCTCTTGGCTTGATGGATCTTTCCCCATAGTGTGCAGGTCCAACGTGGCGAAATGGTCGTGCCGAATCTGAGGGCATTAGCAAAAGACTAGACAGATTTTTGATCTCAGGTTCCTTAATTCCCTCCTTGGGGATCCATAGGGTCTGGACTCATTGCTCGGATATTTTGGACCACTACCCTATTGTCTTGGAATGGAACAAGCAAAGAGTATCTTTCAACTACCCTTTCAAGTTTAATTGAACCTGGCTCAACGGCCCTGCTTTTACTGACTGGTTATCTACTAGGTGGCCCCTCCTTTCCCTGGGTGACTCAGTCTCGGATCTTGACTCTCTCCAACACAAGCTTCGTACTCTCAAACATGAAGCCAAAGTTTGGATCAAGGACAAACAAGTCGAGATTGATGATGATTTATACAATATTGAACAGGCCATCACCTCCCTCCTTGCTGGCTCTTCCAATGGCATATTATCTTTGGGAGACATGGCTCTACTTGCCCAACATAGATCTAAAAGGAAACTGATCTTGAATCATGCTCTTCTCACCTGGCAATTGAAAAGTAGAGCAAAATGGGCACTACAGGGTGATTCGAATACGAAATACTTTCACATGTTGGCTTCTGGTCGGAGAAATCAAAATACGATTTGGTCACTTTCAGATGAGGCAGGTAACACTTATGAGGATGAGACTGCTCTCAAATAACTGGGACAAACGCATTTTGCAAATATTTTCAAAGATGATGGGGGGACCTGCTTATCCCATCAACTTAAAGTAGTCCTACTTTATCCTAGGATGATTCCAGATGAGAAAGCCACTGATCTCACCCGTCATGTTACTATTGGGGAAATTGAACTAGCTCTAAAATATTTTTAAAAAGATAGAAGTCCAAGTCCGGACGGCTGGCCTGTCGAATTCTACTTGTACTTTTTCGATCTTTTGGGAAGGGAACTTATGTCTGCTGTCGACTCCACAAGAGTTACTGGAATCATTCCCATTTCTCTGAATACCACCTTCATTGCTCTGATTCCTAAAAGAGACAAGCCGTAGACCTTTGGTGACTTTAGACCCATCTCTTTGTGCAATCTCCTATACAAACTTATCTCTAAAGTAATTGCGGTTAGAATTAAACCCTTCTTGGATTTCGGCATTTCTCAGGAACAATATGGGTTCCTCAAAAACCGCCAGATTGTTGATCCCATTGGAATTGTTCAGGAATCACTCCACTCTATCAAATCCAAGCATCTCTGTGCTTTCATCCTCAAGCTCAATCTGATTAAAGCCTTCGATCGGGTAAACTGGACTTTTATTCGCCTCATACTGATTCAGATTGGAGCTCCCCTTCAGTTTGTCAACTGGATTTTGGGTTTTCTTTCCTCTGCTACCTTTGATGTGCTGATCAATGGTACCCCCTCAAATTTTTTCCCTGCCTCTCGGGGTATTCGTCAAGGCTGCCCTCTTCACCCCTGCTTTTCATCCTAGTCATTGAAGGTCTCAGTCTTTTAATTGCTGATGCTCGGAACCATGGACTAATCCGAGGGATTCAAATCTCTTCCTCTCTTGCCCTGACTCATCTTCTTTTTGTGGACGATGTTATTCTAATGGGTACTGGTACTCTTCAGGAATGGGCTGCTTTCGATGTCATACTTGAAACCTTCTGTAAAGCTTCGGGTATGTCTATCAGTCTGGACAAATCAGTTCTCCTCCATAATAATATACCAGCTTTGGAACTCTTAAACCTTTCCAGAGTCATTCCTTATAAATTTCTCCCTATCACTACTGGCTTCAACTATCTGGGGTTTTACATCAAACCCCTGGGATACAGATCAAGGGATTGGAACTGGCTGGTACGAAAATTTGAAAATAAAATCAGTCTATGGACACACAAGTTGCTATCTCTAGGAGGCAGGCTGATCCTAGTGTAGTCCGTACTCTCCAACATTCCAGTATACTAGATGGGTCTCGCCCCTATACCAATATCTATTTTGCACAAGCTCAGGAGCATCACCTTCGCTTTCTTATGGGGATCTTCAGGGAATATTCAGAGATTTCACCTGGCATGCTGGTCTGATCTATCTTGGCCAAAGAAATTTGAAGGGTGGGGAATTAAAAATCTCCATTGGTTCAGCATTGCCCTACGTCTTAGGAATTTCTGGAAAGTTCTCTTCAGTGACAGTCTTTGGCATCAAGTCCTCACTACAAAATATCTGAAGCAGTCCTCTGTGGTTTCTTGGCTCCGAGAAAAAAAGTTTAGTACGCATGGTGTATCTGCTATTTGGAGGGGGTTTATTCAGACAATACCCTAGATGGGGTGTCATATCACATGGCAGGTTGGGAATGGCAATGATATCTTGATTGGAATTGATCCAGTGATAGGTAATCCTATCTCTCACCTCTTTCCTGATGGATTGAGATCTTATCTTGAAGACTTGGATATTAAAACTCTTGCCCAGGCCCGCAATACCTTATCGGATGCCCATCACTACTGGTACTAGGTAGAAGAATTATATCTGGACGGCGAATGGAAAGAAATATGGAACAAGTTTACTAGGGATCTGGATCTTAATGGTATTCGTCTTTCATCTGATTTTGACTCGCTGATATGGTATTATAATAAAAAAGATGGCACAATTTCTGCTTATAAAGTTTATGATTGCATTGTAAACTCTTCCAATCCGACATTGGGCAGCCGACTGTACAATTCACTTTGGTCGGGACTCCTACCACACAAAATTGGTTGTTTCTCCTGGCTAGTATTGAGAAACAAGAATCTCACTTGGGACAATTTATAGAAAAGAGGGAAGTCTGGACCGGGTATTTGTCCTTAATGTTTTTCAAATGAAGAGACTGTTATTCATCTCTTTTCTCGTTCTTCGGTTTGGAAAAGTGTTCTGGGGATTCTATGCGACCAACTACAGCTGAATATTTCTCCTGAAGCTGTCTCTATTACTGAATTCTTCGAATTCTGGGCCTCCACATATCCTCACAGCTCTGTTCTCTTCTATATTCCTCACCATACGATCTGGGCTATTTGGAAAGCTCGTAACCAGGCTGTTTTCGATGGGAAAAAGGCGACTGTCCTGGGTGTGTTTCATCAAATTTTAAATGCGGCTCAATTGATTCCCTCTCAGCCTGTCATAAAGGATAGGAAAATAAAAATTGCTAGACAAACTGGGCCAAGACCTTCCATGACCTTCCCCTGTGGTTACTTTGATGGTGCTTCTACTTCTTCAACTGTGGGAATTGGATATAGCTTGTTCCTTAATGAGAATCACCATATGGATTTTGCACTGGGGGTTGGATATGGTTCCAATACTAAGGCAGAACTTATGGGCATGTGGGGCCTTCTGTACTCCTCCGAAATGATGGGAATCCCTCTAGCCCACATATACGGTGACTCACAGGTCATCATCAATTGGGCCAAGTGAATCACTGCTCTCTCCCCACCAGAGATTTTTCACTGGTGTAGGGAATCACAAAAGCTTATTTCAAGCTTCCAGGATCTCTCATTCAGTCGCATCTATCGTGAACACAATTGGATTGCAGACCGTCTTTCAAAAACAGCACTCACGCTCTCTCCAGGACTTGGCTGGTTTACTGAATTTATAGATGACCATTTGGTCACTTGTGACTCTTTCCTGTTCTTTTGAGCCATGTTTTTGGGGACCTTTCTCCCCTATTGGATACTTGTACTCTTTATTCTGAGTGACTCTTTTGGATCGCAGATCTGATCCTTTTGGTTCACAATAGATGGGTCTGATAGAGATTGATCATTTGCATGATGAGACAGATTTCTGATGGGAACAACACTTACTATTGCATGCCATTCCCCCCGGTTGCGACTGGATGTGATTCTCTCACGACAAGTTGTATTCTCTTGTGATGTAACCCTTCTCGGGTGGGTGTTATCAATGCCCTTTGATTCCTAATAGAATAACAAGGACAGGCTTTTTCTTCCTGAAAAAAAACTTAAGCCTTTCATATTTCACATATAAAAGTCCCCATTTGATAAATATATTGCATCCAAAACTTGCGTAACCTTCGACCCATATATAAGTCCTTATGTGGAAAGTGCAATGCAATACATTCTTTATTATTGTTATATATATATATATATATATAACCATAAACCGAAGAAAATTTATATATATGAAAAAGGCTGAGCATAGCCATCCTTATATAGTCTGAATTCAAAAAATTACTCTGCTATAGAAAAGTTTACAGAGGCATATAAACAAACTACAATAAAGAGAGATATTCTAACTTTTTTCCTTAAACGGAGGTTGCCCCTATAGGGGTACTGTCTAACAAACTGTTTGTTCAACAGTAAACAAAAATACATATTAAACCTAAATAGATATCAATAAGACACAAAATTGCAAAAAAGGTCGAGAGAGAAAGGCCTGTCACTTTTGAGCTTCATGGTCGAGGGTTGGCTTGCCAACCGAGGGTTCCTCCATCTGATGATCTCCTAGGATTTCCTGACAATCGCTGCCTTCCACCATTTTGGTTAATTTTTGGACATCTTCCTTCAGATAGTCTACTTTTTCCATTAACTCATGCAAATCCCCGGTGTTGTCACCAATTCTCAAAGCATGACAATCCAATTGATTCTAGATGTACCTAGAATCGTTTCAGGTACTATTAACGCTAGTTCCAACCATGTTGAAAACCCATTTCATTATGCTTTGAAGATATGCAAGTGCTGACTTGATTTCCTGGATATCCTTGGAAGAAGCCATGCTATCTTTCTACTGTATATCCAACGGATGCCACTAAGTTAAATCAGAGCGAATGAAGGAAATAATGCCTTAACCGAGCATTAACTGAGAGGGAATGGCCTGATCATGTGTTATCCACGATGGTGCAGATGCTTCTTTCACTATCTAGTGGTGCACCTCACTATCAATTTGCGAGCTGAGTAAACCTGCAAAGAGAGAAATAAAATCTTCTTCCGGAGGAGCGATGAAAGGAGGGAGCTTATCCATATTTCGAGGGCGCCTGTTATCATTCATGATGAAGGTATCTGCGATGCGTGCGAAGTGAAGGCTTGGATTATCAATGAGCTGGAGGAAGAGGCGCTTATTTATTGCAATCCAGAAGCTAGCAGTACTACTATGATGGTCGTGACGTGTCGATGGACACCTGCTCGTGAGCTGAGGGTGAACGACGAAGGGGGGGTGAAAGTGAGGCCCCCTTAGAGTAAGGGGGTTAAGAGACATGTTTTAGAAAGACTTGCTCTCTAATTGAGACAATACCTATCTTATTCTTAACCCCTTTATTGGCCATTTTGTCCGCTAAACTGTTGTTTTGCCTTAGGATGTGGTAATATGTAATCTAAAGGTTGGGGCTCATCTTGATGATTCGTTTATGCAAATGACTGCAATTGGTTGCTCCATCAATGCGTTCATTCCTCATTTTTTGAATTATTCGTTTAGAGTCTCCAAAAACAATGATCATGTTGATGTTTTCTTTTTGGACCAAGTCAATTCCTAGAAAGAGAACGAGCCATTCTGCTTCATTGTTGGTTTTTCGTCCAATCCCCCAGGCGAATGAAACCACTGGATTTCCTCCGGGATCAAAGATAATCCCACCCACACCTGCCTCCTTGATAATATATATATTATTATTATTACACAATAAAATACATTCCTTGTTATTATTATTTAGACTTTGACTAATATACAAAATCTATTTTAATTTGAGAAGTCAAGTTGGCGCCCCAACAAAAGTGTCACCAAAACTCCATGTTATTACTTTCCCACTAGCAACATATTTACATGAAAAGACTGCATGTTAAGAGAAGTGGTACTTCAAGCTCACATGAAATGCAAGTATTAAAGTAAAGCATCCTAACCACTACCTCGGTCAGTATGCACCAAAAGGTATGTTGTGGAGATGAGATATAAAGANTAGATAGATAGATAGATAGATGAATGGTTATTTATATTATTTTAAAAAATAAAAATGTACAATTTGATATAACTAACCTACATCACACGTAGGCATTTAATGAACAGATTAAAGTTTTAATCCATTAAAAGGTGGACACATTATTTAAACGGATTCATTTCGCTTTTGTATTTTAACTATTTCTTCAAAAGAGTGTACAGAGGTTAAATGTCTCGGTCATTATTAGTTCCTCAACTTTGTGCCTAAATTTTGGCCTTGAGTCCTCTGGGGTTAGACCTTCTACTAGGATGACCGGCAGTTTACCACCTCTACCATCCACGAATGTGGGAAAGTATTGCTGGGTTTCCTGTGGATCTTTCCATCTGAAAAAAAAACTTCGTGCCTAAGTTGAGAAAACTTACGTTTATACAATATATGAAAATACATATGATAAACCTGTAATTTTTCCATTTTGTTGTTTAAATTTAGTTTTAAAAAAATTCAATCCATAAAAAAAAAATTTAAATGTTGCTTTAAACGAAATGTAATCTTGTGAACAGCATCAAATAGTGATACTTACATCTTTGAAACCATTCATCTTCATAAATTTTAATTAACTTCATAAATCATTGACCTCTACAAATTTGACTAGCCTTATACAATTAATCTATGACATATACAATTAATCTATGACATAAAATTTATTGAATTGTATTATTTTATGTGAAATTTTTTATATGGTTTTTTTGTTTGTTGTAAATGCTTTTTGACTTGTTGGGTTAGTTTTTGGTTTAAAAAAACACAACTCAGGGGCATTTAAGTTGTCAAAATCATCTGAGGATCATACCTTATCTACGTCTCACCAACCCTTAACATGGTTGGATTTAGATGTCGCCTTCCCATAGCAACGAGTTTTGGTCTCAAACCACGTTGCAAAATAAAATCTGACTTAACCGATTTATTACCAAACATGAAGGTTCCAACATAAAGGCTTTTAATTGTGGTATTAAGTTATAATAAGTGCATGGTATTTGCATTAATTACCAGTTTAGATATGATAATTGGTGGATCTACTTACCATTTCCATTTCGTGATTCCTAATATCCTTTTGTTTTATTTTCACAGTAAAATACGAAAGATGTTTGTATATTTTTCTTTTATATCTTGATTTTTTTATAATCGTTGTATTCACGGGCATAGATTATTATATTTTTTAATTTATAGTTATCTTTGCATTATATAAATATAATCATAAAGGAGACGATTTACAGTTATGGAAAATATCTAATTTATTATTAGCCTTTATCTTTTATTAGCCATTGATTGGGATTAGTATTGTTATGTATTTTTCATTTATTATTGATTTATTTATTTGCAATAAATTATTTTATGGATTTATGGTTTGGAAAATATGTAATTTTTTTATAAGTTTGTGATTAGAAAATATGCAATTTTTTTATAACTTTTAATTGAGATTGATAATGTTGTGTATTTTTTATTTTTTATTTATTTATTTATTTACATTTTATAGTTTCAAAAATATATAAATTTTTATTAATTTTTGTGTTTAGAAAATATGCAATTTTTTATTAAAAAATTCTATTTTTTTATTAATTTGTGTTTGGAAAATATACAACTTTTTATTAACTTGTATTCAAGATTTTTGTTCTTAAGACTGTTTCCTTACCACCACGTTGATTTAGTGGGGTAATCTAAGGTATTCGAGTTGTATTCGAGTGTAAAGTTTGTGAAAGAGGTAACTTGAGTTGAATAAAGTTTTTGGATAGTTGCACGGCCTTAGCAGACTAAACAACAAATCAAAAGATGTCCTAGTCGTCTCATGTTTTCACCTAATTGTGGAAATGTGGTGTTACTCACTTGGATTTTTCTTTGGTGTTCCTAGTTATGAAAATTACAAGTCTTAAGTCTAGGTGGAAATTATTTTATGTCTATATTCTTCTTTTTATAGCTACTATCTTATAGAAAAAGGTAATGGCAATGTCAGGGGCATTGCCACCTCGTGTCTCTTGTTTCCTTAGTTTTTATTAACCATCTCAAAATGTTATTACGATTATGTGTATTGTGTTCAAAGAACTATCTCAAAATTTTATTACAATTATGTGTATATGTGTATTGTGTTGAAAGAACTCTTAAAAAGAGTCATATTGCTTCATTGTAGTTGAGATTAAGGAATGATATATTCAATCTTATGACCTAAATTCTAACTATACTAAGTTGTAACAAAGCCAAACTTTGTTAAATTCTCAATTGATTTCTTGGATGATAAACCATAATGGTTACAATGATATCCAATGTCCTCCTAGTTAATTATATATGTTATGAACCTTCCTTCTTGAATTTCTAACATGTTTTTTTCTTAAATATCTAAGTTTTTTTAAAAGAATAATTATTGAGCGAAGCATGGAGGAATATGGGATTTACCTAATCTTAAGTTAGAGAGTGAATGAGATCAAGGTGTTCAAATAATGGTTTGAGTGTCAATATAGATATTCATGTTGGATGTTTACTTTTGCACTAGCTTTACCCATTGTGCTTATTGTTCCATAGCTTGACATTACGGTTTTATCTTTAATTGATAATAATAATTAAGTGGTGAATAATTCCTATGAAAGTGGTCATTGTGTGTATATCTCTAATATCAAATAAGTGTTTTTATCTTCTTGTTCTAATGTGTGATTTTATTGTAATTGCTTTTAATTACTTGAGATTTGTCATAAAAATTTTAAGGAACTCTGCTCGAATTTTATGCAAATTATATATGCATTTATTTCAAAAGAATCCACTAAAGGATGTTAGAAACACAAAATTAAATTGTAATTCATACTCACTGCTATTAAATGCATAGTAGTCAATTTTGCAGATACTAGATTACTAGTTTAAAGTGTATGTGTGATCAATCAATGATAATAATTGTTGTTGAGTTATGAACGTAGTTTAAAGTGTATGTATGATAAATCAATGATAATAATTGTTGTTGAGTTATGTCATTCATGTTGAAATTATACTCTCTAGTTGTAAATGAAGTGCATTTTGAAGCTACATATGACATACATCAAAATGGAATATTATGATTATGATTGTCTTCTCCAATTTTCATTAAAAATAATCAATGAAATAAGGAAAGAAATAAACCATCTTCTATGTTCTCTATAACACTTTAATGAAGAATTTTCCTAGTTGTCATAATCATGGCTTGTTATGCATGATTCATTTTTCTAGTTCAAAATTGCAACTCAACCCTCATAAATAGGATCTAGATTCATTAAAGGATGGTATCAAAACCCATCTTTGGTACTCAATCTTTTTAGGAAATAAAATTTGGGTTTAGTAAATTACTATCGAGCAATGATTTTGTACAACAAATTACTAGTGTGGAATGGTGTTGTAAATTGTTCGGTTTATAAAACTCATGAGTGTTAAAAAAATTCAAACTTCATACTTTTGTTATTTGAATCCCCAAGTGGGGAGAAAAATAAAAATAAAGAAAACACTATAGAAAAAAATTTAAAAAAATTATAACTCTTACATATAAGCTCCAAATGATGTGAAATTTCAACTGAAGAATCATGAAAAATTCTCTACTAAAATTTTTTGACAAGATTTGTATTGATTCATCCTAGAAATGGAGGATAATGTTAAAATTGGTTTTTATAAAAGAAGACCATAAAATCGACTAGTGATACAAATTGTAAAAAATTAATCGGTATGAGACTTGTAGAGGGAGAACTAAGACCCCTAAATAGTTTGGGATAACTAAAAGGATTTCCTAAAAATAGCTTAGTTGAAATGTTCAATGATTTAGCTAGTTCCCGGTAGCATTTTCTAGCATTATTTCAATTGAATCTAGTGAAAATAATTTAGATCTCAAAGAACGGTGTTTAAATATGCTTATTATGGGTGCCTTAGGTGTATTCGAGAGCATTGAATCCATTTCTGCATTCTAAAAGTGATTTAAACAACACAAAATTTGTATTTTTAAAAACATTATCGGCAAATTTCGATAAAAAAACTCATCGGATGGACGACATCATCAAACATTTAGACTCATTCCCTAAAAATTAGATACATTTATGTAAAACATATTATTCATTGAAGAAATTACTAGTCTAGGTGTGTAGACTTTGTGTGTAGGTTTTTATATCTAATATGTAAGCCTAGTTGAGACTTGGACCAAGAGGGAAGAAGATTGATGGTGTTGATTGTTGTTTTTGAAATATTTGCAGAGATGAATGAGGACCCCTGCCTGTGTCACTTTTCAATGGTGCAAAACCACAGTGTAGTAAATCAAATTCCATGGACTTTCAAGTAACTGCATGTGAAAAATAATATTTCCAAGCCCATCGTCAAACCTTGGGAAGAAATATGTGACAACAATCACAAAACAAGACTTTGATATGATATGAAAGTTATCTTTCATATTTCCAACTACTCTAGACCAATCCACTTCCACGGTGCATGATTTCTTGCAGAAAATTTGAAGGGATAAGACTCAAATATTCAATAAGTTGATGATAAAATTGAGTAAATTCCTAATTAATTCTAGCATTGCCATAAAGTTGATCATTTGGAATCATAGGGTTTTGATCGTCGTCCTTGTTTTATAAAATAAATGTTCATTATGGTTGGATAAGTTCGTGGCAATGGAATTAGCAAGTCATGAAGTCGCATATGTCTTATTGCCTAGTTTAAACACAGGTAAAGACATATTTACATGAATAACTTAACAAAACAATTAAATTTCAATTATGAATTATGGCCTACTATGGCATGATTATGGCGTATTATGAATTATGATTATGAATTATGGCCTTTTGGGCATGATTATGGCCTATTATGAATTGGTACTCCCTTGTACCGTAAGGAGTACACAAATGAAAAAAAATGGCAATATGTTGCACCTAAAACAGGTGAGTACACTAATGAAGACAAAATTAACTCTCATTCACCTTAAACCATGGAGTATATTGTGAAAATGGTTCATGGACAACCAAAACCACCAAATTAATGAAATTGGTTAGTGGTCAACCAAAACCATCAAATACATGGTATCAACTTCAAATTGGTTAGTGGTCAACCAAAACCACCATATGCATCATATAAAATTCAATTATTGTAAAAGAATCCAAAGCTCAAGCTTGTATTTGTTCCACATACTTAGCACCTTGCACTTGACAAGGAGGAATATTAATGATGATAATCATGCTTCAAGTTTCAAAGTCCTATCAATCGATATTCAATCAATGTTTGGAAATTCCATTATGGAAATTGGTCTCCTTAACAAGCTATCTACATCAAATCAACTATTCATGGGAAGTTGTTCAAAACCTAATTGTACCTCAATTTAGAGAGCACTCCAGTGATCTTGTTTGGTCACTGATAGCATAATGGTTATCCTATTGTTCACCTATTAATAGAATATGCAAGCTTCTTCTATCTAAATTACTTGACAAATGACTAAATTGTCAAGAAATCTTGGAAATTTCATACATGGAAGTTGCTCACTTCCAAGATTTCTCCTTTCTTTCAAAAGATGTACCATTCAACATCCAAAGTTAGTAGTTTAATAGGCATAACTTCATCAAAGCTCAATTCAAAAGTTTCACATTAAAGATTGAATATGATACCATCTTTTCACTTTTTTCTCATTTCCTTACTGGTATAATTATTCAAAGTTGTGATTGAGAGGATGAATGCCAGACTATGATCCCCTATAGAATCACAAAGTCTGAGATAAACTTATTACAAGTTGTAATCCTTATCTTTTTGTGAGGTTTCATCCCTATCCACCAGTCAGATCTAGGAGTAGAGGTGGTTAGATTTATGTACTATAAAATCATATCATCTTATCAATACATATGTTGAGAATTGCTTAAATCCTTTTTCAACAAGTTCTTATCAGCTTTGTTTCTTAACACCATTGAAAATTAGTAGAAAGTTAAAAATTATATCAAATTGAGTTTATATTTTCAATCATGGAAAGGTTTCATTGTAGTTAATGCCTTCTTTTTTAGAAAACACTTTAGCTACCCAACAATCCTTATGTCTTTCAGCAATGCCTTCAAGTGTAAATTTGTTCTTGTAGGCCCATTAGCATTTCATCACATTCTTTAGTTGCAGTTGAGGAACAAAGTCCCATGTGTTAGATAACGATACTCATCATCCATACTATTCTTCCATTCAGATTAACCATGTGCATCTACGTATGTATTTGGATCGCATGCCTATAGCACACATGCCATTAGAGAAACATTTACAAAAAAAATATGACTTTTAGTCTTTCTTAAGTTATTGATATATTTTACATCAAGTCCGGTAGCTTAAATAGTCTTGGTCACCCTTTTGAGAGAAAAAATATCCACATTAAAGGATTTCATATACCAAGATCACCATTACTAGATTAAACAGGGTTCCAAAACTTGTGGGGTGGGGTCTTCAAAAGTATTCCTCATTCTTTGTGGGTGGGGTCCCACAAAAGTATGCAGTGTGGGTACTCGTTGGATGTGCTCCAGCTCGAGATTTGAGTAAAACCACATGGAGATAAGTTGAAAATATGAAAAAAAAATTAAATGTTTTTTTATGACAAATATGTCAATCCAACCATTATGGTTGACTCTTTTTCTCAAAATTCTATTGGTTCTTGAATTCCAACTCATCAATGGCTCTTTTTCTTATGAGGTGGCTTATTTTCTTAAGAAGCCCATTTTAGACCTCAAATTTACTCTAATTTTGCATCAACCATTATGTTGGACGAGCTATATGTTGTCTCTTGTTCACTTGGGTCCTCCACTAGATTGTCAGTATATAATTAGAAAATGATTTAGAAACTACATTGTTGGAGTATACTTCTCAATATTTCAATCACACATCAAGGATCATCACTAAGAGGTTACTTCTCAGCGTTTCAATCCCACATCAAGGATCATCATCAAGAGGTTAAGCTCGAATTAAGATAAGATCCCCATTCTTAGTTTTAATAATGATAGGCCTCATAAATATTAAACATTAATAATCGGAGCCGACCATTCAATATTAGGGTTCATTAATTAATAATTAATCCCATAATGATTAGTTTTTAATTAATTATTAGTTTTTTATTAGTTTTTAATTAATCCCACAATGATTAGTTTTTTATTAGTTTTTAATTAATCCCACAATGATTAGTTTTTTCCTTTAACTTCCTAATGTTGAGGTTACTTTTTTATTTTAATCTATGAATGATGGGTTTCCATGCCTCACCAATTTTTAGTCCATAATCTTTATTCTGGTTATTTTCATTATGTTCAATTTCAATGGCTTCCCATGTCTTTATTTTTCCACAATGATCTAGCTTGGCGATGATATATGCATCTATGTGGTGCCCTGAGTTTTGGTAGTGTTTTGCAAGGGTTGATTTCTTGACATGAGTATGCTTGATGTTTGTTATATGCTCCTTCATTCTGACTTGAAACAATCTACAAGTTTCCCCATTGTATTGTGTGCCACAAGAGCACATAATGGAGTACACCCCTTTTTGCAATCTAGGGTTAATCAAATCTTTAGCATGGTCCAAAAGTTTCCTTAGGGTGTTTGAAGGGGAAAAGGAGATCCTGATCTTGCCCCTTCTTAGGATCTTGGTGCTTTTCTCAAAGGTACCCTTAATGTATGGGAGGTTAATATTCTTAGTTGCATCCTTGTCATCATCTTTTTGTATCTGAGTTGCCTCCAACAACGTAGTTTATAAATCATTTTCCAAATTTCTCACTATGTAAGCATGAACAACCTAGTATATAATTATACCTCAAATTGTAACATGTTCTCAAAATTTAATCTATTATTCTTAAACGATGGGTAAAATTTTCATATTTCCAAATTTTCAAAGACTGCATGGATTATTTTAATGACACAATACCATGATCCTTCATTCTTGTAAACATTCCTTCAATACCATGTTCCTTTGATTCGATAGTCTATCGAATCGATACCTTTTTTGAAAAAACATTTACAAGAAGAAAAGAAGGAATAGGGTATCGAGTCAATAAACTACAAGAACGAAGGAATTAAGGATTAGGGTACCAAAGGAATGTTTATAGGAATTTTTGCAGGAATGAAGGAATAGGGTATCGAGTTGGTAGGCTATTCCCTGCACTCTTTGAAATTTTATTATAATGTAAATTTTACTATGCATTTGAGAAGAATAGGTTATGGTTTGAGTTTAATTACATATCAATGATCTTGTAGAAAATCCAGCAAACAAGAGACATGAGATAGCTCATATAGATCAACAGATGATACAACTTTCAGTAACAAGGTTATCTCAATCTATAGAATAGGGATGATGCACAAGATTGTTTGAATTGCATGGAGCTAGTAGATGAAGTATCCTCCATCCATTAATTACCCTCGATGTCCTCCATGATATGAAAATCCATGTCGGACCATCCAGGGTCTAAAGATACACCCAAACATGGTGTAAACACCTTTAGAGTAACCCACAAATCAAATACTACCTCTTTACAAGGAAAGTTACGCCAACACCTGGTGACTCCCTTTGCAACTTCATAAAATATTATATTTGCAAATCATCATCAAGTGTGGTCTTGAGATCAACCAATATCATCTACAATAATAATATCACCCATGCTATCAAACATATCGATCCTCCAATGAACAATGGCCACATGTGAATATATAGGAATATATCCCTAGAGAAAAAACCAGTTGCCAACCTCCATCATCCTCATCATCACAAGTCACCATCAAATAACACGTCATGAACCCTCCAAGACACCATGTAAAGATAAGCACATATACATAAAAGATCAAGATGGTCTTGCAAAGAAAATATCATGGTATAGAGATTGAACTATGCAAGGTCATCGACATATCTTCATGAGAATCCCTCTTAGGTACCTCCAAACCTTTGGTAATTGAACTATCCTAAACCATCATAGATCCATCTTAAGCCTGGATCTATCAAGCACCGAGAGGCATCCAATTTCTTGAGGTGTTATTTTTTTAACTTAAATTTTACACGTCCACAAAGGAAATTCGATCCTATCCATGCTTGATAGATCTAGTTTTAAGATGGTTCTTTTTTTTTTTAATTTATTAATCAATATGAATTTTTTTAATGACACTTTATTTGGTTTTAAATTTTTTTCATGACTCTTTATTTGGTTTTATATTTTTTTAATGACTCTTTATTTGGTTTTAAATTTTTATTTTATGAAGCTGATATGGCATTTTTTTAATTATTTTTATTTGGTTTTCATTTTGTTTTATTTTATGAGCCGACAAAATAATAATAATAATAATAATCAATTACTTAATTAATTAATTTTTATTTTTGTTACATCACGTTATGTTATGTGACAACATCTCCTCCATACTAGGTTGTAGAGCACCTCGCTACTCTTAGTGCAACTAGGCCAAATCCCTAATCTCAAGAAAATCTTGAAGGANGAAACCATAAAGGAGAAAACCCCGCAACTTCCTCAGAGATAGAATGAGCACCAATAGCAAAAGTAAAACCCAAAAACACAAAGATGATCTCCAACAGTTGTTCTGTCTCTCACTTGTGCGAGCTCCTCTTCTCTCACTCATGTGCTACAGTTGAGTGAGGGTGTGTTTCAAATAAAGAGTCTCACTCTCTATTTATACTAGTTTTCCACTTGACAATTACTCACCAGGGCTGACCTCACTAGGAGAGTCTAATAACCCTAATACCCCTCAATTGTGGGAACTATTGCCCTGACTTACAAAGGAGGGTTAACCTCAATGACTTTACATGACTTTTTTATTAATGACTTTCCCAATCGGAGGAACATCAGGCTACAATGAAATACAATATAAAATATACAAGTGAATACATTTCGAAGTTACAAATACATCAACACTTGTTGCAGCTGCAACAATTTCCCAAATTTCTAAAAATTTTGGACCCTCCTTTTGATTTTATCTAGCCCAGGTTTGTTTATTCTCTTTAAATCTTTCTTGGAAGTCCATTTTTCTCTGCTTAAGAAATTAATCGTCGGAAGCTCAGTCAACTTTTTTTTGCCACTGTTTCGGGAGTTGAATGATCTAATATTATTGACTTTTTCATCGACACCGTGTAAACCGTGGAGTCTTTGTTTTATTTGAACACTTAACTTTTGATTTTTAGATGATTTTATCGTTGTCGAAAGTTGGTTGAACAATGAATCGAGGCATTAGTTCTCTATGCCTCCGACGTTTCGAGAGGGAAACAATGAATAGTTCTTATTTTCGTCGATCCGTGGCCTTTACCTCTTTGTCGTTTTATTGTTTAAACCTTTTTGCCGACACTGTTTATTTTATCGCTATCGGAACATTTTTTTACTGTGATCGGAGGGCTAGTCCTTTGCATTGCCGACACGGCGGCAGCGTTGAGTTTTAAGTCGCCGATACATAGTTATTAGAGCTCCCGATCATCGATGATTTTATGTCATCGCGAAATCATAGTTGTTTATGAATCCGCCGTTGTGGTTGTCTTGTGAACTACCCTATAGATGCATTAGTGGTTTCGGCCGCCAATAGGGGTTTTTCCCGTCGATAAGGTTTTTTTCCCGCTGTCTTTTTCACCAAAAAGTTTATATATTGGGGTGGGGTATTATTTTATTCTTACCCTTGTGAAAAATCACGTCTGCTCCATCCTCGTTGATCGAACTGTACCATCGTGCCCAGCTGTTCATATTTTATTTGATTGGTTTGCTATCGTGGAGGTTCTTTGATCGTCCCGCCGACTACACAACATTTTTTCCAGGTAGGCCAACCACTGTTTATCCTTTTTCTTGATTTTATTGGTCGTTTGGGAACTAGGGTCTTCCCCTAGTTAGGTTTTCTCGCAGTTGTGTAGATCAGCCGTTTAGATTGAATATTTATCCTCGCGACGTGAGGCATATCAGTTAGTTGGGCAGTTTTGGCGGTGGGGGTTTCTTGAGCCTGTGTTTTGAGCCGTTATGGATGCTCTATCCCATTCTGAAAGATTAGGTAGTTGGTGCAGACAAGCGTTACGCTATCTATACCGACTATTTTGGGGTTGTTTATGGCCATCCGGGGGGAGGTTTCGGTTTGCATATGCGCTTACCCTATTTTTATGGAACGCCGGAAGGTTTTTGATTTTTGGACAAGTTGGGGATTTCCGTGTTTTCAATCACTGGATAGGGCCTCACATTCAAAGATTAGGCTTACTAATAGGGTGGTTCATGTTTAGCGAAGAGTTAGAATGTCGTTCGGTTTAAATGATGTGTTTTCTATCAGGGTTGCATTTTAGTGCTGATAGTGGACTAAGAAGATTTATTTTGCCTTGTCATTTTCTTTTATGCATTAATACTCTGTATAGTTTATCTATGAGAATGCATATGGAAGAGGTAAATAGGTTGTTACAGTTTTTCTTCATTATTGAAACACTAACTAAAAGCTCAAATGGTCTAAGAACATGTGGTGTTTATGACAGGGTAACTATTTCAAAGGAGATATGTCTAAAAGACAAAAGAAGAGGGCTCATGTTGTAGAGGGAGAACCAGAGGTGGAAATCATCACCAAGGTGGAATACATATATGAAGATACCAAGGCTACCACCAGAGTCGAACTGGACTATAAATGGGGTGAGATATACAGGATGATTGCAAATCAGAATGTGCTTGATGCAGGATTCGAAGAGCTGACTATATATGCAAACATCGAGAAATCGGCTCTTATGAAAGTAGCCACAAGACCTGAGTTATTCCCATGCTCAGAGGCGATCGGTTGGATTTTTCCCAGGGCAGATGTAACTACGATGATCCTGGAAAATACTGCCAAACAGGGATATGCTGCATACAGCCCTGCTTATGTCTCCATGGCATATCATCTGCCTCCTGCTCAGATTTACATAACAGAAAGATGGTTGAAGGAAACAGAGTTGGACCTGGTTGAAACAGTTAAGAGAATGATGATACCAGGGAAGAACTTTCGAACCAGGCCATCAAGAGAATATGATACAGCCACTCTCCGGACCCCTTATAGATTTATAGCACTGATGCTTAATAGAATTTTGGGGAGAGCTCATGGAAAAAGCTTCAAATTGGGATGGATACCAATTATTTTTTATGTGGCCACTCAAGGAACCATATTCAATTGGGCAAACATAGTGTCCAATAGCCTCTCAGCATGCATATCTTCAACCTTGGGAGGAGTGTCACAGAAGAAGTCAGAGTTCTACATGAGCTCTATCCTGGTTGATTGTATACTATGTACCCAATCTTTTGTAGCCTTGAGGTGTAATTGGGATAGGGATAGGACCCCTGTATACATTGCATATAAATTATTTTGGGCACACAAATACTATAGCAACTACAGAGAAGTATGTGAGCACTTCATCATGCCTTTGTACACTCTAATTTTCCTGACAGAATGCAACTGCATGTCCGAGGAAGCGTTCAAATTCATTGAAAAATATGGGAGTTACTATTTGACTGAAGAAGGAATGTATATCAGAATGTATGGTGGCTCCAAGGCACCTTCTCTGCTCCCTAAATATGCCACTGATTATGTGCTACATAAAGAAGTAGTTAGACAAGTATATCTTGATGGTGTAGGGAGTTTCTTGTTTGAACATAAGAAGGCAGCATATCCTGTCGTACCTTTCTGGCTAGGGAGTTATAAGTTTACAAAGGTAAAACAGACTGCAGAATTCGTGCAGGAGTTGGAGCACTTCCGTTTTGGTGAGATGAACTTTCATAGGAATGACTCCCAAAATAAGGTTGCAGAGCATTGCAAGGAGGCAAATGTTCATTTCGAATACACAAATTTCTGGGACAAAGATGAAGAAATCTTCAGAAATGCAAAGAATATGACTGCCTTAAAGAAGATATTTAAACAGAAAATCACCATTGTGGGCAGAAAAGGAAAAACCGCATAGAAGAAAGCTGAAGAAGAAGAAACCAAAAAGAGGGAAGAAGATGCTAGAAGACTAGCACAAGAGGCAGAAAGCTGGCTAAAGAATGAAGAAGAAGAAAGAAAGAGAGCTGCAGAGGAAGCAGCAAAGAAGGAAGAGGAGGAGAGAAAAAGAAATGAAGAAGAAGAGATAAAGAAAAGACAAGAAGAAAGTCTAAGATTAATAGTATCTAAAAAAGATCAGCAGACTACTGGCCCAATAAACACACAGGGGGGACATGATCATACAGATCAAGGGCATGGACAAGATAATCCTGATTCCCAGGAGCCTGCTGCAACTTCTGGCAGCACTCAAGAGCAAACTGTGTTTTCTAGAATGAATTTGATACCTTTCATGCAGAAAGAGGGGGATGAGATACTTGATTTCAGCACCATTTTCTATGACAAAGAGAAGAAAAGGATTGTCAAAAGAACCAAGAAAAAGGTTGAAACAAGAGGACAATCAGGAAAGATGATCACCGATAAGACTGTGGTGTATGGAACGGATGCAGATCCGAGATTGACAGCGAGAGCTGGGATAGCACTAACCCAAGCTACTGAAGATAATGTAGATAGGCTGATGACGGATCTTGAGCAGTCCAAAAAGAATGCAGCTCAATTAAAAGAGACATTGAAGAAAGAGAGAGATGAGGGCCATAAGTTGAAGAGGAAATTGGAGGACATGCAGAATGAAGTGAGGACTTCAAAGACTGAACTCCAGACTCTGCAGGCTAATAAAGAGGCTTTAGAAATTTCTGCAGGAAAAATGGAAAAAGATGCTCAGAACAGCTTAGCAGAATTACAAAGGCTGCAGTTAGAGCATCAAGTATTCAAATATGAGAAAGATAACCTCCAAGTGTCCTACGAAACTCCATTAGAGGAAATTTGAGGTCTAAAATGGGCCTCCTAAGGAAAATAATAAAATATTAGTTAAAATAATAAAATAATAGTTATTAATTTTGGAGGAAGAATGAAAAAAACTACTTTTTGTGTTCGTATTTTCGACATATCTCCTTGTGTTTTTACTCAAATTTTGAGCGAGAGAGCTCGTTGGATGCGGAATTTCATTCTGCATCCAACGAGTACCCACACTATATACTTTTGACGGACCCTGCTACCCCAAAAACAAGAAATACATGAAAAAACGTGATAATGACATACCTGAAAAAACGTGATGATGACATCATCATCACGTTTTTTCATGTATTTCTTGTTTTTAGGGTAGAGGGGTTCATCAAAAGTATGCAGTGTGGGTACTCGTTGGATGCGGAATTAAACTCCGCGTTGGATGCGGAATTAAACTCCGCATCCAATGAGCTCTCCCACTTGAAATTTGAGTAAAAACACAGGGAGATATGTCGAAAATACGAACAAAAAAAGTAGTTTTCTTTTATGACAAATATGTTAATTCAACCATTATGGTTGACTCATTTTATTGAAATTCTATTGGTTCTTGAATTACAACTCACAAAAAAATTTGTTGGCGCGTTTTCTTGTAAGGCCCATTTTAGACCCCAAATTTCCTCTAATGTAAGTGCAAAGAAGACCCAGTTGCAAAACAAGGTCATGGAGTTAGAATCAGAGAAGGCTGCCACTGAAGAAAAAGAGAAACAGTATCAAATGTAGGTAGCAGTTTTAGAGGGACAGAATGCTTCATTGACAGCATCACTGAAAGATGCCAGTGAACAGAAGACAAATGTCCAGCCTTTGAAGGAACATGCGCTAGCTCAAAGAAGAAGAATCCACCAACTGCAAATGTGTATTGAGGAAGAAAGATGTAAAATCTTATGAATGGATAGCAGATTAGAAGAAATCCTGGACACCGCATCTTATTTTGTGGACAGATCTCAAGAGATTCTGGAGATTCTGACAGGAAGAATAGTGTGGATAGAGACAAATGAGGAACCCCCTACGGAGCTACCAGTTAAAGATTGGCAAAGTTTACAGCAGGATTATGATTTGTTAAAGTTTGCAATCAATACTGCAGAAGAATTTAAGAAAACGGTGAAGAAAACGAGAGGAGAATGTGTGGAACAATGCAGAAGAGTGCTGGTCACATACAATAGATGCTAGGTTTCTGTAGAAAAAAGATTGGATATGATACCAGAACATGAGTTGTTCATTGAACATCTACAGAATAGGTATCGGGAAGATAAGCAGGAGATCCAACAAATCAAGGATCTAGATGAACAGATTTTGAAGAATGCAGTGGCTCATGTAGCAGTAAGTATTCACTTACTAGAAGACCAGTTGCGCCTGAGTCCGGCGAGAATAGAAGTAGTTAAGAATCAGGATGCTAAGTATGAGATAAATATCTTTTTTCTTGAACCCTCCGATTATGAAGGCATAGCAGCAGAGGCCCAGGCGTGGAAAAAGTTCATAAATGACCAAGCGGGCCCCTCTTCATAAAGTGCTCTCTTAATTTTTTATTTTAAATGTAAAATATTGTATAAATTATGAGCACTTGCTACAGGACAAAATTTTGGGATCGAAAGGTTGGGGAAGCCCAAAAGTCATTTGGGGGCAGCCCAAAGGTTTTGTTTTTTTTGTATAAATATAGGAGAGTTAGATGTAGAAAGGGACCTCTTTCCCAAGCAATTTAGGAGAGTATATTGTAAGAAGAACTATTTCCTTTTGCAATAAAGAATTACAAGTTTCTGCTGGAGAAAGTTTGGTGGAATGTTTCAAATGCTTTGCTATGGATCAGTTGAATGTGAACTATTTCGTTTTCAGCTTATGTCCATTAACTGTGAGATCATTCTAACTCATTGCATTACTGTTTATGTTATGAATGTCTTATAGTTTATTCTGTGAAATTTCCACGGTGAGTAATGAAGGTTGTCATAAACAATAAGCTATCTTGTTGTTCATATTTTTATTTATGTTCATGTGTTCTGAAATAAATAATAGCTATCTGTAATTGTTCATAATAGATGTGTAGAATGCATTACTCATTGTTAAATGTTAGTGTCACAATGTTAGTTAGTAATATTTAGTTTCTTGCTGTGTGTGATTTAGATGCGAGAGATTTAAGACGAGAGGTAAGAACCTGCGCATCACATTGTGACACTCCTCGTTATCTCTATCAATCTGCATTTTAGATAGGCACTTGCACAGCATAACTTAAACACAAAAAACTAAAAATATACATGGTGGACCGGGCCGTAACTGGTAAAACATTTTAATTTGTTACTTGACCTATGGTAGTCAGACCGTAAACCAGACGGATTCCCCATACCAAACAGTAGCGGGCTAGTTGGGAACGTTTGTTGGTGAGAATCCCTAACTGTTGTTACCTGCAATTTTCCAGGCCTCACCTACACTATAACCAATTTCAAGCCCTTTCCCTTCTTTAATGGGCATTATCCTACATAATATCCCATCTCATGACATCAAAATAAAATTACCATACTCAAGTCATTCTTATATGTATTTATCCCATCCTTATTGAATCATGTCTCGCTACTCTTCTTCATCTTTCTACGAGACATGGCAACTACTTCTACTTGTTTCTCTGGACATGTCTGCAAATCAATTTCTTCTTGCACAAGATCTACACAAAGATTTGGAAAATATGGTATATTTTTCCAAGCACAAATAACCTAAACAAAAGGCACCCAAGAAGGATCAATCCCTTCAAGGGATATAAATAGCAACTCTGAATCAACTGATTCTTCAATTCACTGATCCTAGTCAAAAAGCTCACCATAGTCTCTTTCTTACTCATGCAAACCACTAAGATTTGGTACTTAAGAACATGTGTGAGATGAAATGATCATTCATGTAACGTCCCCATATCCCATAATGCGGATAAATTAAAAATTTTGCTTCAAGAACCCTTGCTCTCCTTTCAAAACACAGGGCATGGACGTTAACACAATATTCAACATTCTTTCTTATGCGTAACCATCACTGTAATACTCGTTCCTCCCTTGACAGATCTGTGTTGTGACCAAACAAACCTCTTCCGCACTGAACCTGTTCTTTCTGCACTCCGCCTTCCGCACTTCTGCCTTTCTACTGTGAAACCTCGGAAGTCGGAAACACAATATGCGACAGAGCCCTTCGAACCTCCTTCTGCCTTCCGTACTTTTGCCTTTCCGCCACAGAACCCAGAAATTTGAAAACCCACAAGTTGTTTCCTGCATTTGTTTGCCTTCCGCCCTACCATTGCGAAACTCAGAAAGAAGAAAACCAAGTTTTCCTTAGAACTTTCAGCCCTTTTTTCGCTTCCGGCGTTTCCGCCCTTCTGGTGAGGAACTCGGGGTGCGAAAAACCAACATTCTTCCTTATCCTTTTTCCTATTTCCCACCCTCTACCTTCTAGTGCAGATTCTGAGGTGCGGAAACAATCAAGTCAGATGCATTTTAACTCTGCAACCAGGCTTCTAGACTCCATGGTCATAAGCAAAATACATTGAAACATACAAGGCAAATATAGATGCACATGCTGAAACATTCATCAATAGTAACTCTACTGAAACATTAACAAGCATTCATCATAATCAATTCATCATATTCAGCATGTTCATTCATAAGCAAATACATTGCATAAACAACATAACAGAGAATACTTATCTTTAAAGATGAAACTATCCCACAACTAGCTATGTCGTTGCAACGTTCCACCCAACCATAGGCCAATTGTGTTCATCAATCTCTCAACACAACTGTCACCCCCGAGTTGGGTGTGATTTCCACAAGGAACTAGGCAACAACAAACTTACACACAGTCAGATCATATCACACACAGACAAGCCAACCTTCAGTTGGGTTTATCAAACTATCCAACCAAGCCAACACACAGTTGGGTTTATCAGACTGCAGGAAACAAGCCAAACAGATAGGTTTCACAGGGTACACAGCCAAGCCATCTCATTGTTGGGTTCACGGGCTATTCAGCAAAGTTAGCATAACCAAATGCACAACAAGACACAGCCAAGCCAAGATCCAACTGGGTTTATCAGGCTGCCCAGCGAAGCCAATATACAATTGGGTTTCACAGGCTGTCAGCCAAGCCAATCTCCTTGTAACAAGCATAAATAAAATAATAATTAAATAATTAATAGTTACGGTTAATTAAGTTATTAGGAAAGGAGGCATCTCCTCAACATCAAGTGTCCAAGCCATATTTAAGGTCAAGACATCATTTTAATCTTATCATCTAATAGATTATTCTTATCTTACTATCAAACATGAAAGTCAAATTCGACTATTAACACTCCAACTGGATACGGTTGCTTAAAGTGGTATCAGAGCGGTTTCGCTCCTACTTTGAGCTCGAACTCGACTCATCAATTCCTGATTTTTTCTGCTGCTTACTCCTCCATCCAATCCCTCCCCTGCCTCAGCGCTCTCCCCTCTTGTTGAACATCTCCTCTTTGTGCATTAACCTATACACACCTCCATCTCTAAACCTACTCACTCTTATCTCTACGCACTTCCATTTTCTTCACGCCCATCCCTTCTTCCACCCATTGCCTTCCTTCCTCCACGCTACCTCCACTCTCTACGCTGTCTCCACTCTCTACCTACTCTTCCCTCCACCTACCCCGCCTCCACGCTGCCTCTCTTCCTACACAGTATTCCACGCTGCTCTTCCTCAGCGGCCTCCTTCCGCGCTCTCCATATGTGCATCGCTGCCTTACTTCCCTCCATCAACCTCCACTCCACACGTCAACACTCCAGCCAACGCGTGTCCCTTCTGTTGCATCCATCTATCCTCCTGTCCACCAGTCTGCTACCTGCTATCCTCCCGTCCACCTCTACTCCTCACGCGTCGTCATTCTCCAACTCCACGACCTGCAAAAAAAATTAACATAAAAAAATATGTTTTAAATATACTATAACATGATATTATAATATAATATAATAACATAATATAATATTATAACATAATATTTATTTTAAATATGTTATAAAATAATATATTTAAAATAATTCAAATTTTTGTTTTATTATATCAAACAAATAATAAATTAAATATTTTATTATATCATAATTAATATAATCATTCATTATTATCATTAAAATTCTAGCATCTTTAGAAAAACATTTTTTCATCCCTCACAAGACAAAATAAATTCAAAGTACGCAGCTCTGCATACAAAGTCCAAGACCATGGCGGAACTAAAAGAGAAAATAAAAAAAATGGAGAAGGACATCAAGTCCTTTGTTGCTAACCAAAAAAGATTAAAGGAAGAGATGAAAAATAACAATACAGTACATAAAGACAAGCTTGTTCTAGTACTAGAAACAAGGCTGGATGAAAATTTTGACATCCTGAACAAAAAACAAAAAGACTTGGATGAAACAATGAGTACCATGACTCAAAATATAAACACCTTAACACAGAACTTGAGCACCATGACACGAAACCATGATACATTAATTGAGGTGTTACAAAGACTCATACCTAGTTCGGACCAAGTCAACAGTCCAGAGACATTTGAGATGCCTCATTTCATGTTTCCACACAAGAAATACTCGCAAAGCATCAAGAAGATTTGCAAAAAGAAATAAAGATTAACAATGTGACGCTTAAACAAGAGATAGAAACAAAAATACTCCCAGATATGGAGGCACGATTAAACAACAAAATAGAAGTTATCAATAAGATAGTAGAGAATAAAAAGGTTAAAAATCACCGCCAACAACAAAGCAGTTCAAATATGTCACTTGCATCGTCCAGTAGTTCCGAGCCACCATCAAACCGTAAAGCAAAAGTCAATCAATATCGTCCTTACAAAGTGTACCCACCTAAGCCAAAAATAAAGTTGCCGAAATACAATGGAAGTGAAGACCAATGTGTTGCTTAGATAAACAAGGCGGAAAAATACTTCGACATTTACAAAATTCAATCTGACAAGAAGAAGGTGAAATATGCGTCAATGCATATGGAAGGGTACGCCTATAATTTTTGTACTTATGGTGGAAGAGAGACAATTTTGCCTACACCTAGAACTTGTTCAAAAATGATTTTTTAATAGGTTTTAAGGAATCAAAGAAAATGAAATTTTCAGTAACCTTACCAAATTACAACAGGTTGGAAGCGTTGAGGAATTCACACATCAGTGGGAATCCTTATCGACGCGATAATTTGGATTGTTTGACAATCAAATACTCGAAACCTATTTAGGAGGTCTTAAACCGTACCTCCAAAAATAATTAAAGTTACATGACATACCTAACGTAGAAATAGCAAGACATAAAGCCAAAGCCACAGAACACAAATCGGAAGGAATAAGAACAAGAGGTGATAACCATTATCGACAAGAAAAAGAGACACAATGTAAGTACTGTGAAGATACTTGGTCACCCGACCATCAATGTCACAAACATCAATCATATGCTTAAGAAACGGAAAATAGGTAGAAGTCATCTAACAGTTACTCTGATAATAGAAAAAAGAAGAAAAACATATGTCGTCGATGCGGTGATGACTGGACCCTAGCCATAAATGTAGGAACAATCAAACAATACAATGCAGAATCATCAATGGAAAGGAAGTGCAAGTCTCTGCACCAGAAATCTCGTCTGATTCTAATACCGATACTGATTCAGAATGAAGGATGACATTAGGAAATACTCAAGCTTTGAGGACCAAGCTCCCTTAAAGGGAGTGGCAATGTAACGAACATAAATAAGATAATGATTAAATAATTAAATAATTAATAGTTAGGTTAATTAAGTTATTAAGAAAGGAGGTGTCTCCTCAACATCAAGTGTCCAAGCCATATCTAAAGCCAAGACATCATTGTAATCATATCATCTAATACATTATTCTTATTTTACTATCAAACATGAAAGTCGAGTCCAGACTCGACTATTAACACTCAAACCGGATATCATTGCTTCACTCCTTCGGGTTTATCAGGCTGCTAAGGCAATGGAAAGGTAGAATGACTAAGCTAGTGGCTCATTCAAAAGCTAGGGACACCTCCCCAAGATCTATCTGACCTGGCATCCACATTTCCTGCACCCCAACACAAGGAAGCATCCCCTTCTTTGCTACACAGTCCCTCGGGCTATGCATTTCCTTCCAGTGCTCTTCAGGGTGTGCATAGAAGATTCACCAACCACTCTTATCTTTTCATGAGGTTCGTCTCTGCACTAGGTTTATCAAGCCCATTCCTCATCTCTTCCACTCCTAAAACTTGCATACAATTCAGACCC
The DNA here is from genome assembly GCA_001517045.1 of Pseudotsuga menziesii. NCBI lineage: Eukaryota > Viridiplantae > Streptophyta > Pinopsida > Pinales > Pinaceae > Pseudotsuga > Pseudotsuga menziesii. The sequence goes on along the minus strand of LPNX010369345.1, from coordinate 445,549 downwards.
AAACCATGGTGCACATCACAACAAACCACAGGGAAACACAACGACACAGTCTCCACTCTATAACACAAAGAACAGGTTTGCATTCCACTCTGTAACACAAAGGAAAATAGGGTTCCACACCACAATGTAGTTTAGGATAGCACAGTAACACACAGCCAGGGTTTCATACACTTTGTAACATAGGGAAACAATGTAACACAACCACGAACCACAATGTGTAACATGAGCAACTCTCCACAACCACAATGTAGATGGACTAAACAACGCTAAACAGTGAACCACACTGCACAACCACGACAGAAAACCTTCTCTGCGACTCAGGAGAGTGAACAATGCATAATCGATCGGATTGAATGAATGCAAGAGTTGTGGTATGGTTCGAATGACCAAAACGATTAGGTGAAGACCGGGATGACAAACTGGGCACGAAATCATGTGTTTTACTTGCTTCAGAAGCAAGAACACGACTTCTGCAACTGCAGGCTTGCTCAGTCACGAAACCAACTGCCATGCCTTGCTCTACCTAGGGCATTAACTGTCTCAACCAATTTCCTGTAAGAAAATTGAATGATCGAGTACAAGGACGAACCAGGGTAGACGGGCTAACGCACATGTAACTTTTGAACAGATCTACGACTGAGATCAACCATCAAAAAAATCGACAGCGCACAACGATTTCGCTAATTCAAATAGTGCAACTTAACAAACTTTTCATGTGCACGAAATTTCAATGAAATCGGTTTCATCAAATTTGGGGTCCACCGTTGATCTAGTGGGGACACAGATCCAACGATCCACAAGGATTTCGCAGCGTCAACTAGCAAGTTATTTAACTCAACTAGCGAGCGAAATTTCTATCCAAATCCACTTCATCAAATTTGGAGTCCACCATTGATCTGGTGGGGACACGGATCCAATGGTCCTCAAGGATTTCGCAACATCAACTAGCAAGTTATTTAGCTTAGCTAACGGGCACGAAATTTCTATCCAAAATGATTTAATCCAAGCTTGAGTCTGTCTGGGTAAGTTGGGCCATAAATCAGGGAAGGTTTTTCTGCTGATTAGACCAATTTTTTGTGAGGATTGGACCTGCAATCTCTCACCTGGCATCTATTAGACATATCCCTTCCCATTCCTCTGTGAAATCATGCCCCCGTCTCTTTCACGTTGCAATGCATAGCTAGTTGTGGTATTTTTTTTATTAAATTGCAGGTTTATATGATGTTCAAAATGTGTTGTGCTTAACCAGCACTATAACCATAGGCATCAACCTTGATCACCTATACACAAAATACCAAATCAATGGTAGGGCCTTGGCCTTGAGCTCCTTGCCATGATTATCATACAATATATACATCATGTACAATTTCAATACCTTGGAGTCAAAACCGGGGCATTACATTCCCCTCCCCCTTGGGATCAAAACCGGGGCATTACATTCCCCTTACCCCTGGGATCAAAACCGGGGGTCCTTAACTACAAGAAGCTTTGACACCATGTTAAAAATTTCACTAAAATGACACTTCAATGCAATTCAGAAATTTCACCTTTTTTTAGAAGGTTCTTCAGATATTAACCATGAGACTTTATGCCCTGGAATTATTATAAATCGAAGTAAAAATAATAGCAAAAGAGGTCTAATAATTCACTTTTAAACAACCCTAAACTTGCAAACAATTAAGGAGAAAGCACATCGACTAAACGCTAACCCTAATCATTGAATATTGTGATACGAAAATGTACTTTTACAATATAAATAACAATAGTGTTGCAGCAGTAAATTCAACCCCTTTGTCTTCTTCTTAAATGTCAAATCATTTAACAATTTGCCCGTTTACTTATGTCCAATCAAAAAGACTATAAACAGATGTAAATAGCAAAATAAGAACACATGTAGTTGGAAATCAAAATTAGAAATTGACACAAGATATGAATGGTTGGGAACTTTATATATACACTCAATGTTGAAGTACATAACATAGCCTTCTTTCAAGGCTACAAAGTCCAACCATGTAAAATTCCCCAAGGTAAACCATCTAACCCTATCTCCACCAAGAAGAAATAGTGCAAGAATCCCTCTGACACTATAACAAAGGCAAGATAGCTTCATATTCTCTTCTTCACAAATTGACCCTAGGGTTTTCTTAAAAAACCCTACCCTCCAATCTCCAAGGGTAAAACACCAACCCTAGAACCCCAAGATGCTCAAAGAAACTCCAAATAAACTAAGAAACCCTAGCAACTAAAAGAGAGAGAGAGAGAAAGAGAAACAAGTACAAGTGAAAACCTAAATAGAAAGGACAAGTGTGCTCCTCTTCTATGTCACATCCCTATTGACAAGAGGGAGAAAGAATGAACACACAAGTTATGTTATCAAATTCACAAGATAAAACCACAAACTAAGATGTCATGTTTCCTTTCAATAGTTTCCCCTAGGGTTTCCTCCTGAGCTCATTAACCATAACGAATCTCTCAAAGAATACAAGTATAAAGACAAAAAATAACATGAATGAAAAGACTCCTTCAATTGTTTACATGAGGTAAGGGAAACCAACAATACTAGGTGGGTACAAGCTCTTAGAAGCAATCTACATGAGCCCATGTAGGCCACACAAATGAGATGCCCACCCCAAAGTACAAATGGCATGCTCTAATGATGATGACATGCACAATAAGGACTCCAAGGTAATGTAGTTACCCAAGGCAAGTCCACACCACTCCATCCTGAGGATCGATGGAATCCATCTTATCCTCAAAAGCAAAGTACTCCACACCCTGCAAAAACACTATGGAGGCCCAAAGCATCCTTGAGCCATTTATAATCCTCTGAATAGGATCCCAAACAGTCACATTAAAACTAGGGCTTGAAGCCCTCCTCCATGATGCGCAACACTCCATATCCCATATAGAGTGTTCTCCCACCAAGTGAATTCTTTATGTGGCCATCATGAAGTACATCTACCATCCAAGCAAGAGATCTCCAATGCTCAAGTGAAGAACACTAAGCCACCAATAAATTGAAGTCAAGATCCACTCTGCAAGCTATCTCAAGTGTGCATATCCATCATAATCCATCTCTCATGTTACAATCCATGTCAGACCATGTACCCTAAATCTCATGAAGCGCCCCCCAAACATGGTGTAAACAGTTCTATGTAATCCAAAAGTCTCACTATTTCAATGCTTTGTATATATAAATTGCATTAGGGTAAATATCGTTGAAATTGTGAATATTATTCTTATTGGAGATGAAAATGAAGTTAAAATCAAGGATGTCTCAAAGGAAGCACCGAGATCGGTATTGTCCACCTTAAAAAAATATAAAACACTAAGACCATATGGGTGGACAATCAAACTTTCCATTAAGGTTTTTGATATGATGGAGGGTACAAGGAAAACTAGAAAAGTCATGGGAGCTTTTATGGTTTACCTTTCTAGCTTTATTTCCAAAAAAATATATAATTCAGAATCTTGATGACTTCAAGCCTATAGATCTTTGTAATTGGATTTATAAGATAATATCAAAGAATATTGTAATTCAGGTGAAGAAAATCCTCTCAAAAGCCATTCAAAAAGAACAATTTGGCAATCTACATGGGAAACATTCATCAAGCCATTGGGGTCATGGTCTTTTTCTATAAAAACCCAAAGATTGAATGTGTCGTGAAACTAGATTTATTTGAATCATGACAAATTTAACATAATATATTTGAGACTAACCTTGATTCACATACATTTCAATTTGCAGATAATAATTAGATAATACACTACATGGCTTCAATTTATTTTGCAATACTTGTACATGATTCAACATCACATTTTATAAGCCTTCTAAAAGTCTAAGTCAAGGATGCCCTATATCCCCTTTGTTGTTTAATTAGTCACCGAAAAATTAAGCGAATATATAAACAAATGGCATTATAATTGGATCCCGAAAGGATTAAAGATAGGCCATGCTTGACATTTGTCACATTTTTTGTTTATTGATTATTTATTATGATTAAAGATAGGTCATACTTGTCATTTGTCACATTTTTGTTTATTGATTATTTATTATTATTTTGTGATGGTCCAAAACATGATGTCATTGGACTTTAAATAGTTCAAATTCTGGATTGAAATTAATATGCTAAAGTGTAAGCATTGGCCAAACCTAAAGATGCAGATAGATGGGGACTGAAAAATATAGATTCTTTTGGTTAGGTCTTAACTGCTGCCAAGAGCATGTGAAGATTATCCCAAAGGCACAAGGGATATAGCAAAAGTAAGACTTGGAGCATACAAATGAGTAGGCTATGGAAATGCCTACACCCTTCAGTGTTAATAATTACCTATAAAGGCAATGAATTTGCAAATTAGGTCAGTCTATTGATGCAATGTATACATCAATACAGAAAATAGAATAGACAAATGGTGAGATTGTTACAGCGACAAAGGAAGAGAACAAATAGTGGACAAGATATGTGGATCACTTAAACAAGAGATATATATAAGAATTTATGAAGAGGAAGATGTATTGGTAGAGTGATTAAATTCTTCACATGGTAAATATACTCAACGATTGGAGTATAAAGTAGGTTGCCAAAAATGAAAAATGTGAATATACTCAAAGAATAGGGGTATAAAGTAGGTTGCCAATAATGAAAATGAATAGTGGCAAAAAGTGTTGTGGAGAATGACAACACTTTCAGAGACTAAGGTGTTTATATGGCTAGCACTAAAATGCAAATGATCAATTTGTAAAGCTTTACAAAGGAATAGGAATGGACTTGGGCAATGTACCCTATGCAAATAAGGATTGGAAAGGACAGATCATCTACTGATACATTGTCCTTATTTTGGAATGGTCAAGAGGTAATGGATATGCCAACTGGTAGGAGGGGAGGTTGGCAAGGTATGACTACTCATGTACTTTGGTTCTCAGTAAATATTTGAAAAAATACAAATCTCATCCCAATGGTGATCTGAGATATCTAGCTTGCTTAAAATAGATTTAAGCTGAGATATATTCAACAATAAGTTTGTGCCCCATTTCCATTGTGTAGAACAAATCAAATTCATATTCTAAACCAGATACTAAAAAAAATCAAAGGTTTTGAAGACAGATACAGGTCATCTGCTTTTTGGGGGGTCTAACCAAGGAAATAATAGCATATATGGTGTTTGTGATTCCCTAGCTAAATGAAACTCAAAAGTTCATATTTATGATATGCTTAGTTTCAAAACTTCACATTTAAGGTATACTTAAGGGCAGGATACAAACAACTTTTTCGAACTCATGGCTTTCAGGTGCCTAATGAAATTGACAACTGACAAGTGTGTCCTAAACTTGTAAGGTTTTGGGATGGAAGACAGATACAGGTTGAATGAACAATACGTTTTTACAGCCCTGTTTGTTCAGGTAGAAAAAATGGAAACTCACTTTATACATGTTGAAAGAACAATATGTTTTTATAGCCCATCTTTGTTCAGGTAAAAAGAATGGAAACTCACTTTATACATGAAAGTGTTTAGAGAGCGAAATACAAAATAGAGGACTTTAACACACTATAAACATCGGTGTGGTCATGGAACTACAGGATGGCGTACATGTGGATTAAACCTATCATGCAGCTTATTGATGATGGAGACTCGTTTCTATTTTATTTTTGCAAATGCTGGAATTTGTTTAAGATAAAGTGGCTTTACAATACGGGAAAACTGTAGTAGCACTTATTGATATTTATAGACAGCGTCAAATACATTCTAGAACTATATGGACCTACAACGGTGATGAATCATTGAAGCTTCAATGGAATGTCTCTGCTAGCACACAAATGTGACATTGGAATTTTTTGTTAAATGTTGGATCTTTCTGGGTAGATGATCCTCCTTGATGTAAAAGAAAAATTGAATTATGCTTGTAAACAGGCTCTCGTGCAAGACACTGCAGACCTGTCACAGGAGTTATGGTACATAATGAATTGGTTTTGGAGACTTGTTTCTTGGATGCTAGGTTTTGTTTATAAGATCTGTGGTTATAGATACATGACGTTTTGTGGGTGTTTACTTTCTTTTGAAAATGTCCAACTGCTAGAACGTCTTTGGGAATGCAGAGGTAACATAAGAATTGGTTAACAAGTCTTGTCGTCCTTGAATAAGTATCCTTACTGGGACCTCTTGAATGCAGGATAAGTCGATATAAACAATAAATTTATTTCCTCTGGTTAATGAATACATTGTTTGACACTGGTATATCTCAATAAATAAATTGAAAGGATTTTCATTTTAGAAACCATGCCACCTGAAATATATTTTGTTTATCCTTAATGGATTTATTTCCTCTTATACTAAAATTACCATTCATCTTTCGTCATACATTTATGTATGGAAATTAACATTTTCCCATAATACCAGAAAAATCATATATCCCGACCCGAATACTAGGGGTCACATTTAAATTTAAAATACAATAACCTTTTTCAATATATTAAACTAAAATAGCATTCAGAATAATTAACATTTTCCCATAATACCAGAAAAGTCATATATCCCGACCAGAATTCTAGGGGTCACATTTAAATTTAAAATACAATAACCTTTTTCAATATATTAAACTAAAATAGCATTCAGAATAGTTCACTAAGATGTCCCTGTTTCACCCTGCTGCAACGAATATTCTAGAAATGTGAGACATGCTCATATATCTAGAAATATGTAGGGGAACTAAATATTTTCCCATTCCACTCACGAAGGTATCAGAAATGTGAGAGATACTGGTTACAAATAAACGCAATCCTTTGACACCGATTACTACAGAAAACACTTCCAGTAGTAGCCAATTTTCTCTTCTCTGCAAACCATAATAGCCCAAAATTTGCTTCAAAAACTCCCTAAGCCCATTACACTTTACAAGGTCGGATGTTTCTATAGAAACATCCCAATGGATTATAGCAGAATAAACAGATTAGATCATGGTTGATAATCTAAGTACTCAGATACTCTTATTGGTTTTCCTGCGGAACCAAGTTAACTGTCTCGACCCTGACTTAGATAGCAAGTCAAATTCATCAACAGAAATACACACAAGCACTTACACATTAAAAAACTAGCATAGATCCATTTTAAACTATATGATTTATCAAGCACCAAGAAGGATCCAATTTCTGGAGATGTACATTTTTTTACCATTTGGATCCCTTGGTACTTGATAGATCCGGGTTTAAAATAGATCTATGCTAGTTTTTTTTTTATATATATTATTTGTGTTGATATGTAATTTATATTTTTCATTTTTTAATATTTTTTATATATGTCTGCTAGCACAATGTGACTAACGTGACAGGATCTCCCCCATACTGGGGAGAGCACCTCGCTTCTCTCGGTGCAATAAACCATGATCCAGGAATAGCGAGCAGATTATTCTCTGCCCAGAAAATGGAAAAAACCCACCACTGTCTGGTATAAATACCAAAAAGATAAATATAAACCCTTATTTTCAAGGATTTCCTGCTGCCAAGTGTTTTAAGTACGAATTAGGCCTCACAGAGTGGTTCGCCGAGACACTTTCAGCATTCAGACAAACTGCACAGTGATATCCAACAACATCATCCCGGAAAATATATTGAAGTTCTATACCTTTCCCTCACAATTTGACTTAATTACCTTTTACGGGCCGCAGCTTTAAAATCCCGACTTCCGTCTTTGGCGGCAGAGCACCAGAACATGTCTTGGCATCCAAACAGCTACTCAACTGAGTCACATTCAAATTAAGCAACCAAGCCAAGTTTTAACCAGAGAACCATCTATTCAGCTAAATGGCAAGTCAATTAAGCTGACTTTGAAAGGACTCAGATGCTCATCCAACTCTATGGACAGATGGCCTCAGAACAAACATTTTGGCAGATACACATTCAGATTTGTTGCACCAATTAAGATCTTCAAAAAATAACATCCCCTTAGCATCCAAGGCATATAATGAATCTTAAGGTCTTACAGTATCATCGCTTGTGGATAATCCTTTGAACTCTAGTGACGTTTCAACCTGATGATAATGTCAGCTAGTACCTGGCACCCATGGGGACAGTACAATTTCCAAGCTGATGTTACGACATTGGCCGTATGATCAGTTACAGTTAGAAAGCCTAGTGAAGAATCTCACAGTAACCGCAATATAGGCACCAAAGCAAATAACCAATCATGGCAAAAAGGAAAACAGATTCTAAGTTTACTGCAATCACAGTTCCAATAACTTCACAGGCAAGACATGAAAATGCGTCAATTGAACTTCACTGGCATAGTAAAAACCATGCCAACAAATTTCTAACAAGTCAAAGTACAAGCTACCACTTATTTTCATTCATCTTCATACAATGAAAGACGCTCAGAAGAATCAGATAGAATGTTACCAAAACAGACAATATCAATTATTCTCTAGCCACAAAATGGGTCACTCTTAATTCCAAATCCGCAAAAATAGAATGCAGAAATTACGATGGAGCATCACTGTTAGATAGCATCCTGAAAATAATCCCGCATTCTCCTCCAAAAAGAAATAAATAGCATCTCTTGCATAATCTATGCAGAGTGTTCAAGCTTCTGCTGCTAATTTATTGAGATTATGATCCCAGGTCACCAAGCCATACAATCCGTAACAACTGGCTCTCCTGAGTTCTTAGTGATGATGCCCACCTGGAGGCCCTCCTGGACCAATTACCTTAAGCTGCATAGCCCATAAAAAGTCATATATCAAAATTGATGGCATTATGTAAGCATGTACTGCCTAAAAGCAATAAAACATTCACAACATAAAGATTGTCATTTATTTTTTAACAAAAAATATTTGGAATGAAAGGGTCAGCAAAAATTATTTTTTGACAAACCAGTCGAAACGCAAGCACACACACAAAACATGTTTGAATTATTCCACTTTCCACTGACCAAGAGCTGAGGTAAGCACAATCAGATTTTATAGTCATTTCTAGCTTCACATGGGACTCTTACCAACAAATCTACTAGAAGAATATATCAACCTTGTGTTCAACCTTGTGTTCATGAAACTCATTTTGTTTTAGTCATTTTCTAAACAGCATTAATGAGAATTTTATGTCAATTATTGACAATTAGTTTGATTTACCGTTACACCTCTGCAAAACCATCTATTTATTGTTGAACTTGTGAGCATATAGTCACCAATTTGACTCCAGAGATCCACCCCACTTCCATATACAAAAACATAGGCCTTTGAGAATATCTATACTTGTAGCCTGTCATTTTTTGAACTCAACTACTGTTGACAAAAATATTTAGTGACAAATCCATCTTCTTTGGCTACACAACCATAAGACTTTTCCTATATAACCCAGATAAACCAGAATCAGCAATATATATCATCAGCCCCATCTGACTCCTTAATAATTTCATAATCAGCATTAAAGTTTATGAGCTTGTAGATTTGATATTTATTATAATACACACCCAAATTTAGAGGTGTTGGACTACCCACCGCACCTCTGGCAACCAATCTTGTGGACTAAGCGCCACCTCAGGAACGTGGGAGTCGGGACTAACTACCCACTCAAGGTTATGTGCTTGGTTTGAAGTTTACTAATATCTGCAGGTTTTGGTGTAACGGCAAACCTTGAAGAGGCAATCACATTCAACCACCGCCCTCTCACAATTATAGCTGCGCTTGCACATTTACCCTTTTACATATGTATCCAGATCTCAGTCTTCATAGCATGAGACAGCATAACCTATTGAAATATAGGCAGCCATGACAATAAAACCCAGAATTACACTCGTATCAAAATGCAAAAAGCTTTAATATATACTTGAAATAATTGTATTCTTTATACTGATAAACTACAATAAGTTAAAACGATTCACGCTTACTGGCAGAATAGCTAAGAGGACTTGCAATCCAGAATGTCCAAAATACAGACAAATTGATGCATATAGAGCACCAGTTACTGCATGTTTATTAATTTTTAGAAACAATGTGTTCAACAATGTTTTCAATGATCACAAAATGGAAACATCAGCAGACCTGAGAAATGGTTAGCCTCTAGCAAATAAAGGATATCTGAACATAATCTTTACATAAGCCTTCACAAACCTAGTTATCATTGTTTTCATGTTCTTCATAGTGGATGGCAAGATATGCTTGAGCATATCATTAGCGCATGCATGCTTATGCACCTAGAATTAGATGTGAGGTGATCCTTACCTCCATAATTTTTCGGGTTAAGCATGTTTGGGGAAATAATTCATGAATATGCCTTCCGGAAAGAATCATGTCTGCCAATCCTTCAATAAACAAAACTAGCAGACCTCTTTTGGCTTTTTCAATCTTCCAGCCTCCGCAAAACCATCACATCCATAGCAGACGAACATATATATTTGTTCTTTGCAATTAAACATATAGTTACTATATTGTTGGCCTCCCAAGATATAATTAAGGATCCAAACTTGAACTTGGGCACTAATCTCAGTTGGCTGAAAGTTCATCTTCAATTGAAGTAAAGTCTTCTGCTTCAGTACAACAGCCAGCTAGCAGTACCTGTAACCTATCATTGCACCGAAAGTAGCGAGGTGCTTTACAGCCCGGTGTGGGGGTGACGTTGTCACGTAATGTTATGTAACGTGACATATTTTAATAAAAAATTAAAAATTAAAACATGTCGGCTTAAAATTTTTACATATGTTTCAATGAAAATTATTAAGTGAAAATTACATATATATTATACTAATTTAATTATCATGATTATTCATGAGGTGTAAATTTTTTTTGCATATGCAAAAAATTAAGATAAACAAATTTACACCTCAAGAAATTGGATCCCTCTCAGTGCTTGATAGATCCGAGTCTAAGATGGATCTATGCTGATATAAAACCAATTGATACCAGAAGTATGATGATGCCTGATGATGTTCGTGACCAATGACATTTGGTGTCTTTTTTAATGTTGTTTTGCTGTATTGCCTAGTTTGTAATGAAAATTAGGCTGTATATCCCCGACTATTTTCCTTTTCAGTACCTAAATTCTAATAAACAAAAGCATATTTCTAGAAACGGTACCCTTTCCAGGCTAGTTCATCACAAAGACCTGATATTTCTAGAAATTTGGTATTATATTATTAATTTATTAATAACTTTTTTCTGACCAAAAAAAAGAAACACAATGTATGAAATTTATAATTTTTATCACCGGGGCACACTAATTTCTCAAAAAATGTTAGAATTCTACAAGACAGAAACCATAGGCACCCAAACTTTCATGCATCTTGTTAGATGAATCATCCACATAAGCATAATATTTGGAGGCAGAAAAAAGCTAAAGTTAACCATCATTGTAACTAGGTTAGCTATTGATAACAAACTGAATTTGCATAGGTTATCAAGAACAGCTTCAAGGACCCAAGATAGTTTCCTATCTTGAGCTTGGGTTCAATTGAATATGAAGTATTAACTCTTACTTGTGAAGCATTGTCTAAACCAATTGATTGCTTTGTAATGTGATGTAGAACATACATAAAAGTCTACAAATGAATCGAGGATGAGGACAAGCAGAGAAGTTAGGGATAACCAGCGTAGATCCAAATCCTAGGCTCTATGAAGCGCCAAGAAGGATCAAATCTCTTCTTAGGTATCCATTCATTTGATTCAAACCAAAAGACACATCTTTTTACTTAAGGTCCGCATAAAATATTGTTATTATTAATATTTAATATTATTTATGGTCCACATATAATATTTATTATTATTTTTTATTTTGTTAGAAACGAACATTACAACATTTCTCCATACATGGTTTTAAAACCATATGCAAGGCCCTCCTACAACCTTGGGTTGTTTAGAAGGCCTTGCACATGGTCTTAAAACCATTTGCAAGGCCCTCCTAAACCATGTACAATAAAACCATGGGTTGTTTAGGAGGCCTTACACATGGTTTTAAAACCATGTGCAAGGCCCTCCTAAACCATGTACAATTAAACCATGGGCTGTTTAGAAGGCCTTGCACATAGTTTTAAAACCACGTGCACATAGTTTTAAAACCATGTGCAAGGCCAACATTTTTCTGCTGATAATTCAATTTTTTATTTTTTATTATTTTGTTAGGTAAGAACATTACAACATCTCCCCCATATTGTATTTTTTCCTCACCCACATTTTTTTTACAGATAAGTAAATTTTTACTTTTTTATTGTTTTGTTAGGTAGGAAGATTACAACATCTCGCCCATATTAAGTTGTTTTTCTGGGTCATTTATTTTGGCCTATAATTAAAAAAAATATTTTTTATTAATAAAAATAGCGTTAAGTAACGTTACATAACGTTACAAGATCTCCCCCATACTGGGCTGTAGAGCACCTCTCGGTGCAAAGATCAATGAAGATATTAACTAAATATCTAATTATGACATGGTTGTTATGGTGACCTTAAACTATTTAAAAGGACTTGACGTACAACAGAAACGCATGTGAATGGTATGATTGAATAAAATTTCTCCTTCAATTAAGCTCCCAATGACCATTGCTTGATATGTATTTGATTGTATTTGCTGCTGATTATTATGCCTAACACTTGATATCAGAGAAAGTTTCGGTGAAAATTCTAGGAAAATAAGGTACAACGAAAATTCAAAAATTGAGCGCATGCTTCTATTTACAAGTCATGTGGCCCTTGATTCCAAGAGAAAAATATGCACAGATGATTGTATTGAGAGTAGGACAAATCTGCTTATGCGTTGCTGCAAGATGGATAGGTGATTCAAGGTGATTGAAGCCCAATTGAATCTGCCAATAAAAAGTTTGTCCCTGCTGCTGCAATTCACTTGCTACTTAGAGCTTGTTGACAGAAGTAGTCCAAGCTAAATTGACTCATATCATGGCATTAGTTCATCAAATCCATTGTCATAGGTCATCGGTTGCCTTGTTGGACCTACTGCACAACCCAACAACGAAACATACTTTTTATGCAGGCAATTTCAGGTGCATGGAAAAAATTGCAGGTATGGGCGAAAGAAGATAACAAAAGATTGAAGAAGCCGCCAAAAAAAGCAAACAAAAGAAAAAAACAATGAGAAGAAGCGAGAAGACAGACTTCATAAAATGCAATACGAGGAAAAATTTGACAGAGATGATGCAGCCAAAGCATGATGAAAGAAGGCGACGAACATGAGCGAATAAGTGAAAGAATGAAAGGAAGTGATAGAAAATGAAAGAAGACAAAGAATATCAGAAAATAAGTGAAATATGATGATAAAAGACGGAATAGGATGATCAAAGAAAGTCATAGAAAGTGAAAAACACTGGACATAGAAATTGAGCACAAATGATAGATGCAGTGCCAAGAAGCAATCAAAAAGCAGCAAAAGAAGAAAAAGAAAAATAAAGCAATAGAAGCATAGTAAATAAGTAGCAAAACTAATAGCATGTCAATAATTGACATCCAAAAGCAATTGAAATGACCCATACAAACAGAAATCCCCAAGAAGTTCGATGATCCTCCTTCATAATGTTGTTTTTTATGATCGAAAACTAAATGGTCATGGTCCTTTATTTAAAATGGCTAGATTAGCTTGTGATGAACATCATGCGCCCCCCCCACCCCCCACAACTCGATTGTTGACCTCATGGCAAACCAAAAACCACTTCTCACAACAAATGAAGGTTTGTGGTTAACCAAAAACATCTTGGTGTAATGAATGGTTCATAGTAAGTCAAAACCACTTGAGAAATGTAATGGTTGAGGCCCAAGGGTAATCCATAAAAAAAACGCTAGATAAGCCTTCCTCTCTTGCTGGAATCATCTTCCACTTACTTAGGAGTCTGAATAAGAGGATCAACTCACTTTGCTTAGGGCACCATGTAATGCAAGCTCCTTGGCCCGTGCACCGTGTGATTATTCAGTAGTACTCCAAAAGAGTCAATGGTATGATTAGCTGGTTTAATTCAGTGGTCCCTCCCTCATTCCCAAGCTGTAATAGATAGAAAGAAGCGCGAGGAACCCACAAGCACCATGACGCCACAAGCATGATGACAATATTTAATCAGTAGTTGAATCATAAAACATCATAAACTATTATTTATAAAGACCAACGGGTAATTCCTGTATCTATATTAGTTAATAAGACCAAAAATTCATTACTGTACCTAGATCCCGCTGTTCGTAATTACCTTAGGTCCCGTAGTGCATGCATACAAAGATAAAAAAATTGACCGGGCACACGATAAGATATCCATAGGTGAGGAGCCCTCGTGAAACATGGGTTGGGACCACGGCCCAAATGATAGTTCATGAACAACACTCATACAAGTAAACCAAAGAAAATCCAAGATGATGATTGGCAATCATGTAGAGGGAATAAAAGGTACAAGTATGAAGAATTGTGATTCAGGAAATATTGATGAACCATGTAAGAGAAATATTTTCATAGAGAACTGGCAGATATAGTGGTTGGCAACCCATGTATTCCAATGGATAGTGATTTTTTTATACGGACTTCAACAAAAATAAAGTTTATATTTTGCAGGTACAAGATGAACATTGAAGAAGAATGAAGATGAAAAATGAAAACCAGAAATGATTACAGACTGGAGAAGATTTAAGATGAAGAGCATAGAAGGAGATGATGATTGGACAAATTCAAATGGCCAGTTGAAGAGACAGGATGATGATTGAATATCGAAATCACAAGTATTGGTTAAGAGGGTATGAAGGATTAACTCCTGCTTGTGAATCGTGAATAATGTTTAAATCATATGGTTGCTTTGTAATGAAATAGACCACATAAAAGTCTGTATATCTCCTCTTTGCAAGGCACTCTCCTCAATTGGATATGCCTTACTTGGCCCCGAGCTCATATAATGTCAGTAACCAGAGTAAAGATGAATAACTCCTTCGGGTTTGTGTGTATACTCTGCTATTTCACCTAGACCTATTTAAAAACACTCTCCTAAACTGGACACGCCTTCACTTGGCCACAAGCTCCTATCATTTATTCTGGTAACTAGAGATAGCATAAACAAATGAAAGCGCACAACATCTAGAAGGTCTTTAGGTAGGCTCATTCTTTTCATGTTGTACTTCGAGGGATGCTGCATCATTTATTTTTTAAATTGTCTAAAAAAACATTTTAGAGCCTGCAACAGCCAAATGAATCACCCCGCCTATACAAGAAACTTGCATGAAAGATCAAGAAAATGACTCTGAAACTATTACAAAGAAAACATTTTTAAGCCATCACCACCACTGCTAAAAAATCAATTTTGTGGCAAGCAACACTCCTTTTATACAACATACTGCCTAAAAACATCAAAGAAATGTTACTCAAAAGTTTACAAACAGAAGAAAGCTGATCATTTTTTCCGTATCAGCTCCCAGGTTTTTTCTTCATTACTTGCTACAGAAACAGGCCACCCAACATTCTGTTAGAGACTTGCTGATTTACTATTTCCAGAGGCAATTTCAAGAAGAAGAAAAAATTAAAAATGGCAGAACAATAACTTTACAAACTAGTATATCTCACCTGGAAATATTGACTGCAGACTGGACATTCAAAAGCTTTGTCTTTCTCCAGCCAAAACCAAATTACATCATGCTCGTCCTCTGCAATGTACACAAACGATTGAACACATTCATCAGACAACATACGTATAGGAACTAGCCAAAACACATCACTTCAAAATGAGAGAAAAAAAATGTCTACACATTTCTGCTGTCACTAAGGACATGCAATGCAAAAACAATAATATGGAAAATTAAATAAATAAATAAAAGGTGTAGCTTTCCACAGACAACAGAAGACCCATACCGTAAAGAAAACCAGGCTGAACTGATATATGTTTGTTTAAGTTCAAAAAAGTTCCCAAATAGATATGATGTTTTTATGGACAATTGGAAAATAGTCCTAGAACAGAGCTCCGTGTAAGCCAAACAAAAAGAAATAGCACCTCTGTTATGTTGCAGTTTCACATAAATAAATATATATTGTGCAAGGAAATATCCATTAGTTGTGTGCAGTTATATTCACTCATAACGGTATTGCATATAAGATAGTAGAAGTACGGTAGTTTTGATAGCTATGATGTAAGTACTAAGTACAGATTACATGTTAATATTATATGGATATTTTGAGATTTACTGCTGCGATTCTGTAATACTGGATCTAAGAGCTCCTAATGCTTCTAGAATTTCTAAATGATTGGGCTTTTCCCAAAAATCCTTTATGGATTAAGCTGACTTCGCAGTTCATATGTTTTATATCTTTTAACAGAATGAATTATTGACAAGCATATATCAATCACATATTAGACCATAGCTGTAATCTACCTACCAAGTGAATTTTGGTAAGATGGTCGTAACTGTTTACACTAATGAATTTGAATTTGAATTAAGGTATGAATTGTCATTTTTTTAGCCTCCATCCATTGAAAACCGTCTGATATTTCAATTTATTACCCGAGGGGCGGCAGCCTTTGAATGAAGCAGCGAATGGAAAAAGTTGCCTAAATCATGGCCAATCTTTTTCTTGAGGGGAAAAGAAGCATGGTCAGCACAAGTTTAAGTTTTAAAATGCTTTAAATTTCGCCAGAAATAAAATTTATCATGTCATGGCCCATCCAAGGTTTGAGTTAGATGAATTTTGATGAGTATCGACAGCAATATCATTATAACGGGGACTTTTAGCTATGCACTTTGATATATTGACTGTACTTGGTTATATTGACTCTTATATGGTATATACATGAGCAGACTTTGGATATTTTGTCTCTAATGCTTTGGAATCATGCATTAGAATCTTGAAAATGCTGTTCTTTCTTTAAAATTTAAATATTTTATGTATTTTTTAGTAAAACTAGTCATCAAATTCAAATCTGCCGATTCATCGAGGTTCCAATTCCAAGTGGACCCTCAACCGATTCCAATTTTTAAAACAATGCACTATACACAGGCTGTCGATAAATTGTATGGCCATGCACTAGTAGTTAGATATTTTCTAGGCCAATTCTCTGTAAAGACAATCTTTGTAATTAGATTTAAAGATAATGGGAACTGTGTTGACTACTTGCCCCATTTGGAAAGTTTAATTACTGAGTACTATATAAGACTCTTTCCCCTAGACCTATGAGACAGGCCTGTTTTAAAGACAACATTTTAAATGATCTTACCATTTTATAGACAACCCTTTAAATGATCTTAAATAGTCTACTAAAATCAACATATGGGTTCAAAGGTTCACCTAGAAGGTACCACACCTCTAAGAAACATTGACCTGCTCTGTCCCCAAGAATCAACAACTTAAACAACCTAAACAAGGGCAGCCCAAAGATGGTGAAGGCCAGGCAAGGCTGGTCAACCAGAAAGTTGAATCTTCATCCTCCAAAATCTACTAAAGGAAAGGTTGTGGCACAAACAATTCAATCTAGATATATCCTATCTATGATCAATTGAGGTCTAAATAAAGGAAAACACAAACAGAGAGCCTAAAAGCCCTTAGTAAACATACTCCTCAACCAAGGAGACTAACCTCCCTAATGTTAAAATCAGGTCTAGAGAACTCATGTAAACAAAGATATCAATTGAAAATATCTCCCTCTTATTAAATAAAAAGCATGTACAAGGCATGTCTAACCCTTGCAAGGAAAACACATCCGAAAAGCAGCTAAGAAGCATTAGAAACCAAGGATCAGGGATCAATACCAATGTTCCACAAAGTTTTCAGGAACAGGGATATGTGGGAATGAGAAAAGGCATCCAGGGGACATGTGGAGACACTCCCCATATTTTAGGAAACATTGGGGTCCCTTACATACAGGACCGTCTGAAATCCCAAAAATATGTTTTAAATACATGAGAAACAATGACAAGCCACAAACATGAACAATGAGAGCATGAAATAAAGAATTACATTTGCTTTAGAGGATTTTTTGGGATTAAAAATAAATAAATAAAATTGACTTCTGAAAATAACTTCAACTCACCACCAGATCCTCCAGGGCAACCAACTATTCGCTTGTCGAAATAGGATTCTACAATAGCAGGTGCTTCCTGTAATTAACATAACAATTCAATATCCATTAGTTGTTGAATACTCTTTCCTTCCCGACCAACATGGATGGCCCCTCGTAATTGAAAAGCTTCTTTTTTTCAAACAACAAAAACAAAAGACTCACTCTCTCACATGCATGTGGGCAATCAGAAGTTCAGAACCACCAGATTTTAAAAGAATCTTTGCTTAGAAAAAAAACACGAAAATACCATAATTTCTATCATCTGGCTGGTGAACTTCAAAGTCCATGCTTAAAATATTAAATAGGATAGATTGGAGATTGCATGTTGAATTATAATTTTAAATTTATCCAGTACAAATTCTTCTCAAGAATGTTAACGTTACATTGAATAAGAAATTAAAAATTTTAACAACCCCAACCCGGTTACAGTTTCAATGCTGAATATGGTTAAATGCCCAAACCCCATCATGCATGTACATTGAAAAATAAAAATTTTAACTGAAAACATGAAACACATGAGATTTCTTTTCAACTTTTAAATTCTGAACATTATAGCAGCCCTAAATTCTTACTCAAAAATTTAAACTCAGCCACACACGTGAAAAATAAATGCTCAGATTTTTTGGTCAAATTGACCCAGGAGAAACCCCGAAGGGAAAACCTGTACTTCATGGAAAGATTTTATTTTTCAGACAAATTTTACAAATTTCAAACACTAATACTTATCTCCTTTTCTTCCTCGAAAAACGTGCCAGAATCACTCTGACACTGCTGTACATATTGCCACAAAACAGCACCTCGAAAAATGAGCCTGTATGGCCTCACATGTGCAAACTGTATAGGCTAGTACAGTACGGTCTGTCTCATTTTCTGTGCCTGAATTTCTTGAAATCTGTGCACTGTAACCTGGCTCAAAAATCATGCCATGTACAGTCTGACAGCAGCATTAAATGCTGTACCTTTTCTCAAAAATTGTGCCAATGATTTGTCTCGGTTTATATGCAACTGTACGGCCTGGTACTGTACAGGCAGCCCCCAATTTTTGTGCAAATTAGCATCTGTAACTCCCTGAGTTCTGTGCTTGTCTTGTTCTAGAAAACTGTGCCAAAAGTCTTGAGAATTGTGCTCATCTCAAGCTTTTGCTTTCTCTGCAATTTTTCTCTCTTATCAAATTTGGTTTTTCTCAAACCCTTCTCTCTTGCCCTTCTCCTATATCAAAATTTCTCTTGTGAAAGTGAACAATAATCTCCATTTGCTTTTCCCAAGCCCTTTTTGTTTGAGTAACTTCCACTTTGAGATCAATGGCTTAGATTAAAAGCCAACTAAATGAGATCTAGGCCCCATCTCATTTTCTTATTAAAAATCACTTTTAATTATTAAAATGGGAATTTAATGCACACCCACATTTAACACTCTGTTGCAGCTGCAACAATTTCCCAAAATTCAAAAATTTTGGAACCCTCCTTTAATTCGTTTTGCTCAACTTTTTTGTTTTGCTTGATGTCTGTTCAAGGAATATTTTTATTTCAAGTTTACTGTTTGAATTGATTTTGCCTTACTATCGGAAGTATTTTAAACTTTTGAGTCAGGAGTCTTGTTATCTGCACGCCCGCCGTTGCGGAAAAGAACAGGACATCAAGTCCGAGTCAAGTGTTTTTGGTCTCCGATGCATTTATCTTTATTGGCAATTGTTTTGAGATCCCGTCGGAACCTTTGTCTATACGTCTTCCGCCGTTGCGGAGAAGGTACTGCGAAGTTTTCCAAGAGGAGTTGTATCCTCTTCCGATCCCCGCCGTTTTGACTCGCAAATCCTTTAGATTTCATCTTTCGTCGTTACGGTTTTGAAAAACACTATCTTTCCGATGAAGTTTGATTTTGTTTTCCACGTGACCGTTATTTTTTTGGCCGAAGTCATGTTTGTGTTTACTCCGATTTTTGCTGGTCTGCGGAACTTGGTTTCTTTTATGGTTTTGCCGTTGCGGCTCTCTAACCATCTATTGACCCTAAGCCTTAGTCTCGCGAGCTCCGATGCGAGTGTTGATTTGTTTCTCCACCGATGCCATTGCGGGTTTCCTGGTTGTTTTATCATCCGCCGTTACAGAGGCGATGTTAACAGGATCGTCGATCCCATAGTCGTTTGCCTCCCGATTGATCTTATTTTTTCCTGCCGATTATTTGTTGACCGGGGCATATATATAGTTGGGTTTGGGGTTTATTATTTTATTGTTATTTTGGCGAATTCCCCCGTGCTGTCATTATCGCTCGAGCAGACCAACGCTTTCGCTGTCGGTACCTCCGCTCCTAGGTGGCTCCGCTGTAGAAGTTTGCGATTTTTTCTCCACCAGTCGCGCAGCACAGTGCTAGGTAGGTCCTTATGCCCGTTTACCTTTCCGTTTGATTGGTCAAACTGTTTTGTTGTCCTTGGTCGGTTCGTCACCTCTGCAGTGAGTGGTTACCTAGGTTTTCCATCTCGGCATGTATATATGTTCTAGGTAGACAGTCTGGCAGCCCGGTGGGGGGTGTTTGTGGTTTTGCTTGATGTTTTCTTTCGCGGCCGTTATGGTTTTGCAGCCGCACTCGATTGCTGGGGAAACCAGTGCAGACGATCGTTACACTGTCTGCACTAGTTTCCCCCAGTCTGTGTTTTGCCATCCGGGGAGGGCATTTTCATGATTTTCTTCCAGGATGCCGAGGTTTTGGTTCCCCAATTTGGTCGCCCTCGTTTGTGTAAACCAAGGTCGCAATGTTGAAGGTGTTAAACTCGAATACGAACCCGGACCATTTTTTAGGGTCAGAATGCGTTGTCTAGTCGGACCGTGATGCAAGTGCTTGTTTGCAGCAAGTAGCTTCATCTTATTTTCATGAGATAAGTGCGCTATCACTCGCAATATCCTTCGCTTAGGATTAGGCACCTTGTTTTCCATGGAGTGTTTTAGTTCATAGCGCCGAGAGGGGTATTCTTCGTTTTAGAAAAGGCCATGAGATTCCATGTTAATTCTGCAAATGTTGGTCGTGAGCTGGTTTTAGCCTTTTGGGCAGATTATTTTTATACGGGAACATTGGTTTTTGAGCATTGTTCGTTTATTTTTCATAGCTGCACTCATGTTTAGCATAGACGAGGTAAAATGCTTATACAGTTTGTCTCCATTTTGAATGTTATCTGGGAATGACCCAACAGAACCTAAAAGAATTTTTTGTATATGACGGAAATTCTTCAGAATCCAAGATGTCTAAATGTCAGAAGAAGAAGGCTCTCGTAGTAGAAGAGGAACCCGAAGTCGAAATTGTTACCAGAGTTGAATACACCTACGAGGACACCAAATGCATAGTGGGTGTGGAACCCGAATATCAATGGGGGGGGGTTTACAGATTAATAACACGCCGAGAAGTACCTGACACAGGTTTTGAAGAAGAAACCATCTATGCCAATATAGAGAGATCTGCATTGATGAAAGTTGCTACCCGACCTGAGCTTTTTCCATGCTCAGAGGTGATTGGGTGGATTCTGCCAAGGGCAGATGTAACCACCATGACTTTGGCAAATGTTGATAGACAGGGTTATGCTGCTTATAGCCCTCGGTATGTATCATTGGCCTACCACTTACCAGAAACACAGGTGTACTTGACTGAAGACTGGTTGAAAGCAATTAAGATGGACCTAGTCGAGACACTGAAGAGAATGCTGCTGCCTAGCAAGAACTTTAGAACTAGGCCGACTACTATCTAACAGAAGATGGATTGTATTTCAGAATGTATGGATGCTCTAGAGCACCCTCACTACTGCTAAAGTACACCACTGACTATGCAGTCCACAAAGAGGCAGTCAAACAAGTCTTTGTAGATGGCATAGGGAACTTTTTGTTTGAACATAAGAAAGCAACTTACCCTCCTTTACCATTCAGTTTGGGAAGCTATAAATTCATAAGGGTGAAGAAAGCTGAGGAATTGGGAAAATTCCATTTTGGGAAAATGCATTTCCACAGGAACGATTCCCGGAACAAAGTGGCAGAGCACTACAGGGAGGCAAATGTGCATTTTGAATACACAAGCCAATGGGATAGAGAGGAATCCATTTTCCACAGTGCACAAAATATAACAGCCTTAAGAAGAAGGTTTAAGAAGAAAATCACCACCAAATGCGAGAAAAGACAGGATGAGCAAGGAAAGGCAGAGGAGGAAGAAGCTAGAAAAAGGGACGAAAATGCTAGGAGGCTAGCACAAGAAGCCGAAAGTTGGCTCAAAGGTGAGGAGGAAGAGAAGAGAAGAGCTGAAGAAGAGACAGCTAGAAATGCAGAAGAAGCTGCCCGGAGTGAAGAGGAGGAAAAGAAAAGAAAGATGGATGAGGAGCTGAAGAAGCAAGAAGCAGAAAGGCTAAAGCTGACAAAGGCAATGACAGAGCAATCGACTTCCGACCCTATAGACAGTCAGGCTCAAGACTCGGGGAACCCTGATATTCAAGATCCTGAGGTAGCTGCTGGCAGCACAACAGGACAGGCTATGGTCCCTACCCTTAGGCTAATCCCTTTTGAACAGAAGAAAGGGGAGGAGGTACCAGATTTCAACACTATCTTTTATGATAAAGAAAGGAAAAGAATGAAGAGGACCGAAAGAAAGGTCGAGACTGGGGAGCAGTCAGGTAAAATAATAAATGATACAACCATAGTATATGGGACAGACAAGGACCCCAGATTCACCATCAAAGCTAGGGCTGCATTGATCCATGCCTCTAAGGACAATGTAGATCGAATAATTACCGATCTTCAGCAATCAAAGAAGTCTACTGCCCAGCTAAAAGATACCCTGAGATGAGAGAGAGAGGAAAATAATAAATTAAAGAGAAAGTTTGAAGACATACAACATGAAATAAAGTCTTCAAAAGCTAAGCTCCAGTCCCTCCAAGTAGAGAAAAAATCTCTGAAGGCTGCCTAAGGAAGTTTGCAAGAATTGCATCAGGAATGTCGAGGGTTGAGGACAGAAAAGGAGCAGCTGCTAGGTAGGATAGGGGAGTTGGAGCTGTAGAAAGCTACCTTGGAGGAATCTGAGAAGCAATCTCAAGGGCAGAACGCAGAGCTTAAAGAACAGATTACCTCGTTAACAGCAGCTCTAGAAGAGGCCAAGGAACAGCAGGTCAGTCTTCAACCTTTCAAGGAGCACGTTCTAGCACAGAGGAGCAAGGTGCACCAGCTGCAAGTGGCCTTAGAGGAAGAAAGGTGCAAGGTCTTACAGGTGGACAATCGGCTAGAAGAGATTTTGGAAACCTCTTCATATTTTGTTGACAGATCGCAAGACATCTTAGAAGTCCTGACAGGAAGGATGACGAGATTGGAAGCGAATGAAGAAGCCCCTGCAGATCTACCATCAAAGGATCAACAAGCCCTAAGGCAAGACTATGATTTACTGGAGTTTGCCATAAACACAGGCGAAGAATTCAAGAAGGTTGTCAAGAAGGTTGTGCAGAATTCTTCAGGAGACTTTTGATCACTTATAATCGCTGCTAGGTTGAGGTCGAACAGAGAATGGATACCTTTCCAGACCACAGCCTGTTTTCGGAGATGTTGCAAAAAAGATATCAAGAAGATGAACAAAGGATACAGCACATCAAAGCCATAGACGAGCAAACCCTAAGGAATGAAGTAGCTCATTCCGCGGTTAGTGTGCAGTTGTTAGAAGACCAACTTCGCCTGAGCGCAGCCAGAATAGAAGTAATAAGAAATCAGGCTGCTAAGTTCAAGATAAATATTCGTTTCTTAGAACCTTCCGAATTCGAAAGCATTGCCTCAGAGGCTTCGGCATGGAAGAAGTTTTTGAATAGTCAAGCGGGATCCTCCTCATGAGCACTTTATTTATTTTTTGTAATGTATTGTAATTTCTGTAAGCACTTAATGAAAGAAAAATGTGGGAGGTGAAGAGTTGGGGAAGCCCAAGAGTCACTCGTGGGCAGGCCTACAGTTTTGTTCTTTTTGTATAAATATGGAAGATTTAGATAAGAGAGGGACTTTTTCCCGGTTAGATTGGTGAAGACATATTGTAAGAAGAACTATTTCCTTTTGCAATAGATAATTACAGTTTGCCTGTTGAAGAAAGCTTGGTGGAATGTTCAAATGTTATGCTATGGATTTGTTGAAGAGGAACTATTTCGTTTTCAGCTTTATGTCCATTAACTGTGAGATCGTTCTAACTCTTTGAACCTATGTTCTTGTATGAATGATCTCTGGTTCATTTTATGAAAATTTCCACTATGAGTAATGAATGTTGTTCATAAACAATTAGCTATCTGGTTGTTCAAATATCTTTAAATGTTCATGTGTTTGAAAGAAGTATCAGCTATTTGTGATTTTTTCATAATGCATGCACAAAATACATTACTCATTAATAAGTGATAATCTTGCTCCCTAGGGATAGGTTAGGTAGTTAGTTTTATTTTCTTGCTGTGTGAGATTCAGATGCAAGAGAGTCTAAGACGAGAGGTAAGAACCTGCGCATCACATTGTGACCACTCCTTGCATGCTTAATCAATCTGCATTTTAGCTAGGCACTTGCATGTCATATTTAAAACTAAAAATACAAAAAATATACACGGTGGACTGGGCCGCAATCGGTAAAACCTTTTAATTTTGTTACTTGACCTACGGTAGCCGGACCGCAAACCGGACGGATTCCCTACACCAAACAGTCACGGATTAGTTGGGAACGTTGACTAGAGAAAATCCCTTGCCGTTTTTGCTTGCGAATTTCCAGGCCTCAACAGTCTTTGGCGCTAGAAGGAGGGTCGCCAGTGCATGGCTGGCCGAGGAAATCCATTTCCTCAAAATAAACTCCACCAGTGATAGTTTTGAAAGCAGTTTGTGTCCTGATCCGAAGACTCAAGAGAATAGAGAACATCTATTTGCTGTGTACAACCAAGTGGTAAATGATCTGAGGAGACACACACAGGCTTATGTAAAGAGTATTGGAGGATTACCCATTATCCCTGATTTACCCAAAGAGAATACAAGAAGAAAGACCGTCCCATCTTGGAAGAATCAGTGTTAGTTGGAGATTGGGAAGAGTTAGTAGAAGTAGCATTACAGGAGGTTGTTCAACCTTTGAATCAAGTAGGCCCAAACACACCTTACTGTTCACCTGTGCAAACTCCTGTTCCTTCACCTCCTCACTCTCCACTCAGACTCATGGCAGGTGTAAATGCAAATCAGCCACCTAACCCACCAAATCCACCACCGGCCTAGAAAGCTAGATCACCCTTGAACTTAACACCTCCGTTGCATGACTTACCTCAAGCTTTTGAGAAGTTGTTGCCTAAGTTTGATCCAAATGAGAAGGTAGTAGTAGATGACCATTTGCAAAGTTTCTATTTGGCAATAGAGAGATTAAGCGCTGGGGAACATGAGGATGTTGTTTGTAGACTTTTTCCACACACCCTTAGAGGAGCAGCAGGAACATGGTACTTTGGTTTGCCCACAAACTCTATCCCGAATTGAGATACCTTTGAAAAGATTTTCAGAAACAAGTATGCAGCCCAAAAGACGCATGCAGCACTAATGAAAGGTTTGGGCGCTTTAAAAAAAGAAATGAATGAAAAGGTACACAATTTCACTCAAAAATTTTCTGCTTACCTCAAGAACGTCTCTACAACTGATAAACCTTCTAATAAAGTTTTGATTGAGTATTATACCTCAGCTTTAGGTCTAGATTTGGCTATGTTCGCAAAAGCTCAGGTTAAGCCTACGTTAGCAGAGACTTATGAAGAAGCAGAAAGAGTAGAGGCTGAAAAGGAAAGTATAGAAGATTATCCCGAGCTATCTGGAGAAAAAACTTCCAAGAAAAGAGCCTTATTGTTGTCTAAACCTAAAGAGGAGCAATCACATGATTTGGAGGTGATTTTAAAGATGATACAAAAGCTTTCCAACAGAATAATAGATTTGGAGAAAGAAAAAGAAGCTCAAAAAGCTTATAAGCCTTACTACAAAAAAAGGGAAGATAACAACCAATTCAAGACTCCTCCGCACGGTTCAGCATCAATGAATCTAACAGAGGTAGGGATGGATAATTTTTGCACTTTTCCTCAACAACCTCATTCTGAAAAGAATTGTCCTCAATGGTTAAATTCAATGACATCGGCAATGAATCAGCTCTTGGATTCTAAATTGACTGAGGACAGTGATGAGGAAAAAGGTAATAAGACCATAGAAAAACAAGAAAATGATACCATGTTTTTATGGGATTGTGTCTCGTTGTTTGATACAGAAAAAAAGTACTCTTAAACCTGAGAATATACCAACGACAACAAAAGACATGAATTTGGTAAAGAAAGACAATTCAATAATCTCTAAGATTAAGAAGTTGCAAGAGAATGTCAGGAAACAGCCAAACAACAATGTTGAGGACAAAGTACCTGAAATTACCATTATCAGCCAAGATCCGAAGCAAATCAACAAGCCTGCTAAGCTTATGGAAGAACAAGTAGGTGTCAACAAAGAAAATATTGAAAAGCCTGAAGAGCCAGAGGAAGAGATACCTAACGAAAACCAACCTGTGGAGGAAGATGTCGAATCAATTGGGGAAGGGAAAGCTAGAACCCCACCTTTCCTTTTGACTCTGGAAATGCTGAATCATAAGGTGCATAATTGTTTGGTAGATTCTGAATCATCAGTGAATGTTATGCCACTCGCAATTTGCAAAAAAATCAATGGGCAGCCAAAACCTAATGCTTGGGAAGTCACTCAACTAGACAAAACTAATGTCAAAGTAGTGGGAGAAATGGAGAATGTTCTCATTCGTTTATCCGCAAATAACAAGATATGCCAATTTATTGATATTGTGGTGGCTGACATACCGGATGGATATGGACTTATTCTGAACCGTGACTGGTCCGCAAGGTTAAAAGGGTATTTTGCTTCAGATTGATCACATTTATGGTTGCCTCATAAGGGGGTCCCAAATCGGATCAAAATTTTAAGAGAACCTTACATGAAACACATTATCACTAAGTTGGAAGAAAGTAATGAATCTGCTATTTTTGTTTTGGGGAATTATCTAACAGAGCTTGAACTCAGATATCATGCATCAGAAAAAGCCAGCAATGTGACTGACACTCAGCCTGATCTCCTTCAATTTTCACAGGCTGATGAGATTGATTGTAAATCGGTAGACATAGTTTTGGTTTCAAAAATAGCAGAATTAGACCATGGTTAGGTATCTCATGTCTGCAATCCAGCCTAGCCCCTTGACTCATAGGTTGATAGATTTTTAGGGGTGGGCACAGAACTAATCAAGTAGTGGTTGGTTCTCGATTTTTGTTTTGATTTTTTGATTTGATGACCTTGTACATAAATAATTTGATGCAGTTTTACTTTGATTTACCGCTTTTATTTCTGGTTATTTTGTTTTGTTTTTGAATAAAAGAGGCAAACTTTTGGTTGCATGGAAAGCATCAGGGTTCTCGATTAACTGAAATCTTTGGGATAAGGCTGTGCGTTTATTTTGAAATGATAAAATTTCTTCTAGTAGGTAGTTTTCCTAAATGGCTATGCACTCATTGAAGTCCTGCTTAATCCCTGAAAATAACTCAGAATTAAGAGGTCTAGAATACTATTTCAAGGCTCCATCCATTTCACATCTAAGATGTCCTAGGGAGTGATAGCAAAAGACCCACGGAAAGGAAGCAAGGTAAACAGTTTATTATATATAAATGATCCCATGCCAAGGTTTCAAAATCCTAAAGGTTGTTAAGAGTCAAAACTCCTAAAAGAAACAATACATATCAAAGCAAAGTATCAAAAACATGAATATCAATCTACCAAAAGTTCTTCTCCGTCCGTGAGCTTAAAGTAAATACAACTCTCACACAAAAGGACACTATGGATAGAAGAGCCTGAATAAAAATTCAGAAAGAAAAGCAGATGGAGGACTCAAAAGAACAAAAGTTCAAAAAGGCACAAAAGTGCAATTGGCATGGGAATGAAGAACAAATGAATAGTGGTGTTTACCATATGTTACGATTCTGTGGTGTCCAAGCTAGAAACTACCCAAAAACAGAGGTAAAATAAAACTCACCTACAAAGTCTCAAAAGAGTTATCTAGACTTTAAATATTTTGCGTTCCCCTTCCTAAAGAATGAACTGTCATCAATGATTTAAATGCATGTGTTTGCCATCTTAGGAATACAAGCGTCTAGAAGTATTCAACTTATGAGCCAAATGTTTAAACAGTCTTTTATTGGGAAGAAGTTGATTCAAAAATCTGGGGTTCACCAAATAGTCGCCAATTGTTGCAGCTGCAACAATTTCCCAAAATTCAAAAATTTTGGGACCCTCCTTTAATTAGTTTTGCTCAGCTTTTTGGTTTTGCTTGATGTTTGTTCAAGGAATATTTTTATTTCAAGTTTACTGTTTGAATTGATTTTGCCTTGCTATCCGAAGTATTTTAGACTTTTGAGTCGAGCGTCTTGTTATCTGCACGCCCGCCGTTGCGGAAAAGAACAGGACATCAAGTTCGAGTCAAGTGTATTTGGTCTCCGATGCATTTGTCTTTATCGGCAGTTGTTTTGAGAACCCGTCAAAACCTCTGTCTGTACGTCTTCCACCGTTGCGGAGAAGGTACTGCGAAGTTTTCTGAGTCTTGTTGTATCCTCTTCCGATCCCTGCCGTTTTGACTCGCAGATCCTTTGGATTTCAACTTTCGTCGTTACAGTTTTGAAAAACACTATCTTTCCGATGAAGTTTGATTTTGTTTTCCACGTGACCGTTTTTTTTTGCCGAAGTCATGTTTGTGTTTACTCCGATTTTTGCTGGTCTGCGAAACTTGGTTTCTTTTATGGTTTCGCCGTTGCGGCTCTCTAAACATCTATTGACCCGAAGCCTTAGTCTCGCGAGCTCCGATGCGAGTGTTGATTTGTTTCTCCGCCAATGCCATTGCAGGTTTTCTGGTTGTTTTATCATCCGTCGTTGCGGAGGCGATGTTAACAGGAACGTCGATCCCATAGTCGTTTGCCTTCGCCGTTGCGGCTCTCTAAACATCTATTGACCCGAAAAGCCTTAGTCTCGCGAGCTCCGATGCGAGTGTTGATTTGTTCCTCCGCCAATGCCATTGCAGGTTTTCTGGTTGTTTTATCATCTGCCGTTGCGGAGGCGATGTTAACAAGAACGTCGATCCCATAGTCGTTTGCCTCCTGATTGATCTTATTTTTTCCCGCCGATTATTTGTTGACCGAGGCATATATATAGTTGGGTTTGGGGTTTATTATTTTATCGTTATTTTGGAAAATCCCCCGTGCTGTCGTTATCGCTCGAGCAGACCAACGCTTTCGCTATCGGTACCTCCGCTCCTAGGTGGCTCCGCCGTGGAAGTTTGCGATTTTTTCTCCACCAGTCGCACAACACAGTGCCAAGTAGGCCCTTATGCCCGTTTACCTTTCCGTTCGATTGGTCAAACTGTTTTGTTGTCCTTGGTCGGTTCGTCGCCTCTGCGGTTAGTGGTTACCTAGGTTCTCCATCTCGGCATGTATATATGTTCTAGGTAGATGGTCTGGCGACCCAGTGGGGTGTTTGTGGTTTTGCTTGATGTTTTCTTTCGCGCCCATTGTGGTTTTGCAGCCCACACTCGATTGCTAAGGAAACCGGTGCAGACGGCCGTTACACTGTCCGCACCAGTTTCCCCCAGTATGCGTTTTGCCATCCGGGGAGGGCGTTTTCATGATTTTCTTCCAGGATACCGAGGTTTTGGTTCCCCAGTTTGGTCGCCCTCGTTTGTGTAAACCAAGGTCGCAACGTTGAAGGTGTTAAACTCGAATACGAACCCAGACCATTTTTTAGGGTTAGAATGCGTTGTCTAGTCGAACCGTGATGCAAGTGCTTGTTTGTAGCAAGTAGCTTCATCTTATTTTCATGAGTTAAGTGCGCTATCACTCGCAGTATCCTTCGCTTAGGATTAGGCACCTTGTTTTCCATGGAGCGTTTTAGTTCATAGCGCCGAGAGGGGTATTCTTCGTTTTAGAAAAGGCCATGAGATTCCAGGTTAATTCTGCAAATGTTGGTCGTGAGCTGGTTTTAGCCTTTTAGGCAGATTATTTTTATGCGGGAACATTTGGTTTTTGAGCATTGTTCGTTTATTTTTCATAGCTGCACTCATGTTTAGCATAGACGAGGTAAAATGCTTATACAGTTTGTCTCCATTTTGAATGTTATCTGGGAATGACCCAACAGAACCTAAAAGAAATTTCTGTATATGACAGGGAAATTCTTCAGAATCCAAGATGTCTAAACGTCAGAAGAAGAAGGCTCCCGTAGTAGAAGAGGAACCCGAAGTCGAAATTGTTACCAGAGTTGAATACACCTACGAGGACACCAAATGCATAGTGGGTGTGGAACCCAAATATCAATGGGGGGAAATTTACTGATTAATAACACGTCGAGAAGTACCTAACACAGGTTTTGAAGAAGAAATCATCTATGCCAATATAGAGAGATCTGCATTGATGAAAGTTGCTACCCGACCTGAGCTTTTTCCATGCTCAGAGGTGATTGGGTGGATTCTGCCCAAGGCAGATATAACCACCATGATTTTAGCAAATGTTGATAGACAAGGTTATGCTGCTTATAGCCATGGGTATGTATCACTGACCTACCACTTACCAGAAGCACAGGTGTACTTGACTGAAGACTGGCTGAAGGCAATTAAGATGGACCTAGTCAAGACACTGAAGAGAATGCTGCTGCCTGGCAACAACTTTAGAACTGGGTCGACCGGGGAATATGATACGGCCACCCTAAGAACCCCTTACAGATTCATTGCCCTGATGCTAAACAAAATTTTCGGGAGGGCCCACAATAAAAGCTTCAAGTTAGAGTGGGTGCCTATCATTTTCTACGTCACAACACAGAGGACAGTTTTCAACTAGGCAACCATTGTATCCAACAGCCTCTCAGCCTGCATTGCATCAGCATTAAGAGGGGTGTCCCAGAAGAGATCAGAGTTCTATATGAGCTCTATACTAATTGATTGCATGCCATGCAACCAACCCTTCGCCAATCTAAGGTGTATCTAGGACCAGAAAAGAACACCAGTCTATTCAGCATACAAGCCACTGTGGGCACACAAATACCACAATCACTATAAAGAAGCGTGTGAGCACTTCGTCATGCCATTATATACATTGATCTTCTTAAAGGGGTGCAATTGTATGTCAGAGGAAGCATTGCAGGTGATTGAGGAATATGCAGACTACTATCTAACAGAAGATGAATTGCATTTCAGAATGTATGGATGCTCTAGAGCACCCTCACTGCTGCCAAAGTACGCCACTGACTATGCAGTCCACAAAGAGGCAGTCAGACAAGTCTTTGTAGATGACATAGGGAACTTTTTGTTTGAACATAAGAAAGCAACTTACCCTCCTTTACCATTCAGGTTGGGAAGCTATAAATTCACAAGGGTGAAGAAAGATGAGGAATTTGTGGAGGAATTGGGGAAATTCCATTTTGGGGAAATGCATTTCCACAGGAACGATTCCCGAAACAAAGTGGCAGAGCATTGCAGGGAGGCAAATATGCATTTTGAATACACAAGCCACTGGGATAGAGAGGAATCCATTTTCCGTAGTGCACAAAATATAACAGCCTTAAGAAGAAGGTTTAAGAAGAAAATCACCACCAAAGGCGAGAAAGGACAGGATGAGCAAGGAAAGGCAGAGGAGAAAGAAGCCAGAAAAAGGGACGAAAATGCTAGGAGGCTAGCACAAGAAGCTGAAAGTTGGCTCAAAGGTGAGGAGGAAGAGAAGAGAAGAGCTGAACAAGAGGCAGCTAGAAAGGCAAAAGAAGATGCCCGGAGTAAAGAGGAGGAAAAGATAAGAAAGATGGATGAGGAGCTGAAGACGCAGAAAGGCTAAAGCTGACAGAGGCAGTGACAGTGCAATCGGCTTCCGATCCTGTAGACAGTCAAGCTCAGGACTCGGAGAACCCTGATATTCAAGA
This sequence comes from Pseudotsuga menziesii, assembly GCA_001517045.1. Lineage (NCBI taxonomy): Eukaryota > Viridiplantae > Streptophyta > Pinopsida > Pinales > Pinaceae > Pseudotsuga > Pseudotsuga menziesii. Next base: position 413,585 of record LPNX010369345.1, on the reverse strand, counting down.
TCCTAAGACAGCTGCTGATAGCACAACAGGACAGGCTATGGTCCCTACCCTTAGGCTAATCCCTTTTGAACAGAAGAAAGGGGAGGAGGTACCAGATTTCAACACTATCTTTTATGATAAAGAAAAGAAAAAAATGAAGAGGACCGAAAGAAAGGTCGAGACTGGGGGGCAGTCAAATAAATGATACAACCGTAGTATATGGGACAGACAAGGACCCCAAATTCACCATCAGAGCTGGGGCTGCATTGATCCATGCCTCTAAGGACAATGTAGATCGAATAATGACTAATCTTCAGCAGTCAAAGAAGTCTACTGCCCAGCTAAAAGATACCCTGAGAAGAGAGAGAGAGGAAAATAATAAATTGAAGAGAAAGTTTGAAGACATACAACATGAAATAAAGTCTTCAAAAGCTGAGCTCCAGTCCCTCCAAGTAAAGAAAAAATCTATGGAGGTTGCCCAAGGAAGTTTGCAGGAATTGCAACAAGAATGTCGAGGGTTGAAGACAAAAAAGGAGCAGTTGCTAGGTAAGATAGGGGAGTTGGAGCTGCAGAAAACTACCTTGGAGGAATCTGAGAAGCAATCTTAGGGGCAAAATGCAGAGCTTAAAGAACAGATTACCTCGTTAACAGCAGCTCTAGAAGAGGCCAAGGAACAGCAAGTCAGTCTTCAGCCTTTCAAGGAGCACGTTCTAGCACAGAGGAGCAAGATGCACCAGCTGCAAGTGGCGTTAGAGGAAGAAAGGTGCAAGGTCTTGCAGGTGTACAATCGGCTAGAAGAGATTTTGGAAACCTCTTCATATTTTGTTGACAAATCGCTAAACATCTTAGAAGTCCTGACAAGAAGGATGACGAGATTGGAAGCGAATGAAGAAGCCCCTGCAGATCTACCATCAAAGGATCAACTAGCCCTAATACAAGACTATGATTTGCTGGAGTTTGCCATAAACACAGCGGAAGAATTCAAGAAGGTTGTCAAGAAGACAAAGGGGGCTTGTGCAGAATTCTTCAGGAGACTTTTGATCACTTATAATCGCTGCCAGGTTGAGGCCGAACAGAGAATGGATACCTTTCCAGACCATAGCCTGTTTTTGGAGATGTTGCAAAGAAGATATCAAGAAGATGAACAAAGGATACAGCACATCAAAGCCATAGAAGAGCAAACCCTGAGGAATGAAGTAGCTCATTCCGCGGTTAGTGTGCAGTTGTTAGAAAACCAACTTCGCCTGAGCGCAGCCAGAATAGAAGTAATAAGAAATCAGGCTGATAAGTTTGAGATAAATATTCGTTTCTTAGAACCTTCTGAATTCGAAAGCATTGCCTCAGAGGCTTCAGCATGAAAGAAGTTTTTGAATAGTCAAGCAGGACCCTCCTCATGAGCACTTTATTCATTTTTTGTAATGTATTGTAATTTCTGTAAGCAATTAATGAAAGAAAAATGTGGGAGGTGAAGAGTTGGGGAAGCCCAAGAGTCATTCGTGGGCAGCCGAACAATTTTGTTCTTTTTGTATAAATATGGAAGATTTAGATAAGAGAGGGACTTTTTCCCAGTTAGATTGGTAAAGACATATTGTAAGAAAAACTATTTCCTTTTGCAATAGATAATTACAGTTTGCCTGTTGGAGAAAGCTTGGTAAAATGTTCAAATGTTATGCTATGGATTTGTTGAAGAGGAACTATTTCGTTTTCAACTTTATGTCCATTAACTGTGAGATCGTTCTAACTCTTTGAACCTATGTTCTTGTATGAATGATCTCCGGTTTATTTTATGAAAATTTCCACTATGAGTAATGAATGTTGTTCATAAACAATTGGCTATCTGGTTGTTCAAATATCTTTAAATGTTCATGTGTTTGAAAGAAGTATCAGCTATCTGTGATTTTTCATAATGCATGCACAAAATACATTACTCATTAATAAGTGATAACCTTGCTCCCTAGAGATAGGTTAGGTAGTTAGTTTTATTTTCTTGCTGTGTGAGATTCAGATGCAAGAGAGTCTAAGACGAGAGGTAAGAACCTGCGCATCACATTGTGACCACTCCTTGCATGCTTAATCAATCTGCATTTTAGCTAGGCACTTGCATGTCATATTTAAAACTAAAAATACAGAAAATATACACGGTGGACCGGGCCGTAACCGGTAAAACCTTTTAATTTTGTTACTTGACCTACGGTAGGCGGACCGCAAACCGAACGGATTCCCTACACCAAACAGTCACAGGCTAGTTGGGAACGTTGACTGAGGAGAATCCCTTGCTATTGTTGCCTGCGAATTTCCAGGCCTCAACACACTCATAAAATCACTTTTAAAAATATAAACTCAAACTTTCATTAAAAAGGTCACTTGATAAAAATAAAGTCAATCTCACCTTCTTAATTAGGCTAGGGACCACTTTTAAAGTGTGTACTTATCCACCCCAAGGGAGTGGACAAACACTTCCTAGGTAAAAAATCAAGAGAAATTATATAAGTTTGTCCATATGATACTCATATTGCACTTGTTATATATGTTTTAGTTTTAATATGTCAAAAGAAGAACCCAAAAATCTTTTCAACATGCAAAGGAACAACTGAATATCACATGCTATCCAGTAAGATTTCAAATCAAGTAATTGCGTAAAACTTAAAAGGCATACAGATAAACATCCACATCAGAGCTTCTACAAGGCACCTAAGATAATAAAATAAAATATATAATATGTTGACTTCAGTTTATTTCTTTCAATCTTCATTATATGCAATACGCTCTCATGGGATATTTAGCCTCATATCTGGTGATAAAGCATTTCTATCTTCATTTCTATTCTAGTCTGAAAGAGAAAGGTGGAGCAATAGTTCATATTGTAGAAAACACTCTATCCTAGTTATCTTCCATTGAAGCAATGACATGTTGAGAGTTTAGGAGGATATACAATAGAGATCAACATTATTTTCATTGCCTACCTACAACTATTAGCATTCATTTTACCGAAAAAGACAAAAACCATATAGACAGTCAAAACATCAAATCTGCCTAAAATCTCAGTACAAAGTCTCCTCTCTATTGTGGTTATCTTTTATTGGAGCAATGAGAAGCAGAGTAAAGGAAGAGGTACATTAAAGGCCAGTGTTAGGCTCATTGTCTACCTATATTAGCATTCATTTTACAAAAAAATGATGAATCTAGTATAGGTTGTCAAAACTGTGAATCTGCCCAACATTTTAGTGGAAGGTCTGCAATTCCATTGAATTGTAGAACATATGTAAGTAATCCAAGAAGCTATACAGTTTCTTTCCAGAAACCAGATTGTGGCAATTGTTGTCGACAAATATACAGTGTTTAAACTGAATCTCTTGCTGAGCCTTCCCCACCAAGGTGACAGGGAAAGGCATCTCTCTTTGCCGAGTACTGTGAAAGGAGAGCATTGTGATCATGGTCCTTTAAGGGAGACACTTACAGAGGATTTCCATAAATGAAGAAAAGAAAACAAATACTAGAAACTAGAGATTCAATTATCCAGATTAAGAGGAAGCCAAAAAGAGATCTTCGGAAGCTAGAGAAGTAGGAATCAAATCTGAAAGAAGAATTAATAGAGTTATGAGACAAAAGAGAAGGGATCGGGCAAAAAACAGAAAACAAAGAGAAGAAGCCCTTATGGTAATGAAGTAAGAGCGCAAATGCTAGGAGAGAGCCTGATTTGCTCTCAATCTTTGTATTCCAGATAGTGGACCCATTTCTTCCAAATCTGTTTTTGAATAGTAAAGCTCTGTGGTCTTAGCTTAGTGCAATACCTCAGTTCATTTTTCTTACTTTCCATTCCTTGCTATGTTTAGAAGCTGTCTCTGCATTCCTACTATGTATCAAAACTAGACTAGCATGTGCAGACCTTAATTAAAAAATATCCCAGCAATTTGCAAGACTTGAAATACCCATCTCACAATAAGCTTAAACAACAAATTACAATAGCCTCAAACAATAAGTAATATGTATTAAAAATAATAAATTCCATGTAATAGAAGTGACCAAATGACTTTATAAAATACTAAAGGATAATAGACAAGATGAACCTGGATATAAATTATAGCATCGATATTGCAACAACTTTGCAAACTATTCAGTAACTAACCTTAGTTCCAAAAGGACCAACAGGAGGATCGAGGTCAAAACGCTTCTTCCCCTGTATGACAGTTTAAAAGCTTCAGAGACCATTAAATAGCTATTAATACAAGGCACACAATAAGATATGAAAACAACACAGCTACTTAAAAAAGACCTCAAGTTCAAACTCCAATTCTTCTCGCTCATGTCCAGTTGCAATCGGCATAATTTCTTCCACTACTTTTTCCTTCTTCAGCAATTTCTCTGTATCATTCCAATTTATCAAATTTTAATAATGCAGAAGCATACCACCAAACCAGCACACACGTTCAAAATTTATTCAAGTGCACATGATTTTAAATGCTTGACAAGATAACATTTTCCCAAGTAAAGGATATTTCTGTGCCAATGGATGAAAAAATTATGCTGTTAGACATCAGGTGATGAGACAACAACCATGCAATATCAAAGACATGTCTGAATTAAATTGGAAAACTGAACATAGCTTCAAACTTAGCAGAAAAACACATTCTTCATACAAGGACAAAATTGGAGTAACCCCTAAACCTAAGGAGAAAAGGTGAAAAAAAGACTGACAATGGGGATCAACTGAGGTTTTTGCAAATCAAATATGATAGTTAACAGAGAACTAAGGAAACACCCTGCAAATCTCTAACCACTCCTGGCTTTTGAAGTCGCACATAGCTATTAAGTTCAACGCAGTTACACTGTTTATTCAACTGTTTGAATCTCGTAGAGTTAAATCCATAGATAGGTTAGGGCTGGAAGGTGTGGAGGGGGTTCATCCTAGACCCCGATGGAAATCTAGAATCTTAATATCTTGGGAAAAAGGTGTTAAATTGACCAAACTCAGATCCCTGTCCACATAACAGCCACTGAAAATAATGTCAAATACTTCACAAATCTCTGATATTAACCTCAACAGCAGTCAATAAGCATACACTCTTGTCAAACATTAATTAAGAGATACTGTAGGTGAATATACTGTTCTTAAAGTACACTTAGCAGCAGAATAAAACACACATAACAGCAGACAAAATAAATTTAACATGGTATTTTTGGTCAAACTTAGACCCTGGAAAACCCCACACTTTAGGGAAAACCAGCATGAGAGTAATTTTATTATGGAGCCCAGAAAAAAAATCTACATGGGATGTTCAGCAGTACTATGCAGAAATTAATTTCACTGTACTTACAAGTACCACAGTCCAACCTTTTGAAGAACAGTACTCAGCTTTGGAAACAGTGCCCACTACACTGCATAGGCTTCTGTCTGTCTCTGTCTCAGCAATGTACCACGATTTCAGTGCACCCACTGCGTCAACACTACTGCAGTACTGTACAGGTACACTGTAACGGCTTCTCTCAGCAGCTAACTTCTTTAGTTTCAGCACAAAAACTCTGCCTCAGTATCTGTGCATGCAAAATATAGAGTATGGCCAACAATTTACAGCAGTATGGCCTCTTCCAACAGCAGCAGTATAACTGCATTAAAGGCTGAATCTTTCTTGAGATACATACTCCCTCTCCACCTAGAAAAATGCACCCCTCTGCTGTACAGACTGCATTAACTCAGCAGTCCATTCCTTGAAGTGGGTGCCCCTCCTCTACCTTGGAAGATGTGTGCTTCCTCACTTCTTTCTCATCTCCACAGCTACTAAAAGAACTCTCTTGAAACTCATGCCCTCCGAGAGACTGCTCTTTCTTCTTGGTATGCATGCCTTTACCTCTCCTCACTTTGGAATGGTAACAAATGAAGTCTCATGGGTCTTTTTATTTTCCTCATTAAGATAACTCCCATGACTTTTTAAAATCTAGGGCTGGGATTAGGTCTTGGCCCACAAGATCTAAGACTGGGATTTAATCTCATGTTGACTTAAATTCCCTAAGTGAACAATATAAAAAAGATATTGAAAAGTCACAGTTACCCTAAATGTAATAAAAGTGAACTTTAGAACTTAGAAGTCCTTTCATAGAAGTGAACTTTATAACTAATAAGTGCATCTCACATTTAAATTAGAAATTCACATCATAAAGTACTTCAATAAATGCTCATAAAGTCACTTTATGTATTCACATGAGACTACATCATCTCAGACCCCTGCACCTAGGCACCAAATGCAAGAGTACCTCCGAGCTACAAAAAGCTAATCAAAGGTGAGTCAACAAACACCCAAGCTCAGGCTCTGTTGTCTTGTTGCAAGGAATAATGATAGTCAAGCAAATGGGACTTGAGAAAATCAAGGTGCTAGGGGGATTCAAAAATGATCATTCGCCATTTGGTTATAAATCCCTTCCTTGTGAAACCCAGCCGAAAAGGATATTAACAAGAGTTCAAAATCAACTGGAAATAGGGGGATTCAACGATGATCATTCACCATTTGGTTGTTAAATCCCTTCATTGTGAACCCCAGCCGAAAAGGATATTAACAAGAGTCCAAAATCAACTGGAAATTTTTTAATCGATAGAATTTTTTCACATCTGAGGGTTTAAGACAGCAGTGGATGCAATGACCAACAAAGGTTGTAGTATCCAACTTGGTATGATGTTGAAAAGAGGGGGGGTGGGTTTTGGAGCAATGCCACCTTCCCTATGTATCAAAACCAAACCACAATTAATATATTCACACAATAAGCTGACCAAGTGTCACCAACAAGATTGATGCATCTCCAATTTAATAAAAGGAACACCGATCATGCCTCACATCCTACTATTCACAGTGATCTCATTCACATTCCACGCTTCAAGTGATCTCATAATGGAGGAGGTCATGATGGGACGGATTAATGTGTTTGGGTTAACGAATCTCTACTGTTGCTTAGGCTAAAGTCATCGTGTTTGGCAAATTTTTGCCTTCAAGTTTGAAAATCATCGTTTTTAGTCATTATCGATTTTAATCGTTGAAATTCGTCGTTTAGGAATGCGAACTCGATTGTTTTCGTTCGGTGAACCTGAAGACAAATAAATTTGCCATAAAATGCAGCAAATTTATTCAAAAAACGGCAGAAATGCGTTGGAGTTCGTTTTTGGCGGGTGCTTGGTAACCCTAGACTTCGCTGACCAAAACCACCTCCACCGCATGACCTCCTTTATTGTTCATTGCTAGCATTCACTAAGTCTCGACCAAAGACGACCATGTGTGCATGAATTCCAACTACAAGTCGTGACAATCTAAGTCACATGGTTCGAATTCGAATTCTATGACCATTTGATTCGATTTGAAGTACAAACTAATAAAAAATTACATCAACAATTTACTCGTGGAACTAGAAATGCGCAACTCAGGGTTTGGTTCAACATATGTAGCTAGGGTACACGTACCCATACCAGGTACTTGGATACTCGTAGGGTACGTCTCTTGGCATACCCTGTCGTACCCCATACTTGGTCCACGTAACCGAGACTCTGTTTTAAAAAAAAGGTACTTATAGGCAAAATGGTACACTGTACCCCCTGATTGGGTACTCCAAGGGTACAGTCAACTCAGTAAAATGCAATCCATTAGGGAAAATGTAATGATCCCCCACCAAATCTGAACTAATTTTTTGCTAACTACATATGGAATTTGGTTCAAGAGTTATGTCAAACACTATGCAACACTGTTCAAATTCCACTAAATATTATCCAAATCTGGTAGATTGACTTTACATTGATTTACAATGAATGTTTTTATGGTTGTGTTCAACACTCGTGCAACATAATTTGACAACCAAATGTGCACATAAAAAATATACATATGTTTTTAACACTGAGAAATACACGCACAACAACGCAAGAATATATTTGGCAATTTGCCTGGTACAATGATTTATCAAATTTTATGTAACTTCCAGTCTTCCAATTGATATCTACCGAGTCTATAATTTATCAAATTTTATGTTTCAAATTTTCAATATAAATGTTCATTGTTCAAATAATCATCGAATTTATAATTATGAATCATTGTTCATAATTTATGAAGAAATCTACATGTATGATCTCTATGACATATAGAGAGAGAGAGAGAAACATATATATATATATATATATATATATACCATAGTGGAAAAAATCGGCATCGGCAAAAAATCAGCAAGGGTCCAGAAAACATCTTCTCGGCAAAATCGGCGAAAAAATTGGCAAAAATCGGCAAACCGCGGCAAGCATTAAAAAATTCCAATTTTGTACTTCAATGGGGTCAAAATTTGCTTACCGATTTTTTCCCTTATTTGCCGATTTTTCCCGATTTTTTACCAATTTTTTCGAGCTGAAAAATCGGCAGCCAAAACAAATCGCTGATTTTTTCCACTATGATATATACAGAGTACCCCCGACGTACCTAAGTACCATTTTTCAAAAAGTGGTGTCTACCTGTCCTCGTCCCCATACCCAAGTTTCATGGAAACTTAGGTTTCAACTTTTAACTCAACTACTTAGATAAATTTATTCTCAAGTGCAATTAACTTCACTCTTCAATGGTGGCATAGCATAATCGCAGGTCTATGACTGCAATTGCACTTGTAGATTATAGTATGTAACTCAAACAATGAGTTGGTGATTGAGCAATAGCAATGATTCGTGAACATTGAGATGGAAACTCATAGAGTCATGAACTCTAAGTCGTAGCATGAGGGTTTCTTTCTTAAGCAACGATAAGCTGAGATGAAAAACTTTGCGCACGGGTCAAGAGTTGAGACTGGAGTAAGTAGACTGTAGTGTGTTAGGACTAAGGTTTAAATGAAAAAATCAGCCCCAAATTTTTTTGATATTTCTTTTAAATTCACCTTCAGATTCAAACCAACTTGAGATTCGACAAAATTCGAACCTGAAGGTTATAATTCATCGAATCTTGTGACTTAGGTGACAATCGACAGGCTAAAGCCTACAATGCAAGCATTTCAAATTTGTGGAGAAAGGAAGGCCACCGACAAGCATTGTTTCAAGTGACTGATGGATCATGATTCAACATCATCACCCGACAGGCCACGACAAATTGTAGACTCTAGAGTCTCCCATCGAGCTATCACTTGAAGTTGAGTGCACCAGTCTTTGAGTTGCCTTGAGACCAGAGCCTTCGACTCCCATAACTCGAGAGTCGAGACCCGAGTCTCTCAAGTCCCAACTGTTGCAGCTGCTTAGTGCAAGACTGCGAGTGACCACGGTCCACACTGAGTGTCGACTCTCTCCTTCAGCTCTGGCAGTGGAATCGTTGAGTGACCCAAGTCCAAATCAAAGAGAAGCTCCAGCATCCGACCTCCAAGTTCCAAATCCAATAGCAACTTCACTCCACTTCAGGTTTAAAATTTTTTGTCATTTATTATTTTTTTCAGATTTACAATTTTAAGAGTAAAATTGTATGTTTGCAAATCTGTAAGTTGTAACCTGTTTAAATTTTTTAACTTTATTGTTTGGTTTTCCTTTGTGCAGTGTGAGTCTATCATTGTAGTATGTAAGACTGTAACCTGTAGGTTGTTAGCCTATTTTGTATCCAATCACTGAAGTCTGTAGACTGTAATATGTATTAGGCTATCAAATATCATATTCACCCTACAAAATAAAAAAATTTATCATTGTAATTTGTAACAGTAAATTGTATAAAATGAAATGATCCATTGAATAAATATCTGGCCACTGGTTCTGCAAAAACTTTGAACAAATGGCACCCCATAAATCTTTTGCAGAGGCATGGAAATATGTCAAGAAGGAAGGGTTATATGTTACATGTCTGCTATGTGGGCACAAGTTTTGCGGTTCTTTAACTCAGGTAGTGGACCACCTTCTTGGTATTAGTAATGGCAGTGGAGGTGGTGTGGATGTAAGGGAATATCATATAAACAGAAAGTTGCAGTGAAACAAAACTATGACAAATCAAAAGCAGAAAGAGGAAAAGGGAAGTAAAAAGGCAAAGAATTCAGAGGGAGATTGATGTATCTTCTTCCTCTAAAATTGCTTTTCACACCTCAAAATTTGGTGGCTCAAGTTCCACCCCAACAAGTGCAACAATAGGTGGAAGTGGAACTGCTACTTTAAATACATTTTGAAAACCTGTAGACAAACAGAAAGTTGATGATTCTCTTGCAAAAATGTTTTATGCATGTGCCATTCCTTTTAAGGTGGCAAGAAGTCCATATTTTAAAAATGCCATTAAAAAGGCTGCTAATTTTGGCAAGGGGTATGTTGCTCCTGGATCTTAAGCCTCAAGGACGACTCACTTAAAAAGAACAAAGGAAAGAGTAACGAACAGGTTGGTTGAAATTAAAAAATCTTGAGAGATTACAGGTTGCACAATTTTGAGTGATGGCTGGTCTGTTTCATGCCATCGACCATTGATTAATGTTCTTGTTTATTGTCCTCAAGGGGTATATTTTTGTAAGGTTGTTGATGCAATGACTGAGGTGAAAACATCATAATACATTTTCAGCATTTTGGATGAAGCGATTCAAGAAGTCGAGGAGAAAAACGTGGTCCAAGTTGTCACCGACAATGCCTCAAATTGTTTTGGTGCAAGAAAGTTGATTATGGAGAAGTATAGAACTATTTACTGGACCCCATGTGCACCTCATTGCTTGGATTTATTGCTACATGATTTAGCCAAATTTCCATGGGTAAATGAGACAATCCAAAGAGCAAAAACTATTGCAAACTTCGTCAATAACCATCATCTCACTTTAAGCTTGTACAAGAAAAATACATCTAGAGAGTTGTTGAGGCCTTGTGATACAAGGTTTGCCACATTTTACATCACTCTAAAAAGAGTTGTCGAGGAAAAAACAGGCATAAGAAGTATCTTTTGCACTGCTGAGTGGGAGAGATCTCACCTTTCAAAAGAGTCAAAGGGAAAGCATGTTGAACAAGCATTGCTAAGCAACAATAGCATTTGGCAAAATGCTCAAAAAGTTCTAAAAATGTGTGATCCAATTGTTGAGGTGCTCTGCATGGTTGATGGCGATAAGCCCTCTATGGGTTTTATTTATGAGGCCATGGATCGTTGCAAGAAAAAGATTGCAAGTGCTTTTGATAATGTGGAAGCTGATTATAAAGAGATATGGGAGGTGGTTGATCAAAGATGGAAGATGATGCATAGCCCATTACAAGCAACAACATGTTATTTGGACCCTACATTGTTTGGGTTACAAAGACATCAAGATGAAGAGGTCATGAGTGGACTTTATAAGGCTATTGACGGGATGCATCCAAATGAGTCTATTGCAACTTTGATTAGATCCCAGATTAGAGCATACAGGCTACAAGAATGCCTATTTGGAACCACAGCAGCAAAGAGAGATAAGGCTTTAGCTACTCCAAGAGTATGGTGGGATTTTTATGCATAAGGAGCCCCAAAATTACAAAAATTTCAATTCATATCTTGAGCCAGACATCAAATGCATCGGCTTCGGAAAGGAATTGGAGTGCTTTTAGTCATATCCATTCCAAGAGAAGAAACAGGTTGTTATCGGAAAAATTAGGAGATCTTGTTTATGTTCGCAGGAACTAGCAATTGGCTTTAAGCAATGTGGCTAAAGATGAGACAAATTCTTCTACTCCATGGTGGAGATTGTTCCAGATGCACTAAGAGATCAAGATGATCATGAGAGTGATGAATCCAATGGTGATCGTGATTCTAGTGGTTTCACTCCCCCGAGTGCTCTTGATGATTTAGAGATTTTTGATGTAACAAGTAGGCCATAAGAACAACAAGAATAAAACTTGTGTTCTTGTTCTAGTGTTTAGACTTCTAGTTTCTTTTTGGATCCTATTTTGGTAAATAGTTGCTAACATAAATATTAATGAAATTTTAATATTATGTTTAATCACTTTATGAACATCTTTTTGAATTTCAATCAAGATATAGTTTCTAATGTTTTCAAAATATATGTTAAATCATTTCTGATGCCATATTTTTATTTCTGTGATTCAATGACTATCATGTTCATAACTTCATAATTCATTCAATGCATTATTTCTATGATTCTATGACTATCATGTTCATTGTTGATGTGTTTAATGTTCATAATTTAATGAGCATAATGAATTTTATTGAAAATTTTCATATATTTTTTAGTAATTCAAACTTAATACCGAATTTTATGCTGATTTTTATCGCCAAAATTTCAAGTACCGATTTTTGGCCAAATTTCAAGGTTGTTGAATTCGAACACAAACTCGAACCAGGTGACTTAGGGTTTAGGGACAATTTCCTAGTGTCCATCTAGATCGTTCTGCAGCCAAATTTGTAGGTAAATTTGCTGTCGGTTAACTGGTGTATTTTGCTGGGCAGTTATCCAGATCATTCCCATCAATTGAGCATCTCTGTAGAATTTAGAGCTCAAGAGTCTTGTTTCAGCGCTTAGAAGGGTTTACAGTTGAGCAGATGGAAAATTGCCATGGGCATTGTAATCAATGTGCCCACTGTGAACACTCAGACATGCAAAGGTCAATCACACGATGTGAGAATCACTGTGATGATAGTCAGGAGTGTGTTGCTCTGGCCATGAGGAGATGGCAGTCATAGAGAAAGGACTGGGAGCAAACTGGGATTGATAGTCATAAAAGCTCAATTAGATAAACATAATGACAAACTGGTTTTGTTGGAAGTAGGAGAAGAATGCAACAAGGAAAAGCTTAAGGAAGCCAAAATTAAAGAATTGTAAGACAAGGTACTACACTTGGAACCAGAATTAAGGAACTCTGTCTCCAGTGGTTTCTGTGGGTTCCCTGGACAGGTCCAGGTGGCAGCAATGGAAGAAGATACAGTGGAGCAGCAGTCTGAGCAAATTGGAAATCAGGACGCCTCTTTCCTCACATCTGTAGCAGGCAAGCAAAAGAATGCTCACCGCAGGTACGGTTGAATTGTTTTCTGAACATTAGTATATTTTATAAATCTACACTTTTTGCTGGTCAGTTTGTAAGTCTATACACAAGCCAAGTAGTGGATATTAGGGTTAGAATTCCTGAGAATAGAAATGTCTGGTAGTACTCTTTTGGACATCTTGAAGCTTCTGAAAGCTTTTTGGACTATCTCATTTCCAAGTTTTCTATTAAAAAACTGGACAGTAAGGTCGCAGCCCACTCTTTTTATTAATACAAATAGTGATCATTTCTGTTATAAAAATAAATAAATAAAATCCAAAGACCAGCTACAAGAGTTTACTAATTATCAAAGGAAATGCATTTAAAGTAACATTAAGCAAGGCTTTCTCATCACTAAATTGTAAATATAGAACCTGGAGTCTTTTAAGCCTTACTTGCTGGACAGTGCAACGATTTCACTTTCAAATTACTGCTTAATGGTTTTATTTGGACAATGCAGATGCCAAGGGAGTTTGTTCCTAGCCATTTAAGTTTTGCCCTGCTGTTTTTCCATAAATGTCTTGGGATAGCTTTGAGTTCTTTTTCTAGAAACTGCATTTACTTTAATTTGTTTTTCTTCTTGAATATAGACTAAGATAATGAAGGACTTTAACCTAGGACACCTGAAAAAGAAAGCAAGAAAGTTTGTTGAGTAATAACAGCTTTCAAACCAAACTTCCTGTATTTAAAAAACAAGGGAACAACAAAATTCTATATTGTAAAAAGAAAAAATTGCAAATAAGATGACAATATTCATTTGTCATATGAGCAGAAACAAAAATGGTAGACAACAAACTTACAAAGTTTACCACTAGAAATCAAGTTTTATATAACATAGGTCTGAGGTAACCCTAGACAAGTACAAGGTTGATGGACAGCTGGTAGTTTATGTTGAATTTTTAGCATTAGCATAAACTTTAAAAATTTGCAGATCTACTTAAACAATTCAGCAGTATAATAAAAACACGTTCATCACATTAGCACACATGAACACGAGATTTTTCACTGGGGAAACCTTCAAAGGACAAAAACCCCAAGAGCATTAATAGCTCATCTCCTCTCATCTCGTAAATGAGATGACTCAGAAAATTCTTCAAAAGTTCCTTAAATCCAGATTTGGATTTTACCCACAGTAACTGTAAAATTTATCAGTAAAAATCAGACTGATAATTTTACCCACAATTTCCAAAATTACAAAAATTATCAATTTAGGGCTTTTTCCAGAAAAATAAATTTTCTCTCTCCTGTCTGCAAAAAATTAGACTGCTCAAGAAATCTCAAATTGACCAAAACTGTACCTTCTGTCTGCTGCCCGAATATTTTCAGGCTGCCCGAACTGTACCTTGTCTGCTGCCCGAAATATTCTCAGGCTGCCCAAGCTGCCTGATCCGTCCTTCCCCTGCCCGGCCTGTCCTTCTCCTTCTCTGGCCTGTCCTTCTCCTCCTCTGGCTGCCCTGTACAGGACTAGTGCTGCCCAGCAGCCTGTCCAAACCCTCATGGGTTGCCCTGAGGGCTGTGCAGCCACCGGCTGCTACAGCAACCTCACGGGTTAGCCTAGAGGGCTGCCCAGAGATGCTGTGAGCTCATGGCTACCCAAGGGTGCCCAATGAGCCTCGGCCCTCACAGGTTAGGCTGCCCAAAAAAGAAAAGGGGCAATGCCCCTGCCCAAGAACAAGAAAACAGTCAGCCTGTGAGAAGAGAAGGAAGCTGCCCGAAGATCAGAGAAACTGCCCGGAACTTGTCTTGGCTGCCTGAAAGAAAAGATAGAGAGGTGCCCAAAAATTTCCAAGACGAAGAATGCTGATAAAAACCCTAGCTGAGGGTTTGCTAGAAGATGCCCTAGACTGAGGCAAAAATCTTTTTCAAAAATATAGCAGCTCCACCTGTGAGATCAAAACTTGTGTGTATAATGAGAGGACTTGATCTTCTTTTATAGCCTCCATTCACCTGTAAGTGGACAAGATTAGGAAAGATAAAAATAAGAATATTTTTAATCTTTTCCTAATTTCACTTTCACTTTTACCAAAAATGGTCCTTTTATTTTTTCCTTTGACTTTTATAAGAAGTCCTTATTTATTTTAAATTTCACTTGTGATCATTTTCCTGTGGTCAAAAAGTCTTTATTTATTTTGACTTTTGACTTTGGCATTTTTCCAAGTGCCCCTATGGTCATTACTTGGGGTCTTTTTTTATTTCAAAAGTACATCATCATAAACCAAGAGAGTTACTAATGCTTTTATCTCACACACTGTGTGACACCTAGATCTGGTACTAGGGGAACTTGACCAAGGGTAGCTAATCCTTGGAGAAGCACACCAAGCCCATAGATCAAGGGTCAGAGTGCACCCAGTCTAGGGCTTACAGTGTCTTCATTCTCCCGAAGAATGGCTACTCAGAACTAAGTTGAGTCTAACAGTCCAAGACTGGTCTACAACGTGGTCCCAGACCAAATGTCGATCCCGAACCAAATGTCTACTCAACACAAAGTTGAGTCTGCCCAGGGCAGAGCTAGGTCTATATCATGGTCCCAGACCAATATCTACCATTCAACAGAATGGTCACTCAACACTAGGTTGAGTCTTCACCATGGTCCCCAACCAGGTGGTCCCATTCTCCTAAGAGAAGGGCTCTCGATGCTGCTCAAAAAAATCAACAATTTACAGTCCCAATCCAGTGAAAAAATCAAGATATTTAAGTTTAATAGCTCATACCTACTAGTGGAAGGGGGTGTGGCAAAGGTAGAGGCTTTGAATAACTAAAGGGGTCAAACCGACAAACAATTCTACAAACACAAATGCTGGAACACTCTGGAAAGTGGATCTCGCAGTCACATTGGTGGTGCAGGTACAAGTGGTAAGAAGTAATACTCGCACTTGTGCAGAACGACTGAGGGGATGGCCATCACATGGGTGCATATTTTGGGAAGACTTTACAGCAAGCCAAGAGTTATGGTTTATCGCCTCAGGATTTGTCATCAATGATCATTGAACCTTTGGCTTGTCAAGATACTAGTCCAAACTCCATTACAACCATACCCTTTAATTTACAGTTGCAGGCACCCAAATCAATTGAAGATTTTTCACTAGATTTTCAGCATTATGCGATATTTGAACCTGGTCCATAGTCGATGGTTTGTGACGGTTTTGCGTGTCAGTCTTTAGATCAGGCCTATCTGGCAGGATATGATGTATTCTTACACTATCAGACCACTTGAGAGGAGGGAGAGCAGGATTCACAGAGAAGAAAGTAGTAAATGTTAGAAATCAAGACCACAGAGCAATAACAGATATACAGCTAAATCAATAAACAAGATGCAAAACACATTAAAACATTACAGAGAGACACAGATATAACGTGGTTCACCCAAATGTTGGGCCACGTCCACAAAGAAATTGCCAGTCCTTTTATTACAGTCCAGAAAGATGAAGGGATACACCCTGCAGCAAAACCGCTGCACTTCCTCTTCACACTCTCACAGTCTCTCTTCCAATACAATACAATACCATACTCAATCGTTTTACAATGCTTTCTTTTATAGGGGAAATACAATGGGAAAATTCTAGAGTTAACCCAATACCATGGGTCCGCAAAACTGTTGGCCAACAAACATCCCAAAAAAAATTTCATGGGCTCTGCCCCCGAACCCCAAGGCAGGGGGGAATGAGTTTACAATACACCTAGGTTACAAACACGACTAAATAATATCTCTCTGATCTGGAAGATTAGGCTCCACAACCAACAGTAAAGCAACAAAAGACTAGGATTTGACACTGGGAGAAGCTCTCAAGGCAAAGCAAGTCTTGAAATTTGTGGGTACAACACTCATTGGACGTTTCTTTGGTGTTCATATCTCTGAAGGTTCACTGTGTGGTTGTATAAAAGATCTTCAGGAGCATTTGCTAAGGTATGGACCCTCCTTCAATATCATTAGCCATAGCTGGCTTGGGTTCAAGTTTCAATCTGAGGAAGGCAATGGTTTTGGGTTTTGTGTCACTTAAACCTAAAAATATGGCATCTAAGTTTTGATCGAAGACAGTGACCATTTGGGTTAAAGTCCCAGGCCTTCCTCTTAAACTGTGGAGCGATAAATTTCTTTGCAATCTAGGGAATCCCATGGGAAAACCTTTGTTTATAGATCCATCTTATAAATATAGTGTTTACTGCTCAATAGCCAAGGTCCTAGTGAACATCGATGTATCCAATGGTTTAGTGAAGAGTATCAAAATCGAGGTCGATGCAATCATTACACAAGTACTTGATTATTGCAATGCACCTTACCATTGTATTATATATCTTTCCGGTCATGTCGTCGAGGATTGTTGAAATCCCTTTTTAAGGAAAGTCTGGCAAAGGCAAAGAGGAGGTTCTCCACAAAAATTAGATGATGGAAAACAAATCCAACATTCTTTACTAGAGATAGCTCAAAGATCTTTAACTCATGGTTGTAAGGAAAGTAGTTCAAGGCATGAGGTCATCAATAACAATGTCTAGTTCTAGAGTCAAAAAGCTAGCTCAAAGCTAACTCAAAACTAACAATGGACAACGAACACTGAAAATAAACATAGCAAAAAGAAAGTTGAAAGCACCAAAAGAGCATAAGATCCATGAATTGGTCCTCCTGCATCCGCTGCCTGAAGCCATCAGGACCATCAATGGGAGTATCACTATCTGAGACAGAGTCACTCTCATAAGTAACCAACAACACACCAACCAAACCACGCTCCAACCTTCAAAGTTCAAACCCCTTGCTCCAGCCTTCAAGCAATGAAATCGCTCTTCCCTTGGCAAATCGCTCCTTCCCTTTGGCAATTCAGTCCTCTCTTCTTCTCTGCCAGTTGCTTCTCTCCAATGAAATCCGTTTGCATAAGAGACATGTTTAAAATGTGAGAATAAAAGATGGGTTGGGGTTTTCAGAGAGGGGTTGGGTGGGGTAGCTTTTAGGTGGTTATCATGTGAGGGCAAACTAACATTAATCAATGTTTGTTCTGAAATCAATTCTGATTTATCAGCACTCATTGGTGCACATCCCCAAGGGAGTTTAGGAAAAAAACAGAAAATAGTGTTTCAACTTTTAATGGAGAGGGAAAGAAGGGAAAGATGGCAATCATTAGACAACTGGTGTTCCATCTCCAAGCCAAAGAGAGAAGGGGGATGGGAAATGTAAAACATAAATGTTTTTGGTAAATCTTTGGCTGGCAAAACACTTTGGAACCTGAAAAATAAGTAAAGCCAGTGGAAAAGACTAATTACTAAAAAAAATCGCTCTCGATTCAATTATGATAGGACAAATGATAGCAAAAGGAAAATCAAATGTCCATAGTTTTTTATAAAGTGCTAAAACACTTGAAGAAAGATTTGTATGCTTTATTGGTAAGAAAAATGTCAAGTGACTATGTCAATGGCACAATAAGAATTTGCCTCTATATGAGACTGGAGATATGGTTACAAATAATTTCTCATTTAAGTAAAATAAAGAGAATTAAAGTATGAAAAATGAGATCTCCATTGCGTTCACAATTGGCCACAAGAATTATTGTTTAATGACAATATTTACTTAATGAGGATTTCAACATTTAGCTGAAACTGACATTTAATTGCTCGTGGTAGAGTGAATTAGTTACCAATTTTTATTTTGTTCTTAAATAAAGTCTTCTGCAAGAACTGATTCTTCTTTGTCTCTCTCTTTTTTAATTGTGATGAAAACAAATATAATTATTTTTCAAAGTTTAATTAAGATTAACAAATTCCAAAACACTATTAAGATTATGCATTATTTCATTAGGCTTTAAATACTAAATGCAATGAGATGACTCAAACCAATGTTGAAAAAGTCGGCATCGGCAAAAAGTCGGCAAGGGTCCCGAATACAACTTCTCGGCAACATCGGCGAAAAAATCGGAAAAATCGGGAAAAGTCGGCAAACATTAAAAAATACAAAATACATTCATTTTTTTCAGAACTTTAAACATTTAAAGCGACAATAACATCAGATAAACACATTGGAACATAAATATGGAGAAAGCATTGATATATATAATCATGATGTAGTCATGATGTAGTCATGCCAAATGTAAAATGATACGTCAAAGTCGATACTGTATAATGAAACATCATAGTTGTCCAATCAAGGACTTAAAAGTGGATAACCAATGCAACATGACATCACATATATAAATGTATTCAAGGAAAACTAGCATCTAGCTACCTAATAGCAATGCTCTCTTCCCGAGTTTTCCATTCATACTTCATATTTTTCTCTACTCCAATGATTAGGTTTATTTATATAAGGTTTTCATAAATGCTTTTTATTTGTCCCTCCATCTTATGACTTAAACCTAATTTTTGAAAAGTATATTTTATTGGTTTGGTTGTAAGCCATTAAACGTATTTCTTGTTTTGTATTGGTAATAAATCATAGATGTATTTTTCACTCCTGCCAAATTGAATTTCCGACATGAGCCTCACATTTAGCCCTAACTCATCTACCACTTGAAACATTGCTCTCTTTTTCCTACAATGTGCTATGATGATCACTCAAAATATGTTTGCTCAAAAAATTCCCTAATAGTGAAAAAAATAATTCAATTACCATTGTGATCTTTGATAAACGGATACATATTTTGTATAGATTATCCTTGCATGGTTTGATCTTCAAATACAACAAAGTTTTGAAATATTTATACGGTAGAGGAAAGGTGTTAGTATACAACAAAATGGTTAAAATGGCAAATTTTTGAAAAATTAGCCATTTTAGCCATTTCAGCAAAAATAAAGATTTTTTGGAAAAGTCACGAAAAGTCGGGAATTTTTGGAAAAAGTCCGGGACTTGTCACAATTTTGTTGAAAAAGTCGCAATTTTTTGGAAAAATTGAAAAGTTCAAAAGTCGCAATTTTTTCCTACCGATTTTTCGGCTTGGGGAAAAAATCGCGACTTTTTAAAAAGTCGGCAATTTTTCAGAGAGTTTTTCAACACTGACTCAAACTACCAAGTATGGAGATAACTTTGCCCAATAACGCATCCAAAGCACAATGGGATCATGACAATAAGTGCTCATCGCTACAGAATAATAAAAAACGATAGAATATCTCAAATGTATCAATATCAAAATTGGATCAGTTAAAGAACTCCCCATGTCAGCAGTTCTATTATAATTTACATGCACAGGCCCTTAGATGTGATTTTGTAGCTCACACATAAGATTTCTTAGCAAAACTTCAATTGGCATAAAGGATCTTAAGGGTTAAAAGACAAAATTAACAAATTTGGATTAGATGAATAACTCTTTGTGTCACGACTTCCATGATTTATATTGCAATTTTGCACAGGCCCTGCAACTATAGTACCAGAAATAGGAAACAGGAACAATTAACGGCAGCACTAGAGGGTTACAGGTGATTAGAGACAGACACACATACCAGCTCCAAGGGTATATTATGCATATAAAATAGATTACTGATGTACTAATTTAGTATCGGCAGAAAAACCCATTGTCGAATGAGCCTACAACAAAATACCAAAGGATGAGCAAAACTAATGTAAAATACATTACCACGTACTAATGTAGTGTCGAGAAAAACTGACATTGGCAAATGAACCTAAGATTAAAAAAGAAAGGATCTGAGGAGTATCAAAAACAATACTAACAAATTCAGATTAGTTAAAGAACTGTCCATATACCAACACTTCCCTTATTTACATCCCACTTTTGCGCAGGCCTGCTGCTTCGTTACCAAAAACAGGAAACGGGATGGGAAAAAGAAACAAGAAACAGCAGAGCCAGAGGGTTACAGGGGATAAATCACTTGAAGCATATATTATGCATATAAAATAGAGTAATAATGTATTAATGTGAACAGAACAATAAAAGAACGTCTTGGTCGTGTTTCTGGTAAGGCCACCAAACACTACAGTTAGACCAACAAAATGCAACGGAAAACCATTGGCCAAGCAGTTGCCGCTTAATCACCTAGCCTGCCCTAAACCTCAATAGTAAACCCCGAAGACAAATAAATCCCGTGCTTGAACCATCAATTAGGTTAACGTTTCCATTGGCAGGTTTTGTAAAACAATCGGTCTCAAGTTCAATTCCCATGGTGTGACATCAGGACCATAACCCTGGCTTAGAAAACTCTTAATCCACCCCTGATCTAGCTTAAATTATCTATCATCCAGACAAATTCCTTCATTTATAAATAAATCTTCATCGTTTATTTAAAAAAAGTTTCCTATTAAACGAATGCCGCCTATCAAAATCAAAGAGAGAAGGAAAAAGGATAAAGGTACGAGGTGATTAACAAATAACAGGAAAAGCACGATGCCTTTAACCGATCTATTAACCAGATGACGAAACCTTTGAAATCGACCGATGCCTCCAAGAAAAAAGAGTCATTTATCTTACCGCCATCTCCAGACTGGGCTGATAGAGGGGCCGTTTTTGAAAACGGGGACGCGTAAGAATGAATGAACGATGACGAGGCCCTGCTGCAGCAATGGCCGCCGCATCTGTGATGAACAGATGCTCGCTGCTTAAGCACGGAGACCGCTAGGGCTTCGAGTCTGGTTGCTCCTCTTCTCCACATTGTGGCTGCCTCGGCCTCCAACTCCTCTGAATAGGAGAAACAAAAATAAGAGAAAGATTTGTGCTGGGATTGGAGGAAGTTATTTGAGGGTTTTCCTATAAATTTACGGTAAAATATAACTGGGGTGGAATTTGTGGGGAAAATCCACCGAACTGAAAAGCGTTGGTTAATTGGTCAAATCTGGTGGAGCACGTTCTCCAATTTCTCTCTCTTCCCCGGGCCACGTGCTCTAGGTTTTTTATTTGATTTAGACAAAAGCCTTCTTTGGAGGATGAAATTGGACCATTTAGTGAGAGATAATGTAAGGCATTTTTCATGAAGAGGGGTTCTAATTTGGGAGCCAGCTATCAAAATGACCAAAATGTTATTGTAGAGCATAGTTTTTTTTGAAAAAATAAATAAATTAACACACTTATATATAGTTTGTGAATTTATAGAATGAAAATATTTTTTATTTTTCATATTTTTCTAATTAAATCGGTTTAATTGTGAGTTATTTATGTCTATCTACATATTATCACTGACATTCTTTTTTGTTATCCATTTATCAAAGGAGTAAATTTTCTACCCGACCATTTGCACCGATCAAACGACTTGGCTCGCGTGAGCTTTCACATCACGCATTGCTGGTCGTCCGATCGATGCAAATGGTTGGGTAGAAAGTTTACTCCTTTATCAAATATCAATTACTTTTTATATTCTATTTTTTTTATCTCACTTTCTTGTAGTTATCTGCAAGAACTATTGGTTATCTATTCATCACCTATAAGTAATCCATACATTGCTACCCATTTATCTATTCATCACCTATGAGTAATCCATACATTGCTACCCGTTATCCATTCATCAGCTAGTTACCAGTTATTTTTTATATTCCTTTTTTTTATAATTATTTATTTTCATTTTGAACGACTGCCATAAAAACAATCTCGACAGTACACTTGTCTCGTCCACGTAGATCAAAAAGCATGGGTCATAGTCCACCCCAATTCTCAAATAAAAATGTCTATCAACGTAAATATTTAGATAATGTAATTTCACTATTTCAAAAAAACAACTTTAAGGTTATATAAAATTATTTAAATGTTTTTTCCTAGTTGTTTTATTAATCTCAAAGATTGAAAATGAGGCTTTTCAGATATTGATGGGTTTAAAATAAAAATATATCTATGTGGGATGAATGAGAGATATGAGATTTAATACCATGAATGATTTTTATGTTAATGGAGTAAATTAGTTTTCAAGGAAAAAAATGCACAAGGGTTTGGTGTCTGCTCCTAACATAATGGTTGATTGGTTGCATTGTGAATATGTTTGTTGCTAAACAATACCACTTTCACATCTTCTTAAAATAATGTCCATTGCTAAGTCACGTACAACTAAAATATGTTTTCCTTGGAATTGTTTCTACGACATAGATACCTATCTATGCAAAAACAATCCTACATAGGTTCAATGATGTGGCCCACAACAACACATAATCTCCAATATACCATGTTCCTTGTGCCAATGGGGTAGCCACGAAGGAGTGGTGCCTCCTTCTGACATAATGGTTAATGGTTGATTGGTTGTAGTGTGAATATGTTTGTTGCCGAGGCTTCCCACCTCACTCAATGCAAAAAGAAATAAAAAAAATTCTCACTACTAGTACTTGATAGTACCTCTTTCACATTTTTTCCTATAAAAATTCACATTACGAAATCAAATAAGCATAAATTTTATATGTCTTGGAATTGTTTTGATGACATATATGTCATTCTATGCGAAAAAAATAATCTCACATCTATTGAGAGATGTGGCCCCACAACAACATATAACCTCCAATAACATCATCCTTGTTCCAATAGAGGTAGTCACAAGAGAATGGTGCTTCATACTAACATAATGGTTGATTGGTTGCAGTACAAATATGCTTCTTGCTCGGCCTTCCCCCTTACTCTAAGAATAAATAAATAAATAAATAACTTTCGCTATAAGTATTCT
The DNA here is from genome assembly GCA_001517045.1 of Pseudotsuga menziesii. Taxonomy (NCBI): domain Eukaryota; kingdom Viridiplantae; phylum Streptophyta; class Pinopsida; order Pinales; family Pinaceae; genus Pseudotsuga; species Pseudotsuga menziesii. Next base: position 390,094 of record LPNX010369345.1, on the reverse strand, counting down.
ACACTACCCCTTCCACAAATCTTCTTCAAAAATGCCCATTATTATGTCGAATATGCCTAGATTTTGTGCATCTTGGAATTTCTAGCTTATTGCTTGCCCTTCCCTCATCCATTTATGCAATAAATAAATAAATAATCCTCTCATTGGCACTACTCTACTATACCCCTTTCACATGCATTCCTAAAAAAAAACTCATTTGTGCATTGAATACGCAAAAAAAAATGCTCATTAATAAGTCGAATATGCATACAATATATGCATGCAGTACCCCTTTCACATTATTTCCTAAATAAATACCCTTTACTACGTCAGATGCCTAAACTATGTGTATTGGAAGTGTATATATGATATAAATACCTCACTATAAAAAAAACAATCCCACATGTGGCCCACAATAACATCTAAGCTCCAATATACCATGGTCATCATCTTAATGGGGGCATCCCACAGGGGAATGGTGCCTCAACTAACGTCATGGTTGATTGTTAGTCGTGTGAATATGTTTGTCATTACTAAGTCAGATACACTTAAGATCTATGCACTTTGGAATTGTTTATAGGACATAAATACCTCTCTATACAAAAAAAAATCACATTGATTGAGAGATGTCACCCACAGCAACATATAAGCTCTGATGGGAGGAGACATGGATTTTTTGGTCCCAAAAACCCTATTGTGGTTTGATTTGGAGGGTTCTTCAACTTTCTTGGAGTCAAGCTAGCCCTTTCGGTTGGCCTAGTGGCAACCAAGTAAAAAAGGTGGGAATTTTTTTTATGCATATTCTCTTATTTAACCTTTTCTATTTTTTTAGGGATTTTATGTTTTTTTGCAGCTTTTCTTTTTCGTTATAGCTTGTCGGGGGAGCCGTGGTGAGGGCCACCTAACAAGTGGATTTGGTGGTTTGAGATCTCCAGCCACATCATCATCTGGATCTCATCGGCACCCTCCATCTGGAAGTCTATCTAACAATCGGGATGTTTTTTCTCCTTGTTCACGCTTTTTAGGATTTAGGGTTAAAACAAACCCTAATTCTATTGTTGACTTTGGGCCCTCACGTTTTTCTCTTGCTAGTGGTAACAATGTCTCGTCCTTCACATTGGTTGCAGTAGCTCATGCCCCGTCTTAAGCTTTGTTAGATCATACCAATACTCTTGTTGGTTCGTTAGTTGGGGCAAAACATCTTCCTTTGAGATATGGTAAGAATCCGTACTTTGCTAAACATTTTAGGGCTCGAAGGAAAGTAAAAAGTGAAAAAATGAAAAGAGGTCGCTCATTGTGTGTTCTTGGTAAAGACATTACCTTCGATATGGTGCTTTCTCTAATGAATAGGGCCCTAGTTGGAAAGTTTGGATTTATTAAACTTTATTGGTTGGAAATCCTCGAATGGATTCAATTGAAGTGGAAGAATATTATAAAAAATGTCCCTAGGGTTTTAATGCTAATGAATGGTTGGATATGTTTTTAGTTCCTCTTGGAGGACGATAAAAGGAAGACAGAGGAACGTTTATGGGTTATCGAAAATGGATCCCTACTTTTTTCTAATTAGCATTCAGGATTTAATCCATGGAAAGAAAAATTACAGCGACAACATTTGTGTGGGTTATGTTACCAGGGTTTCCTCTGCACTATTGGTGTCTGGCGGGTTTCATGGCTGTAGCTAATTTAATTAGAAGATTTATCCTTATGGGAGAGGAGCAACTTTTGGCATCATAGAGAAAATTTCCTATAATGGTAGTTTTGATAGATGTAAAAGAGGGGTTACCAAAATAATTGGAAGTTGTTTGGGAAGGTGGTTCCTTTTCCCATCGTTTAGATTTATTGGAAAATCCCTTTTCGGTATCACAAGTGTCGTCAAACCGGCCATGTAAAAGCAGTTTGCCCTAATTCTCATTTTCGGGTTTCGAATGAAGATTTGCATAATTCTCCTTCTTCTGATGGTTTAGATGAGTTGGATTCTGACTTAAAGTTTCATATTCCTTTGGATGCATCCTCACTGTCTGATTTTTTGGGTAAGTTCTGCCATTCTCACCTTGTTCCATTGAAATTCCTATCTATTGATGAAACAACAAAGTCTTTAAATGTTCTTGATTTTGAGTTAAATGTTGGGATTAGTGATGGGAATCTTGAGGTGGTTTCTCATGTTCATGCTTTATCAGTGATGCCTAATCTTTATAGCTATGGGGGTCCTATGGGGGAGGATTTTAAGTCCCCTGCTCAGTTAGATGAGAAGCTGGTGACTAATGTTTCTTTGTCTAATCAGATGAAAGTTGCCAACTCTTCTTTGGAGGAAAATGATCTTCTCGGCCAACTCTTCCCTAATTACTCTGCTACTTCTTATGGGACCTCAAACACTTTGCTTATATTCTCTATCCGTTCGATGAATGTTACTATTGTAAGGCCACCGAGAAGTAAAAAAGGAAAGTATACTTCGGTGTTTGATTTAGAAACTCATTTTTGCAATCCTAGAGTTTCTTTGCTTTTTAAAAAAGGATTAGATTTAAATTCTGAGGTTCCTCACATATTGGATATGGGGCTCTTATAGTGGAGGCAGCCCTGAACGGTGTTCCCCATTTAAACTAATTTCCCCCAATATAAGAGGGCTTGGTAGCTCACCCAAAAGAGATGCTACCAAGAGATTAATTGATACTATCAATTCATCTGTCATCTTATTACATGAAACCATGTCTTCTTCAATTGTTGCTTCTGAATATTTCCTAAAGATTAAACCTATGTGGAAATGTTGTGCTTTAGATGCTTCTGGTTTGTTGGGTGGGCTTCTTTTGGCTTGGGATCCAGCTTTTGTTGATTTCAAGTCCTTTTAGATAGTTGCAAGTCTGATGGTGGAATGGAAACTCATGGGAATGGCATCTCCTATTAGGATATTAAATTTGTATGCCCCCTATAATCATAGGCAAGGTTTATGGGAGAATGTTAATAGGGTTGGGCTATTACAGGATCAAGGTTTTATACTTGTTGGGGATCTTAATCTCACCTTATCATTGAATGAAGTGTGGGGAGTTGGTAATGTCCATGAATCACTTGTAGGATACTATAGATACCTCTTTGAAAATGTGGGTTTAATTGATATTGTTACCAATATTCATGTTCCTACTTGGTCGACTAGGAGAGTAGGATTTGTTGGCATTGCAAAACGTCTAGACAGATTCCTGATGGTTGGCCATTTATGTAACTCCTTGGGGCATTATAGATCGTGGTCTATTTCTACCAGGGTTTATGATCACAACGCAAGTATTTTACAACTAGACTGTATCACAGGTGAAAAATTTAAGGATCCATAATGTTCTCAAATTGTAGAAACTTTAGCGAATCTTACTCGCTCTTAAATTTGCGACCATAAAATGTTTGGCGAATTATTTTTTAAATATTAAAATTTCTCTAGAATTTATATAGTTTTTGGCAATTTTTAGAGTAAAACAAAAAAAACCCATGGAATTTGGCCAAATCATCTTTGAAAAGAAGGAAAATTGGTGATTTTTTTTGAAAAAAAAAGTCGAAAATATCCCGTGGGCTAAATTTCACCCCTAAAATTTTCCTTGGGTTGTGATAAGAGTTTGGCTCATTAACCTTTTAAGTTTAATCGTTGTTGGATGGAGGAACCTACTTTTTGCAAATTGGTTGAAGAGAAATATAGATCTCTCTCAAATTCGGTACATTTGCCACCAATGTTGACTTTTGCCAAAAAATTATCTCTACTAAAAAATGAGGTAGTTAGTTGGGAAAAAGAGAAGAAGGTTGAAAACTCTAAGGATATGGTTATGATTGAAATGGAATTAGATAAAATTCATGGGTTTGTTGATGATGAATATTTTTTTGAATTTAGAAGGGAGAGACTTATTCAACTTCAATCTCATAAAGCTAAAATCTTAAGGCGGAAAGAAAAAACTTAGCGTTTGAAAAGCAGGGCAGTGTGGCTTGAATCCGGGGACAATAATACAAATGTTTTCCATAGATATGCAAACCAAAGAAGGATCACTATTTCTATTTGGGAGCTTAAGTCAGTGAATGGTGATATTTTGAATGATTATAATTCTCTGAAAGGGGTTGCGATGAGCTTTTTTAAGGATATATATAATCATGATGATTCTACAAATTTGGAACAACAACTCAAGGTCTTAAAGAATTATCCTAGTTTTTTTAATGAAGAAGAAGGCAAACATATTGTTGTAGTTGATATTGAAGAGATAAAGCGAGTTTTATCTCAATTTGCACAAGACAAAAGCTTTGGGCCTTATTGTTGGCCAATGGAGTTCTTTATGTATTTTTTTTAGTTGGATGGGCAGGAGTTGAATGAAGTTGTTAATGAGTGGAGGAGACTTGGACAAGTGCCTAGCTATCTGAACTCAAATTATACAGCTCTTATTCCAAAGTGCGATAAACCGAAGACTTTCAATGATTATAGGTCGATCTCTCTTTGTAATCTTAGGTACAAAATTATCACCAAAATTATTGTAAATAGAATCATACTAGTTTTGGGAAGGTGTATCTTGGAGGAACAATTTGATTTTCTTCCCAATAGACAAATATTGAATGCAATTGGAACTGCACATGAATGCTTACATTTGATTAAGACTAAGAAGTTGCAATCTTTTATCCTAAAGGTTGATTTAGTCAAAGCTTATGACCGTGTTGATTGGTATTTTCTTCATTTTATACTTATTTAAATTGGTATTCCTTATAAGGTTTCTAGTTGGATTATGGCATGTATCACTTCAGTAAATTTTTCCATCTTGGTAAATGGTTCTCCTACTACTTTCTTTAGTAGTAACAAAGGACTCATGCAGGGTTATTCCCTCTCCACTTTATTCTTTCTATTGGTGATCGAAGGGCTTAGCAGACTCATTGATGAGGCCAAAAAGGAGAATAAAATAAAAGGTATAAAAATTACATCATCTTATGTTTCACATTTGTTGTTTGTGGATAATCTTTTTTATTTTTGGTCGTGGTAATCTAGGAGAATGAGAACTTTATAGGACTATTTTCTCTTCTTTTTGTATGGCCATGGGGATGGTCAATATTCCTCATAAGACTAACTTTTCTTACAACTATGGGGACCCTGCTATATGCGATCGAATTGATTCTTTGTTCCCCTATTAGATGACCTTGATAAATGATGGTATTAAATATCTTGGATACTTTCTCAAGCCAAATTATTATACAATAGAATATTGGAATTGGTTAATAAACAAAAGTGGAAAGAAGGATATGGTGTTGGTCATTTAGATGGCTCTCTAAAGGTGGTAGATTGGTTTTGGTCAATGTGATCTTACAAAGTATACAGGTATACTAGTTCTCCTTGACTTTAGTTCCAGTTTCAATTGTTTCTTGTATTAAAAGAAGATTATTTCAGTTCCTGTGGGCCAGTTGGTTGGATATTTCGAATATTCATCTTACTTATTGGGAAAGTATTACCTTTCCTAAACATTTAGGAGGTTGGGGCCTTAAAAACCTACATCGGTTTAACAAAGCTCTTTGTGCCAAAAGTTTGTGGTGATGTTTATTCTGTAAAGGTCTGAGGACTAAGGTCATCAAATAAAAATATATCAAGACTTTTTCTGTAGTCAATTGTATTCGAGACCTAGTGAAGATTTATCATAATGCTTCAATTATATGGAGGGGGTTCATGAAAATTTATCATATTATGAGCAGATTTTTCAGTTGGAAGATTGGATGCGACGCGCATATTTTTATGGGTATTGACCCAATTGTGGACTTTTTCTAAGAACTTCACTTAATCTGCTAGGTTGATTTTTGAACTTTACGAGAGGAATTTATTGGTCTTATATTAGGTAAGAAATAATCTGAATTCAATTGATGATTGTTGTCTCTCGACTGATAGTCTGAAACTTCCTCTGTTTATTGTCGAGGAATGGAACAATTATACTCTATCCATTTCTCGAGTTGGTTTTCTCTTAAATGATCAACAAGACATTATTGGTTGGGATAAAAATAAAATCACTAGTTTACAAATGGGTGATAAATGACCAAGCGACCAAAAGAGTTGGTCACCAAGTGAAATAAATGATTAGACCACAAAAAAAAATTGGTCGCCGCAGTGTTTTTAAGTGAAATATATGACCAAATTTGAGCAATTTTAAGTGATCATAGCGAAAATGACTAAAATAAATGACTAATTAAGTCATGGGATAAAAATGTGAATAATTTAGTGATGGGATAAAAAATATGATTAATTTAGTCATGGGATACAAAATATTTCTAGACAATCTAAGTTAATAACTATATAAGATGTCCATTGTTAAAATTTACGAAACTGTAATAATTTTATTACAATTTCGTAAATTTTAACGCTGCAGATGGATTTAGAGACCCCTTAAAATTTCGTTATAATTATGAAATTTTAAAATTTTATTACCAAAATTGCAATTTTCCATTTTCAAACAATGGATAATTCCCTCTTCTTTAATAGGATCTGCTTCAAATATTGTTTTTATTGTCTAATTTTAATGCCCAATTACAATTTGTTTGAAGAGCATTGGTAATCACTAGTATGAAAATGGGTATCCAAATGAGAACCTATTAAACTTTGTCTCAAGGCCATTTCGTCTGTACTTTCGTATCTAGGGCGATGTGCTTGTTGTGTCCATACCTTGTTTCACTATTTTCACTTATGTATGCCCCCTTCAACACACTTGTCAAGTTTCATCTTATGTGTCATTATGTGTCATGTTGAGTTGTTCCATGGAGTTAGTCGTTTCTCGTTATATTCATCATCATGTCATGATTTTTATACCATTAGGTTCAACTCATCATGTTGGTCATGTCCATGTTTCATTTGATGAAAATTGTCACCATTTGACCCTTTCGGTAATCTGTCAAAGTTTTGGCAAGTGCATGTATTTTGAGTCATGATTGCCAAAAATTGTTAATTTCTCGTCCTTCATTGATTTACAAACCATAATCGTCCACCATGATTGTCACTTCGTTTAAGCTCAAAAATTTGAAAATCAACCCCTTGGCTCCCTGCATTTGAAAGTGCAAGTGACCCCTATTTCAAGAAAAAAATATGTCCCCTCCTTCAACATAGTGTGCTTGAGTCAAGTCTTGAATTAAATAAGCAAAATAACTGAATTAATGCATTCAAAATAACTATTCTAAAAAACTAATAGTAATATAATATGTTTTTAATACGTTTTAATATTAATACAAATATGAATGTGAATATTAATATTTTTATAAGTATTAATATGTTTTTAATATTAATAGTAATCTTAATATTAATATTAATATGTTTTTTAATATTAATATATAATATGTTTTGAGAATTATACTATACATAGCCTTGAGGTGTAGCTCAGTTGGTTGGAGTCCGATTCTAAAGACTATTTGATATCGAGGTCAGAGGTTCAATTCTCACAAATCCAACTCTTTGAGTCCTTCGGGGTTAGGCTCCGAAAACTGGGGTCGATAGGGGAGAGGCCCCTTCGGGAGGGCCCCCTATAATTATTATTGTGGATGTAGAGAGCCCCAACCTATATTCTTGAGGCTGTGAACCACTTGAAAAAAAAGAAATATAATGTTCATAACATAATAATATTAATTAAAAAAACATTAATTCATTTAAAGAAATTAAACTTACAAGGCGGGAATAGGACAAAATAAATTGGGGATTTGGAGTTTTCTTTGGCCTTTTATCTTTTAACATTTTTATTATCTTCCACCACAAGATATGCAAATTGGTTCATCTCCTATTTTGCAAATATAATGATCAAAGTATTGGGCATGGTTTTTTCTTACAGTTTTAAGGATGAATCAATCCATAACTTTCAAAATTCCACAACAACCTGCCAAATTATCACTTTGACTCTATCCCAACATGAAATCAAAATGGTTGATCGCAAAGGTATGTAAATGTTGGTACATTCATAGGGTTTATGTCTTCCAGTGTTGTTTCTGCAATTTTTCATACTTCTCCTTCTTTTTAAAGTGACATGATCTTCAATGTCTTCCTATGTATCATTCGTGTAGAAGTGTACCTATGGTTTTTCATCAGTTATAAGATGGTCTCGTCTGTCGTTAAAACTATAGCATAGTCATATGTGTTGTTGAAATGACACGGACAACATGGTCGTCATTTTCTTGCCATCCAATTTATCCCTCACTCGAAGAAGATCCATTCATCCCTCCCTCCAACCATTCCATCATTTAGTTCCACTGGGGATTAGGTGAATTAATATTGGAGTTGCATCTTAACCTTTATTACATTATGTAATGCAACAAGTAACTGGTTATTGGATTTAGGCATTTCGAGAGAACTTTGGTTGTTTGCTCGTGATTCAAAAACCATATACAGTTGGGGAAGGTAAATTATACATGTTTTTTTGTTTTTATTAGTATGATGAAATTGATACTTGCAATGGAAACATCCAAGGATTATTTCAATGTTAGGCCACAAATTATCCTTGTAAAATTGCCTGGACATATACATATCAAAAGCATTTTAAGGTGTGTACTATTGAAAAGAATGAAAAGAGTATTATGGCCTCTAAGAGTAAAATCTGGTGATCGTCAACATGCAAATTCAGGTAAGATCTGATTTTTAGTATTTTGTCATCAGTTGTAAGTTTGTAACCTTAAGCACCTATAATTATTGATTGTCTCATGTAAAAAAATTGTATTGTAACAAGCTATTGGATTTTTATTTTCTTGTGTCTACTCGGCTTGGCCTTTAAAATCATATCCTTTATACTGTCGAGTCTAGGCAACAGTTGTAAGAGTCCAAGGACTATATCATATATATCAACATTATTGAGGAGGCCATTTTTTTAGTCCTATGTCAGAGCAGGCAGCCTTATTTCAAATGCCCCATTCCTGGACCTCTCAATTCTATATGTTTTACATTTCTACTTTTAATATTGGTAGCATAAAGCGTTCATAACCGTACATGAGCATAAAGCAACTCATTTTAGGTTGAACATCAACTTCGCAAGGGAAAAAGTTAACAAGGAAAAATCGATATTTTCCCTTCAAAAAAATGTACCTTCTAACAAGTGTGAATTGAACCTTGAAATGTCAAGCTTCCTAACAAATAGAGGCTATATTAGCCCAGTAAAATATTATGACTCAATATTGATATTGGGACCCATTTTTTGTCTGCAAAAGATGGCTCCAGGGGTTTGAACCCATTCCATTAATCAACAAATGTAAATCTAATCTCTTGAAGTTCTAACTCAAAAAGGACTGCAGGCTGTCAGATGCATGACATAATGAACAATTACTGCCATTTTAGTACGAATTTCTCCATTTATTTGTGCCCAAACAACTAAAGGCAATAAGGTTTCCATGATTAATTCCTCTGTAGTAACGTGATTGATACATGTTCCATTTGACCTTAGCTCCATTTTATATTCCCTTATTTTGAAGTTCTAATACTATGTCATTGTCCAAAAATTAAATGAAACACAACACAAATTTATGTGTAGAATGTCCTTGACTTGCTTGCTTAATCTATATGGACAGTTTCTTATTTCTAATGCTCAAATTACAATATTAACACGGGTGGCTAAGATTATAAAAATGTAGAACGTTGTTTGACAATATTAACCTTACAACATTTGGTACCCTAGTTGTCCACAATATTAAACAAATTGTGCAATGACGATACCTCGATGGTTTTAACCATGATCGAGGTGAGTCATCATCTTGATCCCTATCTACCCCATGAATGATGAACACCAGAGTGAACACTGAAGTATTTAGGTATGAGGATACTAAAACCCACACATTAATTTATGTTTGTCAAATACAATGAATATATGGAATTCCCCTCAGTCTCATATGAACTTCTCATCTCGTCTTTTGTATGGAGTGAGTGGTATAGCATGTACAACCAAAGAATATTTGACACAACAAGCTTCATCGGTTTCCACGAACAACTCCATCAAGTAGTTTTGAATGCAAGATTTGAGAGCCATTAAAATTGTGTAGGGTGTGGGCGAGGAAAATTTATATGCACAGTCACATTTGGAGACGAACGATTTCTTTATCTCCCATTGATCACAATGCCATGCCATGCTGCAAGCCATATAAAGACTATCAAAAAATGTCAACATTATGAAACCTGCATATATGTACCACGAATCCACCAACGAGTTGTCTTGTGTATTGGTCTTTTCCATTTGATGTTGGAACTAAACAAGATGCACCTAAGTATATTTGTTTTTTAAGTGAAAATGTGTCACATTATCCTGACAAACCTGACACATCTTACTCACTTGGGATGTAGAAAGCTCCTATTAAACCCAATTATATAATTCATGAGTCAAAATTACAAAGTTAATATTCCTTGCAATTGAATTGAGAGTCCAAGTGATACTCAGGAGTCAGAGTTGGGACTCGACTTGGGGTCTGGACAAAGCAGAGGTAGATGTAGGAGTTGACCTGATCAATTCAAAGTAGTCTGGTAACATTTCCATATATGACACCACAAACCAACTAAAGTTTCAAAGCTATGGTGATCACAAGAATTACATATGTAAATGACATTCAAGACCTGATCCTTGGTGAAACCCTAGTAATAAACACTCTTGTATCATTGGTTTCAAGTGTAATCAATCCTGGAGGAAAGGATAGGATCATTACTAGAAAATTACATGGTTTGATATACTCGCTACAAGCTATTCTAGTTTGGGTTAGGCAGGCTCCATCACTGGTAAGGTTTTGGAACTGATCATTGGTGAACATGTACTTGGATATTGTATAGTTGTTTATGGTGGAAAGCTTGAATATATGTGGGGTTGTTGTAATATTTCGATACTCTTTTCAGCACATCAAATCTACATATGAGGGAAATGAATATGTTGTCTTGATCTTTCTCTCTACTTTGTATAGTGCAAAGCGTATTTGAGGTTGTTTTACCATTTGTTCTATGTTTGATAAGCCTAGTTATATCAAGATTGGAATTTTAGGGCAATAGTTTGAATGTATCATCCTATCTATCTTTTACCTATAATCGCTAATCTCATTTGTTGTCTACTTTAGTTGATATTGGCATTGGTACAATTTCTTTCTTTAATCTCAGGGTTGTGTTTTACAGGATGACGAGATTGTGAAGGAAATGGCTTGCTTATTTGTAGAATTGGAGCATTCTTATGTTGAGTTGATTGCAAGTGGTAGGATGTCTTAATCATTGTTATTGACTTGGATCTTTTAGTTGGCTGGTTGATATTTTCATTGAGGAGAAATATTAAAAAAAAAATTGTTTGTGATGTTTTAGTTTAAACATAGGATCGAGTAGGGCCCATGTTTGTTATGGTTGGTGGTAGATTGCCCAAGTATTTTATAATCGCATTATATTGTGCTAAGGTTCAATCAAATCCATGATGATCGTTGAGGCTCTAGTGGAAGTTACATCTCACCCTGAATATGACATTGCTTCAATGGCATTCAACTTTTGGCATGGCCTCCAAACTATCGTGACAAAAAGGTAAATTGTGAGAATATTAATATTGATGTGATCACAGATTTAGGATTTTTATTTTTTGCAAGTCCAAAAGCTCGAGCTAGATAATGCATCATCTAACGTTATGATTATTGAATGTATATTTAGTTCAACAAATTTCCTTAATTATGATTTTGTATATGAAATATTATCGTTCATTTGGAAGTGAAGCAACTATTGGATCTAAGATAGAGAGGAGATTGACTATTTTTCGTCCAACATTCAAGTTATTAGTATCACTGGTAAGTGAACCATCATTTTGAAAATTCAGTATCTATGAGAAAATGATATAATCTTTGTAAGTGTACATGATGTTTGAATGGGCCACAACTGTGAGGCTCTCAAGAAAGAAATGCATCTAATGAATCTGTACACTGCAAATTTATGCCTTTTAGATTGGTTTTCTTTCTCTATTCCATCATTGAACTAATTGCTAATGCATTGATTCCCACAGGTTAGTTTCCGAGTAACGTATCCTCAAAATTATGAGGACTTGTCGAAGGAGGATATTAGTGATTTCAAACGGATGAGATATGGTACGAGTGAATGTTATTCCAATAATTTTGTTTAGTTTTCTAGCAATCTTGTGTCTATGTTACGATTATTATATATTCTGTGCATATACAAACTTAAGTGACATGAGACCAAATCTATTCGCATGGGCAGCTACTTGCCATATGCTTGGGGATGTTTCAGGTAGGATGATTTATGGATTCTCATGGAGTGGTCGTGGTTTAATTGTGTTCTTGTAAGAAGCATTTAAAACTAGAGAAGTAAACGTTTGGGATTTTATATGGTTTCATGACGTAATAACATGCCATATTTGGAGAGGATAATAAAAGTTACAATGTACTAATGCTACAAGTGTTATATGTATGGGAGCCTAAGGGAGTCTACTATATACAAGTACCACTATGTCAAGTTGATCATCCCTCATCACATTATTATAGCACCCAAAGATGGTTATGATGTTTAAACCTTTTAACCATTAACCTTAAAATCTCATGTTACATTGGTTGCATATTTATTAACCATTGACATTCATGTATATTAACATAAAGTTTACATCATTTAAAAAGTACATTTAACAGTAAGTCAGTGTTCACTATTTTCTCTTCCAACATCCTTTCTCAAAATTGGTGTTCACTATTTGCTCCTCCAACATCCTTTCTCAAAAGAGAGCTCCAAATTCTCTCAACAATTACTAAACTATCCATGTCTTTATTAATGTTAGAGTTGAAATAAAGCTCAAACTTGAAAATGGATATCTTCATCCCTAATTTAGATGATAGATGCTAATGTAAAATTTGATCCTTAATACAACGCTTAATGTTATCTCATATGTCTGCACTCTTGAATAACATGAAGGTTACACAAGTATTTCCGAGTCTTACAATTGTACACCTTGATTATCACGTTTCCAGAAACCAAGAGTCCCTCTAGTTTATGGTTTGACCCTTTTTTTAACTTATGAGGCTGCATATGGCTCAGTTCCCATCCACTGGAACACATGGGAAACCAATTGTAGTGCCATTCCATGGGCTTTCTAGAGACACTTGGGTACATGATGTCTCTCCAGTTTTTACCATACTAAATATACATTCGCAAGTCTTGATGGTTGTACTCTCTAGTCCCTTATTAATTCTTGCACATGATCTAGGAACTAAGAATCAATCTCATGAAAGAATAATCAACAAATACTCATGAATTGGTGTTAATCGGAACCGAAATTGGTTTCCTCTCTTTATATTCAATAAACAATGAATGGTTACAATAACAATGTCAAGCAATAGCTTGAATCAATAATAAATTTGAATACCTAAGGAGGCAATTCGAAATCAATGAGTGAGTCTAGCTTAACTGACTCTCAACCATAGATTCACACTCAGTTAACCACTTGGCCAAAACCCTAATTGACTCACCAAACCCTAACTGAAGTCGAAGTGCAATAAATGACCGAATCTCAACTGAAGGAGATCAAACACATGTCATAGCAAGACAACCATCAAGTGCTAGTGCTCCATGACTTCAATGAATCCCGATGAGGTTAACTGAAGCTGAAATGACCATCAGAAGTTGGTGGAGGCACCTTGTTGACTCCAGATCATTAAATAATAATAAATAATCATTAAATAATATATTTAATGAGAGGAGGAGCCTTAACTGACTGGTTGAACTTATTGTAACCACCAGTTAGCAATTAGGTGCATTAATATCACTCAGATCACCCCCGGAGTGCTCCAGTTAGCCTCCTTGACTATAGGAGAAGGCTAAGTTAGCCTCCTTGATTGTAGGTAGGTGTGGGTGTGACTGGATGATGGCAATTAATGCTCCACTGATGTCAATTAATGCCAATTATACTTAGGATAGTGGCTTAACTAGGCCAATTTGACCAAAAAGAGTGTGTATGGTGGTAAATGTATCCAACACCCCCCCTTAAGCTATACTCAGGAAGAGTTAGAAAACATAGATGCATAAAAATGATAGGGCCCCGGCAACAAAGGCCATAGGTCACCCTGTACAATAAAGCAACTGCTTAATATAACCAAGGAAACGGGGAATACCTCATGGGAAAAATACCCCCCCTTCAAACTAAGCAGTAAATCAAGAATTGGTTCTTCTATGCAACAGCATCCTGAGACTATGCATGTGAACCTATGAATCCAAACTAAATGAATATGTCTAGAGGAATCTTCCACTTCAGAAGAAGAACAATGTACTCAACTAAATCAAAAATATAAACAGCTGTACGGTGAAAACTGGACCCATGTAGAGTAGCTGAAATCATTTGAAGAGAGAGCAAAGGTTCTTGAGGGTTTGAACCATGTGTGGAACACTCAAGAAACTGATATGTTGCAGCCTTGAACAACAAACCATGAGTGGTAAAATCAGCCCCAATTTTTAGGAGCAAGTGTCCAAGCAGATGCAGAATGTCTTCCTCTTTACTAGTTCTGTGAGGAGATGAGCATGTGACCAAAGGTAGAGAAGCCCTGGGACTCTGGAGAGCGAATGCTTGAGCTCCATAATCTGATATAGCTTCAGAAATAACTAATGATTCACAAAATAAAATATCAGCAACCTCATAAGAGGAAACTAACACCAAATCCCCAGCAGCAAAATTGAAGAAGAACTGCGGTACTTGATTTTTCACACTGGAATTGGTGAGAGCAGCTACAAGCTTGACTGAAAGATCTTGGATTTTAAAATATGAACAAAATAATATCAGATCAGAATGTAAATCAGATCTAAATAAGTTCACAACAGATCCAAAACTATGAAATGAAATCAAATCCCCAGCAGCAGTTTTGTAGGAGACTTGCGGTACTTGTTTCTTCACACCGTTGATGAGAACAACTACAAGCAGTACTGAAGGTTTATGAACCTGAAATTTTGAACCAAGAAATATCAGATTAGATCCAAATAAGATCATATCAGATCCAATAAGGTTCATATCAGATCCAAAATTATGGTCAACCGAGACGGTGGATGCACAGTTGTCTTTTTCTTCAAAATTATAAATTTTGGTGCATGCAATCCTGCAGGGTTTTGCTGGAAGATCTAGATCATGGGGAGCGAATTGATCACTCTTGTAATCTGATATTTTTTCCAAAATTTCCAAGGTATTACATATTTGCACACCAGTAGCAACATTAGAGGGAGAAAAATCAAATTTCTCTTCACTTTCGGAAGCAATTACTAGTAAATTTTGCACAGAATTCAAAGGAAAATCACCGGTGAATGTTTGCATGGAAGTGCAGCAGTATTTTTCTTCAATATCAGAGATTCGAATGTCTTCTTCTATTTCAGCAATATGAGGAGATGAGATATCAGAGATCTCATGAACTTCCGGAGCATCAGGAGAAGGAGTCACTGCATGGAGACTTTCTTCAATTCGAATTGAATGTGTAGAAGATTTTTCTTCATCTTCATCATGAACAACTTCATCAGAGAGAGTAGAGGCCGAGAATTTTGAGTAAAGAACTCTTGTGGTGCTGGCTGTGATCTTCAAAGTACTATTATGATCCTCATTGTGCTTGCCAAAGGTTCTATCCAATTTTGTCCAGACTTCCTTTGGGTATTCAGCAGAACCAATAATAAGGTAGTACAAGCTAGGAGAAAGGGCCAGACATATTGCTCCAAAAGCTCTATCATCATCATTTAGCCAGTCATTCTCATTCTCATAAGACTCTTTTCCAAGTCCAATAGACGCCTCATAGAGACCTCGTCTCTTCATAGATGCAATCATCTTCAACTTCCATTCCGAATAGCTTGTGAATGGGGTGAGAAGAGGGATTGATGAGTCCATTTCAAGTTATTCCTGTTAAGACCTACAAATCAAAACAAAAAGGGCACCATAAGGTCGGACAACCTGCACATTTTAGGCTTTCATCACACCCAGCATAGTCAATCAAGCAAGCTTGATCAACAAGTTCTTTACTTGGGGCATTAAGTGGTAAGCCTTGGCTTCTGGTGTAGTACTGGAATTTTGAGCTATTGCTCAAATTTCATGGAGAAATCTGTCAAAAAGCTTGTTTTTGAGAGATAGATATTTGTCCCGCTGTATGCTCGGATACCATATTAATTCTTGCATATGATCTAGGAACTAAGAATCAATCTCATGAAAGAATAATCAACAAATACTCATGAATTGGTGTTAATCGGAACCGGGATTGGTTTCCTCTCTGTATATTCAATAAACAATCAATGGTTACAATAACAATGTCAAGCAATAGCTTGAATCAATGAGAAATTTGAATACCTAAGGAGGCAATTCGAAATC
>LPNX010369345.1:330414-373599 GCA_001517045.1 Pseudotsuga menziesii | reverse complement strand
AATGAGAGGAGGAGCCTTAACTGACTGGTTGAACTGATTGTAACCACCAGTTAGCAATTAGGTGCATTAATATCACTCAGATCACCCCCGGAGTGCTCCAATTAGCCTCCTTGATTGTAGGAGAAGGCTAAGTTAGCCTCCTTGATTGTAGGTAGGCGTGGGTGTGACTGGATGATGGCAATTAATGCTCCACTGATGTCAATTAATGTCAATTATACTTAGGATAATGGTTTAACTAGGTCAATTTGACCAAAAAGAGTGTGTATGGTGGTAAATGTCTCCAACATCCCTTAGACCTATTTTGGTCTTTGTGGATGTATATATCTAAGTTACCAAGATACAAATACATATCTCCCAAATATTTGAAAAGATAGGATCCAGATGCAGTGGGGAAAAGACAAGTACAAAAAATATAAAACTATTTTTATAATTACAAAAAATTATGTGAGGAAGAGATAAAATCAATCTGGAATTTTACCTCTAAAACTCTATGCATAATAGGTCCTAGAGCCAAGTTTATATTGTGGCACTTGTAAATGTTGCACAACTAACTATCCTTGATGCATTTGAAATTATTCAATTTTTTCTCTATATTCTCCACATCTAGGACATTCAGTATAGTGAACATCGTGAAAGTGAAGTTTTTACATGCTCTACATAGCCTTAAAGAAAATGTGATTTTATTTTTTAGAATACTTCTTATGTTTACAAATGAAATATATGTGATTTTATTTTTGAAAACACTTCTTATGTTTACAAATGAAATATACGTGATTTTATTTTTGAAAACACTTATGTTTACACATGAAATATTTGCATCATGAGAAAAAAAATGGAAATGTATATATAATGGTATTTACATCCTCTTCTTTAAAGCAACAAGCACAATAATAAAATCTAAATAAGCATCAGACTCTAATAATTTGGAATCCTTCATCAACAAAAAACCTTTTTTTCTACAACTTCATACATACCTCTTCTCTCTACGAAAACAAAAGGCAGACAAAGAGTTAACCTCTTTCTCAAAAACATATTTGCAACAAAGCTTCTAGAGAAGAAACATAGCATAAATTCTCCAACGGTGCCAAATATTATTAAGAGAAGAATGGACGAGAGATTTGGTGTCACCCAACAACACTACATGGCAATAAAGATGCCCCGAAAGAATAGTGGACAACTAAGTATGAGGGGAGTTAAATATGTGTTTGTATTCAACAACAAGTAGAGATTTCAGGGAATGTAAACCAAGGCAGGGATGCTATCAATCAACATAGTACTTACCGATAGTGATTTTGTCTTATTAGTTTTTTTTATAGAACTCTTAACTCTAATTTTTGATAATATTGAAGCAGTTGGGGATTTAGGATAACCATAAATGTTTGAAATCTTCAAAGTTTCGAAATGCTAGAGGATAACAACTATACTATTGAAGTTGTGGATGACAAAATATTTCAAACATTAGAACGTTTCGAACAAATATATTATGAAGGGTCGTTACTGTCATCATGTATCATGTCAGACCATTAAAGTATATTTTACATCATGTTTACAGGAAGAAGTAACTATTGTGGTGGATTATGGTTAAAAGATGGATCATGTTAAGGACAGGCTTCTACATATCTCTTTAGCATAAAATTTTTGAATTGACAAAGGGCACTAGTAGAAAAATGGGTGATAAATGACCAAGCAACCAAAAACGTTGGTCACCAGAGTGTTTTTAAGTAAAATATGACCACATTTTAGCAATTTTAAGTGATCACAACTAAAAATGACTAAAATATGACTACTATAGTCATGGGATAAAAAATATGGCTAATTTAGTCATGAGATAAAAAATACGACGACTAAGTTAGTCATGAGGTAAAAAATACGACTAGGCAGTCTAATTAAATAACTATTTTATAAGATGTCATAGTTATCAAATATTTCCTTATACGTCACACACAAATTAAGAGTGTCTATATATAATATAATATATGATTTTATAATTATATATAGCATGCACTAGTACATAATGAGAGATAAGTGACAAAAAAATGACCAAAATCCGCCTATAAATGACCACTTTTGATTTGGCGATCGTTGGTGGCTAATTTTGGGTCTCTTATCATGCGACAAAAAATGTGGTCATATATAGTTTCATCATTTATAGCTTGTCGGATGGTCATTAATTTGGTCATTAATCTGGTCATATGTTTGGTGATAAGAGACTGAAAATTAGCCACCAAATCTGTCATTTAGTCATTTATATGCGAATTTTGGTCATTTGTTTGGTCGCTTATCTCCCATTTGTTGGTCACTTATCTCTCATTTTTTGTCACTATTTTAGTCATTTTATATGCAAATATTCATTGATTTCCGTAGATAGGGTATGGAGGAATTGAACCACCAATCTCCTGCATGTAAGGCAGGTGCTCCTCCATTGAGCTAGTACCCTTGAAGTCTCTGGTAGCACTAGTTGACCTCTTTATATTTTTATAACAAAAGACAAACTCAATCACTGATTAAAAATGATTATTCTATTCATACCACCTTCATAGTTTAAAATTTTATCCATTTGATTGGATTTCAAGGGATGTGCACATAGAAGAATTCTCAAAATCTATAATAATACCATTTTTGAAAACAAAGGTTCTTGCTTTCCAATCTTGTGACCATAAAAGCAAAGGTTCTTAAAAGCAAAACATTTGCATTGTATATCATAATAGATATCAAATCAAAGAATTCCATTCCCCACACATAGTAGTCATAATAATGTGGAACCAATTCCTCAATAAGGAAATATTAAATAAGAAAATTATGAATACTTGGGATGCATTAATGCAGTCTCTTTAAAGTTCACAAATCTTGCCAAGTGCAGAGATTGCATTGTCTGTTTCCATTCTATAGTTAGACAAAAGCTAATGGATGACTAGTTACATCATTCAACTTTGATAGAGCTTTTGTGTCATTGAACCAAATGCATAAATAACACACTCAAGCTGGAAAATTGGAAATACTTAACACAATAATTATATCATGTTACACGTCTCTACCTCCAACTAGGGGTTTTATTTTTGAGCCTCCATGTTCAACACACACTCCAATTCCATAAGTTGTTGACTGTAGAGAAACATAATTAATTAAAAAAATGCAGAAGGATAAGAAAACCGATAGATTCCACCTAAAAATCAAATGTACAACTAGGATGATTGCTTTACCTGCAGGACATCAACATCTTCATATGTGCAAGATTCAAGAAGAAATGGAAAAAATGTGTCATAATACCTATCCCAAAAACAATATAAAATCAATTATTATTCTACACAAGAAGAAAAATAACTAGTCCGTATGCTTACATCTACCAAGTTTGGGTAAATTACTTTGTAGCAGCCACACCGCACTGTTCTGCAACATCATAAAAAATGCAGATTGCCACACGTCTCTGTTTTTTAGTTTGGTATTTTCCCTGCAAAAGTTGTAGAAGGAAGAAATAACAATCCTTAAGAATACACCC
The DNA here is from genome assembly GCA_001517045.1 of Pseudotsuga menziesii. Lineage (NCBI taxonomy): Eukaryota > Viridiplantae > Streptophyta > Pinopsida > Pinales > Pinaceae > Pseudotsuga > Pseudotsuga menziesii. Next base: position 370,103 of record LPNX010369345.1, on the reverse strand, counting down.
CATAATTTGTTAGTAGTAGACCCCAAGGTACCAATAGTGTTATTTGATTTATAACTTATTACATATAAAATAACTAGTTGTAGCATGATGCATCTCTTTATCATAACATTAATAAAAAAACATTTATTTCATTATCACATGTATATTCTTACCAGCATTATTTTTCACAGGTGTATAGAAAATTAGCACGTGGGGAGAATTTCTGAAGGTCTCATGGCTCTCCGGTGAACTCTGAACTTCTGGGTGAGGGCGATTATGGAGGATTTTGAGGAAGTGGATTATTCTTGTGATAGGTTGGCGAGCTTTGACATCTGGGCTGTGCCAGGTGAAGGGCAGGGGGCGCAGTGGGTGGACTTCCCAAGATTGGGACCGGAGGGCCTTGTTTCGGCTGGGCCAGGGGCGTTAAGTTTGGAGGATGTAAAATCCCCCTCAGATTTTTTCATTCTTTCGACATCGCAACTGGCTCGGGATGCTACTCAGGGAGATTCCTTTTCTTATTTGCATCCAAACATTTCGAGACGGTGGGAGGTCGGATCGTGTTATCCGTCACCTGTATCTCAGGAAGGTTTTGAGACCTCTAAGGGTTTTGACTTGGGGGCAGCGGTTGGGGAGGTAGGGCGGTTTTTGCAGGCAGGTTTTTCTGGGGTTTGTCCGGAGGGAGATTGGAGGGCTCCCCTGGTTGAAGTGGAGCAGAGAGGCTTTGATTCCTCTAGAGGGGTACTCCCTGGTGATTGCCGAGGGGATTCGAATAACTTTGTTGGTTGGAGGGCTGTGGAAGGTGGTTTACCAAAGCGCCGAAGGAGGAATTGGATTAAAACTAAACAAGTGTGGAATTATGCAGTGGGGGAAGATTTAGCCTGGGAAGGTGTTTTGAATATGGCTACGAGCACTCTGGTAGGGAGGGTTATGGGAAGGCAATTTGCCATGAAGACTGTGCAGGATTGGGCTAGGGTTTCTTGGAAGGAGCACTTGGGTTATGCACCGGTGGTGGAGATGCTGAACAGGGGCTGGTTCGCGATCAAACTATCGAAGGAGGAGGATCTCAAATGGATTCTGTGCAAATGCTGGCATATAGACCATACTCCAGTTCTTTTGAAACCTTGGACTCCCCTGTTTGATGCAAGTAAAGAAAGGGTGGATGTAACCCCCATCTGGGTGCGGTTGCCAGCTCTTCCTCTCCACTTTTGGGACCTGAATCACTTCAAGCAGAATGGAGATATCTTGGGGACTTTTTTGGAGGCTGACTTCTCTTACCCTTGAGAAGAAGGTAGCTCGTATTTTGGTAAACTTAAATCTGAGGGAAGGTTTGGCTGAGTCCATTAATCTGGATTGGGGTTCGGTGATTATATCACAAATTCTGGATTATGAGAATGTTCCATTCCGTTGTAGGCGATGCCATGCGTATGGGCATCCAATGTCAGAATGTTCATTACTGGCATTTCAACATAACGGGAACAAAGGTCGATGTGCTTCGGCTCGTCGTGAGGGTCAACCGGCGAAGAAGGATAGGCCACATGAGGTAGAAAATACTCCGGTGGGAGTCTTGGTCAGAGAACTCGACTTGGTGGAATCTAACCCTGCAGGATCTATGGTGGCCGAAGATCTTTCAGATCCCCCTGATCGGGCTCCAGATCCGGTTTCTGTTTTTTCTCCTGAGGATCCTTCCTGCCCGGTGGTTTCCTCTTTACCTTCGTCTCCAAATGTTAATTTTTTCATGAAAAATGTCTCTTTCTTTGGATTCGATTGGATAGAAGGACTGAGGAATCTATCTTTATCGAGCCGATTCGGCCCCTCTTTGCTCTGTCCCGTGCTCCCTTTACCTGCTGCGAATGATCTGGGATTGGAGGGTTTATCCACTACTGTATTGCCTGCTCGTGCCTCTGACCTTTTTCAAGCTTTAGAAGAGCCCTCTTGTCCTTTGTTGGAGTCTGAGCCCGAGACCCTGCTTGAGGAGCACTGCTCCTCCCATTCAGATTCCACAGAGTCGGTCCACTTTCTAAGATCGCATTCTAAGTCCGCTTCTGGATTGGGTAAGGCTTCTTCGCCTGTGAGAAGGGGTCGAGGCAGAAAATCTAATCTCTCCAAGGCTCAGTCTAGAGCTAGGGAGGACCTGCTGGAAGGAAAACAACAAACCATTGCTATGGCCCTTAGAGCGAAGAAGGCCACGAAAAAAGGTCGATAATGAAGTTCATGTCCTTCAATTGTCGAGGTTTGGCTGGGCCCGTTAAGAAATCAGCCTTCATGAGGGTGCTTACTCTTGAACACCTGGATGTGATTATGTTACAAGAGACCTTAGGTGTAGGAGATGTGGTCAAGGAAAGGCTGGAGAGCTGGTTACCGGGATGGTCTTTTGTGACTCTTGATGCAAGGGGTCGTTCAGGAGGACTGGCGGTTGGTTGGAGGAATTGCTGTGTGAAGTTGGTTAATGCTTGGGGGTTGGATTCTGTGTTGGGAGTGGATATTTTCTCCGATGAGTTGGGACTATTATTACTGGTGATAAATGTTTATGGGTCGTATTTGAACAGGCCCCTGTTTTGGGACTCTCTGCTACAAAATCCCATGGTGACAGGAGATTCGCTTGTTATGGGAGGTGATTTCAATTTCTCTCCGGGACATTCTGAGGTCTGGGGGCCCCATGCCCATGTGGACTCTTTGACAGGCTTTTTGACTCAGAAATTGGTGGAGAAAGGTATGCTGGATATCGAGCCTGTTAAACTCAGGCCAACATGGAGAAACAATCGAAGTGGGGATGCTAGGGTGGCAAAAAGAATAGATCGTTTTCTGGTGGCAAGGCAGCTGGTGGACAGATTCTTCTTAGTTAGACAATGGGTGGGCAGTGGGGGACACTCTGACCACTTTCCTATTTTTTTCGAAATAAAAAAGGGTCCTATAAATCCTCCAAGCCCTTTAAAACTTAATAAAACTTGGCTTCAGGACGAGACTTTCAAAACTCTTTTCCTCACTCATTGGAGGCCTATAGTGGAGGAAAATAATCGATCGGCAGCTTATCAGTTTGCAGACAACATCAAAAGGTTAAAAGTTGTGATCAAAGGGTGGGCAGCCGATAAAAGAAGGAGAGAATATGCGGAGCTGAATCAGTTGGAGATAGATCTTATGGAGATTTATGAAGGGGAAGGAGGAGGGTACACGTCACAAGAATCGAAGGAGGCCTTGATTAAATTGGAGGGCAGACGCAACACTCTTTTATTGGAAAGAGAGGAAGCATGGAGGCTCAAAAGTAGAGCCATCTGGCTGGAATGCGGGGATGATAATACAAAAAGTTTTCATGCTTACGCCAGAGGAAGGACGGCAGCAAATACCATCTGGAGATTGCAGGATGAGGAGGGATCCACTCATGTTACTTTTGAAGACAAGGCAAGATGTGGGGTGAATCACTTCCAACAATTGTTCAAAGCTCCCCAATAGGCCACTATCGAAGAGGTTATCAGATTGGCTCAGATGTTTCCCCGTTTTGTGGATGAGGTGGGTAATAGGGATCTTATGAAGGAAGTGTCGGAAGAAGAACTTAAGAAGGTTATGGGCAGCTTTCAGAAAGACAAAAGTCCTGGGCCAGATGGATGGACGATTGATTTCTTCCTGGACCTCTTTGATTTTCTGGGGAAGGACCTCTTGCAGGTCATTGAAGACTCAAGGACTTCCGGTTGGATACCGACCAGCTTCAACTCTACCTTTATAGCTCTCATCCCAAAGTCTGATAATACTCTCTCTCTTAATGATTATAGACCTATCTCACTGTGCAACTGTATCTACAAGATAATTTCAAAAGTAATTGCTACGAGAGTGAAAGCTATTCTCTCGGAACATATATCGGATGAGCAGTTTGGCTTCCTGGAAGGGCGTCAGATTCATTGGGGTAGCATAGGAAGGCCTCCATAGCATAAAGACCAAGCGGCTAAAGGGGGCTATTCTTAAACTTGATCTATCTAAGGCTTATGACAAAGTAAGATGGATTTATTTGAGGTTGCTTCTAACCCATCTAGGTTTTTGCATCAACTTCATAAGATGGATAATGTCTTGTTTAACAGCTATTTCATTTGCTGTGCTGATAAATGGAGCGGCCACCTCCTTTTTTCATGCTGAGAGGGGGCTAAGACAAGGCTGTCCCTTGTCCCCACTCCTTTTTCTTCTGGTTGCAGAGGGTCTTAGTAGGGCTATAAGAACAACCAAAACTGAAGGTCGTTTTACGGGGATCCTGATTGCCCCACATTTAAACGTTACCCATCTACTTTTTGTGGATGACGTTCTGATCTTCTGTTCGGGATCCAGAGGAGAAACCAGAGTTCTACAGGAAATTTTGGACCTCTTTACAAAGGCTACTAGAATGGAGATTAATATAGGAAAATCTTCTGTGACAACACATCTGTTGAGACCGGAGGAGGAGGCTGAACTTAGAAGGTTTTTTCCTTACAATTTCGCTGGCCTCGACGCAGGGCTAAAGTATCTGGGCTTCTCTCTGAAAGCAAATCTGTATCGGAAACAGGACTGGTTATGGCTGGTTGGGAAGGTTGAGAAGAGACTTTCGGTATGGAGTCATAAGTGGCTCTCAAGAGCTGGGCATTTAGTGTTAGTCAAGGCTGTTTTAGAGGCAATTCCGGTTTATTGGATGTCATTATCCTGGATTCCGAAAGGGATTCTTGAAAGGATAAGGAGGGTTTGTTTCAGGTTCCTATGGAGTGGCAAAAAGGAAGTTCAGGTAAGTCCTTGGGTAAACTGGAAGAGGATTGCTGTCCCAAAAGGTCTTGGAGGATGGGGCCTCAAGGACATTTATTTATTTTCAAAAGCCCTGGCTGCCAAAGGAGGATGGAGGCTGGTGCATTCGAACAGTCTGTGGACTCGGGTGATCAAATTGAAATATCTAACAGGCGTTAGCATCATTGACTGGATCAGAAATCCTAGGAAAGTACATACTGGGGGCTCGGTGATATGGAAAGCGATTGTAAAATATTTTCACTTGATCGAAAGTAATTTTGCTTGGGATGTAGGCAATGCGGAAAAGGTTCTGATTGGAAGGGATCCTTGGTTGGGCTGCACCCAATAGCACATTCTCCCAATCGAAGTGGTTGAAGCTTTAGGACATTTGGGGCTAACCACATTGAATCAACTAGCTGTCCCTCAGCCTGATGAACCGTGGAATCAATACTGGAGAAGGGCTAACTCATTGGGGCTGGGGGATAGGGAGACAGCTTTTCTGGACCAGTATATAGGGGAACTGGTTCGGGCAAATATACTTCTTTCTGATCATGAAGATTTGCTGGTTTGGGAGGCGAATCCGGAAGGGGTTTACACACCAAAGATGGGCTATCTGTGCCTTAGTGCTGGAGTGGAGAATAGGGTAGAAGTATGGTGGTGGAGGTCCCTGTGGAACCTGAAATGTCCAGCTAAAACAAAAATGTTTATGTGGTGTGTCCTAAACAACAAGGTACCTACTTGGGATGTGCTGCAGAATCGATCTTTTCAGGGCCCTGGCTGGTGTGTGCTATGTAAAAGGGAGTTGGAATCCACCAGTCACTTATTTCTCTCCTGCTCTTTCACGACAGCAGTTTGGAGGGAAGTTTCTTTACTGGTTGGTTTTTTTTGTCAGTGGGAAGGGCCATCTGCAGAGGCTGCATGGGAATCTTGGTGGCGGAGGAGATCACAAACGAAATTTAAAATCCTTCCTCTGCTGATTATTTGGGGGATCTGGATGGCTCGCAATAGGGCTATTTTTGAGGACATTTCCAGTAACCCTGCAATCTTAGGAGCACAGTCTATGGGATATTTTAAATCTTTTCCGGAACATATCAGGGTGGACAGAGAACGAAGGAGATTAGAAGTGGATCTCAATAGATCGTCACCGTGGGCATACTTCGATGGGGCAGCACAAAATAATGCATGTGGAGGTGGCGCAGTGTTGTTTCTATCTGAATCACATTTCTTTGTATTATCTATGGGACTCTGGGAGGGCACTAACAATTATTCTGAACTGATGAGCCTCAAGCTTTTGCTGTTTTTTTCCTTAGAAAAGGGATGCAACAACCTGAATTTTATGGGCGATTCACTGAATGTTATAAATTGGATCAATGAAACACAAGATTGCAGGCAGTTGAGATTAGCACATATCCTATATGCTATCAGACTTCTTCTACAACGTTTTGACTATTTTTCTTGCCGGCATCTATACAGGGAAAATAACAAAGAAGTGGACAAAGCTTCCAAGGAAGGGCTCCGGCTGGCAGTGGTTACTTGGACTGTGAAAGAATTTATCGAAGGCAGCACACAGGATTTCTATCACAGGCCATATATAGATATTCTTTGATTATGTTTTATGCATTTTCTATAACCAGGAACAACGGAAATAGTTGGCAGATTTTAAACTCTTTTAAGTCTAACTGGCAGCAGGATATTGTATCTTTTTGGATAATATGGACAGGTAGTTATACAACGAATGGGCATTTGTATATGATCCAGTTTTCTGTAGAAGCCTCTCACAGTCACAGAACTACATTGAATTGACCGTTATGACCATTTGAACATTCGCTGTATAGCTGGTCGATCTCTTTATATGATATAATATATCACGTTCATGATTACGAGAGGCATTACATATGAGTATACTCGTATACAACTCCAGCCATACATCGCAGAAGGGGCTGGCACAACATAATCCTGTTATTATGTAGTTTTTTAATGTTTTCTTTGTAAAACAGACTTCCAGCTCTGTTAGTTATTGACATGGATAAGGATTACTTTTTTTGGAACAACATCAGTGTATGCTAACTTTGTTAATTTTAAAGAAGTCTTTAAAGGCTCATTAATTGAACCAGCATGATGGTTGATATGATTCACGCTTCAGTGAATTTTCAGAATGTAATTTTGATCTCGAAAGATGAATAAAATTACGCTTTTTTTCCTTGGAAAAAAAAAATATTCTTACCAGCATCAGAGTGATGGAGGAAACAAGTTCATCAAAATAGGGTAAAACCGATGATTTGAACAATTTTAAGAGTGTTCCAAGGCATTCTCCAATTTGGGTAATCACCTGAATGGATTCATTTAGTGAGGTTAACATATTTGTAAGGACCTTTGTTTCCGGTTCCTGGTAAGTAAGATAAATTATGTTAGCTCCAATCGAGTGAAAATATATGTTCTTTAGAGGCAAATAAATCATATTTCTTTAAGCTATTGACTACATAAATAATGAAAAGTTATAATTTTTAAAACGAGAGCTTGTCTTATTACCTTATGTAACGCTTCAACAAGGGATATAATAATATAGTCTGAGAGTTGCTTAGCATATGACTCGTTACATCCCTGTGCTTGTCCTTTTTTCATGGCCAATTTTCCAGCTCGGAGCAGTTCTGGCATGCCTGTTTAAACAACAACATGTGATAAAGTTTCTTGACATAGAGAGATGGATCCCAAAAACCTAACAAATATGCATCAATGCAACTGCAACTTTCGGAAAGTGGCAACCAGATTTTGATATTTAAACTTAGCAACAAATATCTGATAAGAAAAAGGACATAAACCATGACAAACCATCTCAAACAGACATAAACCATGACAAACGATGACAAAACAATGCTAGAAACAAAATAGTATCATTGTAACTAGACAAGATAAGAAAGCATAATTTTCATCTCTTTCAACTTTAACACTCCCTAAGGTCCCTACGTTAAAGATGAAAAGCATACAAAGGCAATAAATAACAATAGTAGTAATTCTAACTCAAAGTACAAAGAAAACAAATAAGATAACCCACTAAGAGAGTTGAAACCTTCCTTATATGGAATAATATTTTTTTAGATCAGTTCTTGTCTATTAAGAGGCAAGTCACTACATGAACAAATGACATACCTGAGAGAGAGAATAAATTCAATTATTGTAGGTTTAGTCAACTATAGTAGCAGTCTGTTAAAATTGTTGTGCCATTTAGATCATCAAGAAATGAGTCCAAAATTATTGATGCAGTGAATAGGAATGAATTATACAAACTGAACAAATAAAATCTCACAGGAAACAAACAAGTATTGCTCAGAGAATTACAATATTGTCTTCATTACATAATCCAGTGTTACAATAGTGTTACATAGGAAAAGAATTTGAATCATTAGGTATGAATTCGAATCTCCCCACTGGATGTGACTAACTCTGACTAACTAGCTAACTAAAGATGTCTCAATGAATTTCAGAGTCCAAGTAGTTAACTCCCAATGTCAGATCCAATCAAGCAATCAGTTCAAATCAGTTAACTCATTCTAACTTAAGTGGTAGGTGAGAAAAGGCGCCTTATCCACATGCATCCATGCATAATTGGCGCTAACTGAACTGATTGTGTAACTAAGCTTAACTAGTTCCAACTCCAACTAACTAAAGGAGGTTGGTGCCGGGACTCCCAGTGGCTCCTAAAATGTAGGGATTGGCCTAGGAGGCACCTAAACTAATGCATGCAAGTGCAGTCAGTGGTAGTTAGCCTCTATCGGTGTTCCCCACCCTCTAGTAACTGGTACATGTGGCCCAATTAGGCCAAGTGGACCCAATAATTAAATAAAACTCCTAAGTTAGGCTAAAATAATATAATAGACAGTTTGGTCAAGGAAGGATTATAAATCCTAATACCCCCCCTGAATCATAACTTCGACAACTGTGGGCCCTGACAACAAGGAAAAAAGTCACTCATATACAATCTAAAAGATACAAAAAAAGATGCTTAATAAACTGAGGAAATAGGGGAAAACCTCATGGGAAACCCCCCCGCACCCCCTCAAAATAAGCAGAAAACAGAAAAATACAAGCTATCTTTAGAAGAAAGAAGCTTCCTCTTTAGAAAAATAACTTGTCAAGACACTGCTGCAAATTTTGCAGCAGCATGGTCCTTCTGTGCAGTAGCATCCTGAAGCTATGCATGTGAACCTCTCAATGTCTTTCTGAACTGATTAATCTGTGTGTTTCTTCTGGATGGTAAAGTTAGAGAATGATCAAGTTTCTTCTTTTGTGGGCCAAGTAGTTGATCATTTGCTATCATCCAGTAGCACCAACCTAGAATTTCGCTGCACCACTCTGTGGGGAGCGAATCTGTGAAAGAGAGTGCAGCATGCTCAATCTGTTACTGGGACCTAGTTCTCCTTCTGTCTTTCGTATTTCCAACACCATTCCCAGCTGCTTCTATGAGTTTTTGAGCCCATCTAGGATTAGGCCTTTGGTTTGGAATGGGGCTGGATCTGGATCTAGAGTCTCATGAGGTCCAACCTCAATAACAGGATCATGTTGGTCTTGATCCTCTTCATCTGAATCTAAAACATGTAACAAATCATCGTCATCAAAAATGGGAGGAAGAGTGTTTATACCTTCTTGTGAATGGGATGGTGGCGCATCATTCAACTGCTCTTCTTCAAACTGAACACTATGCTCAATGAAGCATTTCCTAGTTGCAGCCTCCATAAACTTGTATGCTTTTCCATCTTCTGCATATCCCATCAGAATGCATTCACTACTTTGGACTTGGAAGGTCTTCCTCTTATCAAGTGGTATTCTGGCCCAATCTTTGGAACCAAAAACTCTCAAATAAGAGACATTGGACTTATACCCATGCAGTGCTTCGAATGTAGTGGCCTCGACCACTGATTTATGAGGCTCTCTATTCTACAAATATGAAGCACAGTTTACAGCTTCTGCCCAAAGAGAAGGAGGGAGATTCTTACCATGGAGAAGGCATGTTGCCATCTCCTTCAATGATATGTTCTTCCTCTCAGCCACACCATTTTGTTGTGGTGTGTATGAAATTGAGTGTTCCATTCGAATCCCCTCTGATTCACATAAATACTAAAAAACTCTTTTGATGTACTCTCCTCCTTTATCAGATCTTATGCACTTGATTTTCTTACTGAAACTATTCTCAACCATAGCATTAAAAACTTTGAAAATTTCAAAAACCTCTGATTTTTGTTTCATAAAGTAGATCCAGCAGTACCTAGAACAATCATCAATAAAGGTGAGGAAATACCCGCAACCATTAGTGGAGTTTGTGGGCATAGATCTAGCCACATCACTATGTATCAAATCAAGTATAGAGGTAGCTCTATGTTCCTTCCCAAATTCATACCTCTTCTTTGGATGCTTACCTACCAAGCAACCATAACATACTCCATCGGAAGTTTGGATGAGAGGTAAACCTTCAACCATTTTATCATTGTGGATTTGCTCGAGATATTTGAAATTGAGATGACCATATATCTCATGCCAAATATTTTTGGTGTTGTTAGCATGAGTCAATAAAGCTGTAGGAGGTGAGACAGGTAAAAAATGTGAGAACTCATAAGCTTTAGTAGAATTATTAGCAATACATTTCGCTATGAGTTGTCTAGTAGCTTTTTCTGTGATCTCAACTGTATCTGAATCGAATGTAACTCTCTTGGGAGAGCCTGTATGAGTCATCTGATAAACATACAACATATTAGCTGCAAGGGAGGGCACATAAAGAACATTCTTAAGCTCACGATGCTTCGCTCTGACTGAGCCCCTTCATTATACTGGAATTTGGGAATCATCTCCCATGTGAATGTTAGGTCCTTTTGATAGTGTGAGGATGGAGAAGGATTCTTTGGATCCAACCATGTGATTGGATGCTCCATAACCAATTATATATGTTGTTGACTGAACAAGGCTAGCTTTCAAGGCATGGCATCTCTCATCATCTTCTGGTTGTGGTTCATCATCAGGCTTCTTTGCTCTTTGAGGGAGAGAAATGTTATTCTGCTTGACGAGAGGTAAACCTTCAACCATTTTATCATTGTGGATTTGCTCGAGATATTTGAAATTGAGATGACCATATATCTCATGCCAAATCTTTTTGGTGTTGTTAGCACGAGTCAATAAAGCTGTAGGAGGTGAGACAGGTAAAAAATGTGAGAAATCATAAGCTTTAGTAAAATTATTAGCAATACCTTTCACTATGAGTTGTCCAGTAGCTTTTTATGTGATCTCAACTGTATTTGAATTGAATGTAACTCTCTTGGGAGAGCCTGTATGAGTCATCTGATAAACAAACAACATATTAGCTGCAAGGGAGGGCACATAAAGAACATTCTTTAGCTCACCATGCTTCGCTATGACTGAGCCCCTTCATTATACTAGAATTTGGGAATCATCTCCCATGTGAATGTTAGGTCCTTTTGATATTGTGAGGATGGAGAAAGATTCTTTGGAGCCAACCGTGTGATTGGATGCTCCAGAATCAATTATATATGTTGTTGACTGAACAAGGCTAGCTTTCAAGGCATGGCACCTTTCATAATCTTCTAGTTGTGGTTCATCATTAGGATTCTTTGCTCTTTGAGGGAGAGAAATATTATTTTGCTTGAGGAGAGCAGTCAGCTGGTCAACTTGCTTCTTCAGACAAGAGTCTTCAAGGTAAAAACCCCTCATACAATTGGGACACATCTTCTTTTCGAACTTCTTCATTTTCTTAGAGCCGGAGGCTCCTTCAGAAGTATTTTGATTCTCTTTAGGCTTTGAATCAGTTGTTTTATGCTCCTTCCCCTTAGACTTCGCTTTAGCTTGCGCTTTGTTAGAGTCTGTCTCTAGGAGGGCTTGATCTTTGGAAGTCTTGATGACTCCCATCTGGATTAACTTCTCTTGCTCCTGTATGAGGGACTCGACAAAGGAATTAAGTGAGGGCATATTCCAATTAGGAATGGAAGCTTTCTTGGAATGGAAGGTTGAGACAAATACAGAATAATCAGGACCTAGTTTGCTGAGTATGGAGAGCACATGTCACTCATCCTTTATTTCTATTCCGCAATGTCTGCATTGAAGTGCAAGAAACTTGAATTTAGTAAAGAATTGTCACACCATCTCAAAACTGTTGGGATGTAAGGCTACCAACTCGTTCTCCAGAATGTGTCCTCGAAGCTCATCTTGCTTGCCAAACAAGTCTTCAAGCTTCTCCCAGGCTTCTCTAGGAGTGCTCAAACCTTCAAGGTGGAAGAGGAGATCTCTAGATATGTGAGGACATAGATAACCAAAAGCTTCATCTAAGCGGTTCATAAACTTGTTTCTCTCAACTGGATGATGGGGCTCGACCTCCCTACCAAGTATTATCCTGAAGTAGGCATGCTTGCGCAAGGACAACTGCATATCTACCCTCCAATCAACATAATTGAAAGGTGTTAGGATTCGAGGTGTAGGATATTGAGAATCCATAATTCTCTGGCTGGAAAAAATAATATCTTCACACAAGCTACATAGCACCTGTAGAATTTCACTGCAAAATAATAAAGCATTCGAACTATGTTAGAATCATGCCTTCCCTCTCAACATGAACACTTTCTCAGGGTCCATCACGTCTGCACCACCACTCTAAATAAATTCAGAGGAAGCAAGGCACTCTTTGCAGGACTTATGTGGAAACCCAACTGCTTCTGGTGTTCAATGGAGAGTAGACATACATGAAGCTTGCTTGAAATGGCTCTGATACCTGTTGATGTATATGTAACTTCGGAATGTATTCTTCTATGTATCTTATGTATTGTAACACGATGTTTATTCCGGGATGTTTCTATTATGTATTTGAGTCATGTTGTCATGCCCCGATGTTCCGATTGGGAGGATTAATAATGTAAACAAGTCTTGTCAAGTCATTAGGTAAGTCCCCACAGTTTCGGGGCACTTGAGTTATTATACACTAATTAAGGTGTAAGCTCGAGTAAGTAATTGTAAGTTGAGCCTACGTGTGAAAGTGCAATTCAAGTGAACGGAAGAATATAAATAGAGAGTGAGAGTCTCTCTATTTATCACTTGCACAACACATCACTTGCTCTTTGAAGTGTGGCGCACTAGTGGAGAAGGAAATATACTGGGACTAGAAGACTGCTGCCGTGGGGAGTGCATTTTACTGTTTTGGGGTCTTACATCTTGTGGTGATTCTATCTTTGAGGAAGTTGCGGGGTTTTCTCCATTTATGGTTTCCCCGATCAAAACTCTCTGTGTCTCTTGTCTCTTGTGTTATGCTTATGTTATTGCTGTGCTTGTTATTCTCTCAGTGAAAAGATCCTAACATAATGCTAGCTTAAATGTTGAAAAACTAACATGGTATCAGAGCTAACCTGAGAAGAAGACACTGTGTAGCTGCGGGAACTAGGGCTTCCTAGTTTGTGGATCTTCCTCCACAGATTTTCAGCAAAAGTATGCTAGCATGACTCTCCATTGAAGGGTGCATCTTTCTGTCGATGCAGAATTCAATTTCAAGCATTTTCAGTTTCGATGTGGAAATTAGGGCTTTCTACATAAGAGGAATTTTTGAGTGAGACCTGCATAGGATTGTTCTCCTCATCAAAACCGGAGTTTAGAGACCTGGATCAAGAAATTTGGTTGGGTGAAACTCCGGGAAAGTCAAACCCTAAACCCTAGTTTGACCCCGAGCTTGAAAAACCCTAAATACTAAAAACTGATAAGTTTTGGTATAGTTGATATATTCTGAGGTTGGCGAAGTCTCAAAAGCTGAAAATTGCAGGGGCCGAAGATAAAATCCTGAGTAACACTGTGTCCAAAATTCAGCCTCAGATTCGCTATATTCCAGGAGATATGATCTCTCTAAGTTAGGGTTTCAGTGTCTTCCAGAAATCATCCATAAACAGGACACCTGGGGAGATCTGCAATATCTTGGGCTACAGAGGTCCAAATGGAATTCTTGAAGATGTTCCTGAAAGGTAACAGACTTTAATTTCAGTGGTCCTAAGATTAGACTCAGAAGATGAACCAGTGACATGTGGCATGCCGTACAACTTCTTTGTTCTGAACAGTCCTGTAACAGGTCACCTTGGGAAAAGGATCATAAATACCAAATGGTGAAACCAATTCTGATGAAACCTATGGTGTTGGATCAGGGACATGCGAGGTTACCTTAATACGAAATTTCAGACACAGAGGATTAGTAATTTAGGAGATATCACAGAAACAGTAATAGGCATTTCTGCAGAAGAAATTGGAAAATTAGGGCTTCCTGTTCCGGGAGCTTCCCTCCACTATTGTCAGAAAAGGAGTACATTGGACAACTCCATTTGAAGAGATCTATCTATTTGTCCAATCAGATCTAAAAGATTATAAGTTTTGAAAATTAGTGTTTCTGTGACAAACCCTAGATCAGCGAACTCCGGGACAAAGACGGACACCTCAAATCGGTAAGATCTAATCCTTTGCTATTTCCATTTGAGGTTCTCATTTCAATATGATATATCACATCAGCTTGGTGACAAGCTTGGAAAAGTTGACAACTTCCAAGCCTGGAAGTATATGATCTCTCTGAAGAAAATGGATTGGACACCTACATGAGTATAGAGGTTCCAGTTTCAGAGGGAGATGAGGCTAGAAGCCTTTCACAAGAAGAACCTGGTCAAGGCCAAGAAGATCATGGTTGATTCAGTCATGAATCAACTTGCACCACAAGTGTCTTCCTTAAAGACATCGAAGATGTTTGATTCCTTGACCAAGCTATTTGAAGGGAAGAACAAAAATCAGAACATGACCTTAAGAAACCAGTTGAAGAATGTGAAGATCCAGAATGCAGAGACCATGCAGTCATAAGAGTCCCTCAAATCAAAGAACAACTTGAAGCGGTAAAAGAAAAAGTGAAGAATACAGAAATGGTGATGGCCACCTTGAATGGCCTCCCAGGATCATGGGATTCATTCATGCAAGGAATGTGTTCCAGAAGGAAGTGATTAATTTCAGTAGACTCTGGGAAGAGAACTCACAAGAAGAAGAAGCTCGAGAAGAGAAGGTGGGAGCAATTGAAGATCAATCTCTTACCATCCAAAGAAGATCCCTCAAGCAATGAGGAATATGAAGAACTCAACCCTTGAAGAAATTCTTATCCACCTTAGATTTTGGATAAGAAATGATGCTATTATGAATGAAGAAGACGATTGAGTTGAAGACTCAAGAAGGAGTCTACCCATGAAACAAATAAAGATAAGTATTCAATTGTCATTTCATGATATTGTTTTGTTATGCATTTGTTTATATTCAGTTAATGTATCATGCATGATAGGATGTTTGCATTAACGACAGTATACTACTAATATGCATGTGATGGGTAAGTAGCTCATGGTGCTATACAAATTCTCCATTGCTACTTATCTAGAATGAAACCTCTTTGCTGACATATTGGATTAGTGCACAATCTCAATGTTGTCTTTGTAGAGATGGAAGGAATCTAGAAAGTTTCAGTGAGACATGGATGAATGTTGTATTGGCTAAAGTAGTTGCATGATCATATATTTATGCATAAGTGTTTTCCAGTATAAATATTCCTTATGAAATGTTCTAACCATACAAATGCATTTGACTTGTAGGAAAGACCGCATACATAATCGCCTACAAGCAAAGAAGACTGAAGACTTGTTCCGAAGAGCAAGTGACGACATTTCAAAATAATATGACGAGTGCAGTGACATCATTGATGCAGAACCTTCCAGCCACCAAGAAGAAAGGGAAGACCAGTTCAAAAAGAATGATGTCAAGGTGTAGTATCGAGACCTGAAGAGAAGTTCATAGTTCCATCATGCAGTAGATGGAAACATCGTGGGATACAAAGCAAGATTCGTACCACGAGGCTTCTCATGAAAAGAAGGCCTAGACTACAAAGAGACATTTGCAGCCAGTAAGAGCTTAAACACATACATGATGAGCCTGATGAAGATCTAAACCTTTGCGACAAGGTTGAAGATGCAAGTCTATACACTAGATGGATACATAGAATACTAGTAGCATAGGAAGCTACTTGTCACTCCGGTACAAAATGTATTCAGTGCATAAAGTACGGAAAACAGAGGGAGTACGATGCTTCGCTTCAGAGGGAGTGACTACAGAAGATCCTGAGGTTCGACATGATATGACAAGATGAATAGATTACTGATGACTCTAAGCTTTACTAAGAGTAAAGAGGATTCCAACCTTTGCTTCAAGGTTGAAGACAGAAGACCAGTGATACTCCTGTTATGTGTCGATGCACTATTGTTCTAGGTATGGAGGTGTGGCAGAGTGCAGATGGAATCTTCCTTGGACAAGGGAAGTATGCAGTAGAGATCCTGAAGAGGTTTAGGATGATGGATTGCATGACCACACCTATGGCATTGAACATGAAGCTATTAAGTGATGCTTCATTAGAGACGGTTGATGCTACGATGTATCGTTAGATGATTGGGTCCTTGATGTAGCTGAGACCAGATGTTTGCTTTGCTGTGAACACATTGATACATGTTCACCTGATGGTTACAAAGCATGCAGGGGTACAGTTGATTATGGGCTCAAGTATGATGCGAAACAAAAGATTAACCTAGAGGGTTATGTTGATTCAGATTGGGCAGGTAGTGCCATCGATAGGAAGAGTACTTCTGGATGTTGCTTCAGTATGGGATCAGGTGTGATCTCTTGGTTTAGCAGGAAGCAATCCTGTGTGGCATTGAGTACAGCTGAAGCGGAGTATGTCGTAGCTTGTTGAGCTAGTTGTGAGGCAGTATGGCTGCGGAAGCTACTGTCTGATATATTTGATCTCCAGTTGGATGCTACTTGTATACATTGTGACAACCAGAGTTGCGTGAAGTTGTCAGAGAATCCGATGTTCCATGACAGGTCGAAGCATATCGAGATCAAGTATCACTATATCAGGGATATGGTGCAGAGAGGAGCAGTGAAGCTCCTGTATGTTGAGACGGAGGAACATATAGCTGATGTATTGACGAAGCCATTGGCTAGGCTGAAGTTCAAGTACTTCAGAGAGAGACTTGGTGTTCTCCAGATCGAGGCTTCCTCCCAGAGAAAGTGATGAGACCCATAGCCATTCTGACATGGTGAGAGGATTGGTTCCTTCCATGGTCAGATGTAATGGCTGATCCATTCCATCATGATGAGAGGATTGATTCCTTCCATGACTGATATGAGTGTTGAGATTCATAGCCATTCTGACGAGCAGGTCAGATGTAAGGGCTGAGCCATTCTGTCATGGTGAGAGGATTGGTTTCTTCCATGTCAGATGTGAGTGCTAAGCCATTATGATATGATTGTAGGATTGGTTCCTACATGATCAGATATAAGGGCTATTGCCATTCTTGGAATGGAGCTGCCTGGTGAGGTACCAGGAAAACTCAGTTTATGACTGGGGGCCGTTCTGATATGACCGTGAGATTTGTTCTCACATGATCATATATGAGTGCTGACTGCCATTCTGGGAATGGAGGCACCTGGTCAGTTACCAGGAACACTTAGTCAGGGATTGAGAGAGCCATTCTGACGAGTAGGTCAGATGTAAGGGCTGAGCCATTCTGGTCATGGCTAAAGGATTAAGTTCCTCCCATGATAGATGTGAGTGCTGGCCATTCTATCAAGTAGGACAGATGTAAGGGCAACTGCCACTCTCCGGGAGAGTGGAGGCGCCTGGTCAGTTACCAGGTAGCTCAGTCTGGGACCGGGGGCCATTCTGATGAGGGTGCAAGATTTAGTTCCTGCCAGGTCAGATGTGAGTGCATGCCCTTTTGACAAGTAGGTCAGATGTAAGTGCAGAAATCTTTCTTCATTGTGGCGGATGTGGTTCCAGCCTGGGTGAAAAGAATAGAATTCTTTCATGATTGTGGCGGATGTGGTTCCAGCCTGGTTGAAATTATTCCATCATTGTGGCGGATGTGGTTCCAGCCTGGGTGAAAAGAACAGGGTTCTTTCATCATTGTGGCGGATGTGGTTCCAGCCTGGATGGATGTGATGCCCTTCTGACGAGTAGGTCAAATGTAAGTGCAGAGCCATTTCACAGATGGTAGTTGTTGTTCCTACCATGCTGGTGAATGTGAGTGCTGGGCCTTTCTGATGTGATTGTAGTTTACGACATGATCAGATGTGAGTGCTGGGCGTGCCTTTCTGATGAGCAGGTCAGATGTAAGTGCTGGGCAAAGACCTACCTGGTGGCTAGGCCTACAACCAACATGAAAAAGGGTTGGCTCTGTAGAACTTCCTATGACGAGATAGTACACACATGATGATGACCAGAGGAGATCCAGATCGAGCTATGATCCAGATCCAGTTATGATGACTCCGAGAGATCCAGATCGAGATATGATCCAGATCCAGCAGTGATGATCCAGATCGAGAGATGATCCAGATCCAGATCCAGATCGAGTGATGATCCAGATCCAATCCAGTGATGATGATCCAGATCGAGAGATGATCCAGATCCAGTGATGATGTTTCATGATGATCCAGATCGAGAGATGATCCAGATCCGATGATGACTTGAAGATGAAGATGACTTGAAGATGAAGATGACTTGAAGACTAGATGATCCAGCTGATCTAGAGAAGAAGACCTGTGCTGAAAATTGTGTCGAAAGAATACCTTCCTAGTTAAGAGGGAGTGTTGATGGATATGTAACTTCGGAATGTATTCTTCTATGTATCTTATGTATTGTAACCCGATGTTTATTCCGGGATGTTTCTATTATGTATTTGAGTCATGTTGTCATGCCTCGATGTTCCGATCGGGAGGATTAATAATGTAAACAAGTCTTGTCAAGTCATTAGGTAAGTCCCCACAGTTTCGGGGCACTTGAGTTATTATACACTAATTAAGGTGTAGGCTTGAGTAAGTAATTGTAAGTTGAGCCTACGTGTGAAAGTGCAATTCAAGTGAACGGAAGAATATAAATAGAGAGTGAGAGTCTCTCTATTTATCACTTGCACAACACATCACTTGCTCTCTGAAGTGTGGCGCACTAGTGGAGAAGGAAATATATTGGGACTAGAAGACTACTGCTGTGGGGAGTGCATCTTACTATTTTGGGGTCTTACATCTTGTGGTGATTCTATCTTTGAGGAAGTTGCGGGGTTTTCTCCATTTATGGTTTCCCTGATCAAAATTCTTTGTGTCTCTTGTCTCTTGTGGTGTGCTTATGTTATTTCTGTGCTTGTTATTCTCTCAGTGAAAAGATCCTAACATAATGCTAGCTTAAATGTTGAAAAACTAACAATACCATATTAAAATTGTTGTGCCATTTAGATCATCAAGCAATGAGTGCAAAATTATTGATGCAGTGAATATGAATGAATTATACAAACTGAACAAATCAAATCTCAGAGGAGACAAACAAGTATTGCTCAGAGAATTACAGTATTGTCTTCATTACATAATCCGGTGTTACAATAGTGTTACATAGGAAAAGAATTCAAATTATTAGGGATGAATTTGAATCTCCCCACTAGATGTGACTAACTCTGACTGAATAGCTAACTAAAGATGTCTCAATCAATATCGTAGTCCAAGTAGTTAACTCCCAATGTCAAATCCAGTCAAGCAATCAGTTCAAATCAGTTAACTCAGTCTAACTGAAGTGGTAGGTGAGAAAAGGTGCCTTATCCACATGCAGCCATGCATAACCGGCACTAACTGAACTGATTGTGATCTAACTGAAAGTAACTTGAAAATAACTAAGCTTAACTAGTTCCAACTCCAACTGACTGAAGGAGGTTGGTGCCGGGACTCCCAGTGGCTGCTAAAATGTAGGGATTGGCCTAGGAGGCGCCTAAAATGATGCATGCAAGTGCAGTCAATGGCAGCTAGCCTCTATCAATGTTCCCCACACTCTAGTAATTGGTACATGTGGCCCCATTAGGCCAAGTGTACCCAATGGTACTAGTGGACCCAATAATTAAATAAAACTCCTAAGTTAGGTTAAAATAATCTAATAGATAGTTTGGTCAAGGGAGGATTATAAATCCTAACACAGTTAAGGTAACCTAGTCGACAAGCAAGGAAACCCCAATTATTGGAGCAACAGACCAAGAAACAATAGTCCATAAATATCAGGTAATGATGACATACTACACACAAACCATAACTCAGTTTGTAGCCCATACAAAGACCATGGCTTTCTTGAGCAAGATGTGAGTTGTTTAGGGCTGCTAAAAGAAACCATAACCCTTTTTGAGTGGACTAAGATATATGTTGCAATGTTTGAGTGTTTAGGTTTGCTTGAAGTGAACCGTAAGGAAACCCCAATTACTGGAGCAGAAGACCCAGAAACAACAGTCCATAAAATATCAGGCAATGATGACATTCCACACACAAACCAGAGCTCGGTTTGTATCCCATACAAAGCCCATGGATTTCTTACAGCTTAGCACAATCAAACAATGCAGTAGATATATTAGTCCACTCAAGTATGAAACTGTGACCAAGAAACAACAGTCCATTAAATATCAGGTGATGATGACATTCCATACATAAACCAGAGTTCAGTTTGTAGCCCATACAAAGCCCATGGCTTTCATGAGCAGACTGTGAGTTGTTTGGGGTTGCTAGAAGAAACCATAACCATGTTTGAGCTGACTAAGATCTCTACTGCATTGTTTGAGTGTTTGGGTCTGCTTGAAGTGAACCATAAGGAAACCCCAATTACTGGAGCAACAGACCCAGAAAAAAACAGTCCATAAAATATCAGGTAATGATGACATTCCACACACAAACTAGAGCTCGGTTTGTAGCCCATACAAATCCCATGGATTTCTTACAACTTAGCACACTCAAACAATGCAGTAGAGATATTAGTCCACTCAAGTTTGAACCGTGATCTCCTAAGTTGGCCTGTGACCTTCTTGGTGCTTCTTGAAATGAATAGTGACCTTCTTCGGTCTACTTGAACTGAACCGTTACCTTCTTGGGGATGGTTGGACTAAACCGTGACCTGTTTGAACTTGCTTGAGTAGGCTATGATTTTTTTCGGGTTGTAAGGAGGTCACACCCATAACAAACATAACAAAAGGGTTAAGGTACCACACAATGAGGGGGTGCTAGCATAAGGACCAATCAAGGGTCAACATGAGATCAAGAGTCAACAAGAGGGGTCATGACAAAGTGGGAAAACAATGCCTACACCAACAATACCAAGGTGTGTTAATCAAGGTGGGAGAATAACCCTTTTACCCATAGGACCAAGGTGTACCATCAAGGTGGGGACACAACCCTTTTACCCAAAAGACCAAGGTGTCAAACTGTTATATCCTCTCTCTCAAGGTATATAGTTCATAAGTGTTCCATGCTAGATCAATACGTTTTATCATCACTGTATAAGGAAGGTCCACTCCATTATAGACCTATAATCCTATGTAAAACAATGAATCAGCAACTGCAAGCAGCTTAGATTCCCTTGGCTTGAAAAAGACATACGTTATATTTAAGGCATATGTACCATACTACATCAAAAGAAGAGGATTCAACTGCAAGCAAATATGATTTTGGTTTCTTTCTTTTAAAGCTATTCTCTGTTTCTTCCAAACTACATTTCAAAAATGCCAAACTCCAACTCCTAGAATGTAGCCTTGGGCAACTTTTTATCGTTATAAATTATGTAAGAAAATATTACTAACATAAATTAAAAAGGCTACTAAAAAATTCCACAAAACAAGAAGCCATAGTTGCCAGGGTTAGCCATTAAATTATATACTATAGTTTTGAGACTGAGTGAAAATACTGAAATGAAGGTCCAAGGAACACCAGAAACAAATGCAATTGGCAAGTATTCAAGTATATAGGCTTATAACCTTTTTCCAATTGGAAAGCCCTTTTTGTGGAAGCATGTCTGTTGAACTTTGAACCTAGGCCGTCATCATGGCAAGCACTCCTACTTTCCAGTAGACCACATCCTGACAAATAGTATATGCACTGATAAATATGAATGAGATAACTTGGAAGAATTTACCAACGTAAATCCATCTTGACCTAGTATCAAGCACCGAGAGGGATTAAATCCCTCAAGGTGATAACCTTTTATATATAATAATACAGTATCTTGTATATTTATAGTTATAAAATAATATTTCAGCTAAGATATATAGCATTATAGCATTACATACATATGTGACATGTCTTCCACGAACTGGGTTGTATAATGCACCTCTTCACACAATCAATATATACAATATGTGGATGTACGTTTAGAAGTTAACAAAATAGATAATAATAAAAAAAACAATTTTTATTTTTATTCCAAAACACATCTACAACAAAGCTCCAAAATTTTCCCAGCCAATTCAGAGTCTAATTGATATTTTTCACATGCAAATGAAAACAAGTCAAAATAAAGACACCCTAATCACTCATTGAGCTTCTAACCATTAAAGCTATCAAGATTCAAACTTCAATGGACATTTTGCTTCCCATTAATGGAGAAAGAATCATATAATACATGCATGTCATCATTAGAGTCGATGCTTTCATCAACTGCATCATCAACATTAGTAATTGTAACATCTGGTTTGAGTTGCACTGAATGAAGCAGAGGTGGAAAAGCAATGCTCATGTATGGTAAGAAATCTTGCCCAAGGCACTTACAAAGACGAGCCCATGCCTGCATGATGTTTAATGAATATTTATTCAGAAAACTCACACAAAGAAGTTCAAATTCAGAGGAAGCTACCAGAAACCAAGCAGACATCATTTATTTTTGAGTTTAAATTATAAACATGAAGCATGTAGCTTATTGTTGGAGCATCATCTTCCATAGCTAAGTTCTGGAAACTCATCAACACATCCATAACCTGAGCTAAAAAAAACATGATCAGATGCCATAACACAAGAAGTATAACTCTAGTGCATCATGTATAGATGGCATTCTAGATGTGGATGTTACAACCATCATAATTACAATCCTGTTAGTATCCATATGAATATCCAAAGGCTAACAACAATACATAGTGCATTGTTTCATTTAACTAATGAAAGCATCGACAACCCATATCTTTCCATATAAAGCAATTAAAACATGAAATAAATGCAGTAAATTTTATCAACTCATATCTAGATTTGTACGATGTCTTCTTCGGCAATAGACAAAAATAACAATTTGATTGTTTGTCACTGCAATCAGGATAAGGTGCCATCATCGAAGCAATGAGATTCAAATTGTTTGGAAACATGACCTTATGATATGAATTTCATGCCTATGAACTAAGCAAAATAACAAATTAGACCCACAATGTACCTGCTTAGCATCTTGACCAAACTTCTCCTTACCAACTACCATGCCAACCAGACTAATACATTCTATTGACTTAGCACACAACATTCGATTTGATTTGTCTATACAATTGAGCAATATTGCTTTCAAATAAGGCATCATTGTATCGTAATACACTTGGAAGTTGAACTGCATGTAAAGCAAATGCAATGATTTGTGAGTTAACCAACAAGATCTACCTGAGAATAGTGATCTTTTTATCTAAGAAAATATCAATAAAAAGTGAAACTTACCTGCAAGGTATCCACAACTGATGCCAAAGCAATCAAAGCCCCTTCCTATACCATATGCTTCCCATTCTGTTATTACAAAAACCATCGATCACAACAATGAAATCTTCGGGAGTTGACCTCTTTAAAAGATAAAACTTCAATTTAATAAACCTGAAGAAGGGCGAGTAATTTTCTCACAATCCCATCAAGGTAAGGTACCAAAATATTAGGGGTACCTCTTTAAAAGATAAAATCGCTGATTTCCATGCCCTTTACACTGTCAAACATGTTGTTTATTGACTAAAAAATACCCAGATTGTTGTTTTTAGGGATCATTTGTCATTGTTGAGTGCTACTATCATACTCTAGATACTTTTACAACATGTTGAATGCATGCCTAATGTGCTGAAAGTTCTTGGCTCCAAATTCTTTAAAATATTGGGTTGATTTAGGGCCATTCTCCATGCTAATTTGAATTCCAAACATAATGGCTCAAGGTTGTGAACATGACCAAATTTGGCACTTAGCCTGACCACTATTTTTATAAGGGTGGGAAGGGTTAAAAAATTGCCCAGAATCAACCACAATGCTGCTCCACACAAAAACATGGAAGGGAATCATGCCTAGAATAAGATACTTTGGATATTTAGAGCTGGTTAAGGACATAATAATCAACCAAATGTTCCTAGAATGATTTAAACTTGATAAATGTTGTTGTTTGATGGTTGTAACAATGCCTGATTCACCTATAACTGCCTTATCAACCCATAAGTGCTATAAAGGGGTTTCTTTGACAATGTTAGCAAACATAATCCATGGGATTGTGGAACTCAAGGTGTTGATGTATTTGTAACTTCGGAATGTATTCACTTGTATATCTTATATTGTACCTCGATGTTCCTATCGGAAGAATCATTTGTATTTCATTATACCCCAACGTTCCTATCAGGAGAGTCATTAATATAATAAAGTCATTGAGGTTAACCCTCCATTGTAAGTCGGGGCAATAGTCTCCATAATTGAGTTGAGGTTAACCCTCCTTGTTGATCGGGGGGGAAAAGTCCCCACAGTTGAGGGGCACTAGGGTTATTATACTCTCCTATAGAAGTCGGCCCTGGTAAGTAATTGTCAAGTTGGAAATTAGTATAAATATAGAGTGAGCCACTCTATTTTAAACACATACTCACTCAACTGTAACGCATGAGTGAGAGAGGAAGAGCTCACACAAGTGAGAGAGAGAACAACTGTTGGAGATCATCTTTCTGTCTTTGGGTTTTATTGCTGCCATTGGTGCTCATTCTATCTCTAAGGAAGTTGCGGGGTTTTCTCCATTATGGTTTCTCCAAGGAAAATCTTTGTGTCTATTGTCTCTTGTGATTGATTGTTGTGCATGTTATTCTCTCAGATAAGATCCTAAGATCATATTACTTAAATGATAAAAATCTAACATGGTATCATAGCTAACATGAGAAGAAGACACTGTGCAGCTGTGGAAGATAGGGATTCTTACCTTTTTGGTCTCTCTCCATAGATCATCAGCAAAAGGAGCCTAGGCTAACTCTCCATTGAAGGGCGCATCTTTCTATCGAAGCAAAATTTGATTCCGGGGATTTTTAGTTTTTGACCTGTCACTATTGCGGGAAATTAGGACTTTTTACATAAGAGGAATTTTTGAGTGAGCCCATCATAGGATTGCTCTCCTCATCAAAATCGAAGTTTAGAGACCAAGGTCGAAGTTTTTGGTTGTGTAAAACTCCGAGAAAGTCAAACCCTAATTTGACCCTAGACCTGAAAAACCCTAAAATACTAAAACTTGTAGTTTTGGTACATTCTCTATATCTTGGGTTTGAAGAAGTTTCAGGAGCTGAAATTTTCACAGACCAAACATAAAGTCCTGATCTACCCTGTGTAAAAATTTATGCCTAATATTCGCTATATTTTGGGAGATATGATTCCTCCAAATGAGGGTTCCAGCCTTTTCCAGGATTCATCCCTAAACAAGACACCTAGGGAGAATTACTATATCTCGGGCTACAAAGGTCCAAATGAAATTTTGAAAGATGTTCTAGATAGGGAATAGACTATACTTTCCATGGTAAAAGTTTCAAACCCCGAAGTTGAAACAGTGACACGTGGAAGTCTGTACAAGTGCGCTATGCTGAACAGCCATGAAATAAGTCACCTTGGGAAAACTCTCATAAGTCCCAATTGGTGGAACCAATTCTGCTCAAACCTATGGTGTTGGAAAGAGAACAAACGAGGATACATCAATACAAAATTTTAGACACATAGGAGCACTAATTTCGAAGATACTGCAGAAATAATATCAGGCATTTTTGTAGAGGAAATTGGAAAACTAGGGCTTTTTGTTCCGGGAGCTTCCCTCCATTGTTTTCAGAAAAAGGAGTACATTGGATAGCTCGCCTTGAAGAGGCCCATATTTCTATCCAATTATAAGTTTGAAATTCCAAGTTTTGAAAATTAGGGTTTGTCTGACAAACCCTAGATCAAGCAGATTTGGAACCAGGACGGACACCTCAAATCGGTAAGATCTAATCTTTTGTATTTCCATTTGAGGTTCTGAGTTAAAATGTCTCATCACACCAGCCTGATGTCAAGCTTGGTGAAGATGACAACTTCCAAGCATGGAATTATAGGATTTCACTGGTTCTTGAATCTAATGAATTGGACACCTACATAAGTGGAGAGGTTCCAGTTCCAGAGGGAGATGGGGCTAAGGCTACATCCAAGAGAATCATTGCAGATTCTATTAAATATAATCTCATCCCTCATGTGTCATCCCTGAAGACACGAAAAGGAAGTGTTCGATGCTATGATGAAGCAGTCAAAGAAGAATAAGATACTATTATAACCATCTTGAATGGCCTCCCAGGAGCATGGGATTCATTCATTTGAGGAATGTGTGCCAGAAGGAATTGATTACCTTCAGCAAACTCTAGGAAGAGTGCACACAAGAAGAAGCTCGACTTATAATAAGAGAAGAGAAGATGGGAGCAACTGAAGATCAAGCTCTCACGATTCAAAGAAGATTCCTCAAGCGACGAGGAATATCAAGAACTCAATTCTTGAAGAACCTCTTATCCATCTTAGCATTTGGATAAGAAATGATGTTGTTATGAATGAAGAAGATGATGAAGCTGAAAGAAGGAGTCTACCCACGAAACAAATAAAGATAAGTATTCAATTGTCATTTCATAATATTATTTTTTCATGCACTTGTTTATATTCAGTTGATGTGTAATGCATGATAGAATGTTTGCATTAATGACAGTATACTACTAATATGCATGTGATGGGTAAGTAGCCCTTGGTGCTATACAACTCTGCATTGCTATTTATCTAGAATGAAACCTCTTTGCTGACATATTGGATTAGTGCATAATTTCAATGTTGTCCTGGTAGAGATGGAAGGCATCTAGAAAGTTTCCGTAAGATATGGATGAATGTTGTATTGGCTAAAATAGTTGCATGATTATATCTTGATGCAAAATAATTTTTCATTATGAAAATACCTTATGAAATGTTTCTAACCATACAACTAATGCATTTGACTTGTAGGAAAGATCGCGTACAATCGCCTACAAGAAAAGAAGGATGAGACTTGTTCTGAAGAACAAGTGACGACAGTTCAAGAAATAAGACAAGATGAAGAATAATATGACAATATATTTAAAGGAAGAAATAGGTCTTAGACACAGTGCAATTATGTGACACTATTGAGCGACATCATTGATGCAGAACCTTCCAGCTATGAAGAAGTAGCCAAGAAGAAAGGGAAGGAGAGTACCAGTTCAAGAAGAATGAGGTCTAGGATGCAGTATCGAGACCTGAAGGGAAGTCCGTAATGTCTTCCATATGGATCTACAAGATCCAGCATGCAGTAGATGGCAACATCGTGGGATACAAGGAAAGATTCGTAGCATGAGGCTTCTCACAGAAACAAAGGCATAGACTACGAAGATACATTTGCAACCACTGGAAGTTAAGACACATGACAGGCAGACTCATATGTGAAAATTAAAGAAGGCCTTGTACGAGCTCAGAAGACACCCATGGGATAACACATACATGAGGAGCTTGAAGATCACCTAGAGTGATGAAGATCTTAACCTTTGCTACAAGTTTGAAGATGAAAGCTTATAGAGGATGACAAGCTCACAGATGGGTGTGAGAAGAACGTTTAGTAGCAGAGGAAGCTACTTGTCACTCTGGTACAAATGTTTCAATGCATAGAGTATGAAAGGTAGACAGAGAATGATGCTCCACTTCAGAGGGAGTGACTGCAGAAGATCCGGAGGTTTGACATGGTATGACAGGATGGACAGTTTACTGATGGCTCTAGGATTTACTGAGAGTAAAGAGGATTCCAACCTTTACTTCAAGGTTGAAGGTGGAAGACCAGTGATTCTCCTGTTATATGTCGATGACTTGTTCCTGATAGGAAAAGAGGAACTCATTAGAGATGCAAGAAGGAGACTTGCTACCGAGTTCAAGATGAAGGACTTGGATATGATGCACTACTTTCTAGGCATGGAGGTGTGGCAGATTGAAGATGGAATCTCCCTGGGACAAGGGAGGTATGCAATATATATTTGCTTTGTTGTGATACGAGACTAGATATTTGCTTTGCTATGAACACATTGAGCTAGTTCCTGACATATCCAAGACATGTTCACCTCATGGTTGCAAAGCATGCAGTGAGGTACTTAAAGGGTACAGTTGACTATGGGCTCAAGTATGATACGAATCAGAAGATTAACCTAGAGGGTTATGTGGATTCAGATTGGGTAGACAATTCCATTGATAGGAAGAGCACTTTGGGGTGCTACTTCAGTATGAGATCAGGTGTGATCTCTTGGTCTAGCAGGAAGGAGTCCTACATGGCGCTGAGAAGAGCTGAGGCAAAATATGTTGCCACTTGATTATCTATTTGGGAGGTAGTATGTTTCTTTTGAAAACTACTATTTGATTTGATTGATCTGACTTGCATTTTTGTATGATGCAGAGAGGAGCAGTGAAGCTCCAATATGTGATCCAGATCGAGATCTCTCGAAAGAGGGAGTTCTAGCATAGCCGGTGAGATAGGTTGTCTGAGCATAAAATCCTGGCGAAGCTCGTAGGTTTCTCAGACGTAAACGGTCTTGTAGGTTGTCCTCAAATGTAATCGGTCCTGGCGAAGCTCACAGGTTATCCTTGGATGTAATCAGCCCTAATGTGTTTCTATGCTAGAAATGGTGAGAGTGAAGTTTGAGTACTTAAGGGAGAAGCTTGGTGTTCTCCAGATTGAGGTTCCTTCCAAGGGGAAGTGATGAGTCAGTGAGCCCTTCTAACATGGTGGTAGGATCAGCTTCTCCCATGGTCAGATGTAAGTGTAGAGCCTTTATGACATGGTGGCAGGATGGGCCTCCCATGGTCAGATATAAGTGTTGAGCCTTTCCAACATGGTGGCAGGATGGGCCTCCCATGGTCAGATATAAGTGCTGAGCCTTTTTGGCATGGTGGCAGGTCGGGCCTCCCATGGTCGGATGTGAGCGCTGGGCCTTTCTGACATGGTGGCAAGCTGGGCCTCCCATGGTTAGATATAAGTGTTGGACGAGCCTTTCTAACATGGTGGCAGCCTGGGCCTTCCATGGTCAGATGTCAGTGCTGGGCCTTTCTAACATGGTGGCAGGCTAGGCCTCCCATGGTTAGATATAAGTGTTGGACGAGCCTTTCTGACATGGTGGCAGGTTGGGCCTCCCATGGTTAGATGTGAGTGCTGGGCCTTTCTGACATGGTGGCAGGTTGGGCCTCCCATGGTCAGATGTGAGTGTTGGGTGTGCCATTCTGACATGGATACTGGATGTGTTTCTCCCATGGTCATATATAAGTGTTGGGTGGGCCTTTCCGACATGGTGGCTGACTGGGCATCCCATGGTTGGGTATAAGCACTGAAGACGAAGACATACCTGGAGGCTAGGCCTACAACCAACATGAAAAAGGGCTGGCTTTGTAGAACTTCCTAAGACGAGTAGAATTGAGAGATAACACCATTTGATCGAGATAGCTGAAGCAGTGATGATGATCTAGTGATGATCCGGCTTTGATGATAATCCNCTTGTGCTGATGAATTGTGTCAAGAGAATACCTTCCTAGTTAAGAGGGAGTGTTGATGTATTTGTAACTTCAGAATGTATTCACTTGTATATCTTATATTTTACCCTGATGTTCCTATCAGGATAATCATTTGTATTTCATTATACCCCGATGTTCTTATCAAAGAGTCATTAATACAATAAAGTCATGTAAAGTCATTGAGGTTAAACCTCCATTGTAAGTCGGGGCAATAGTCCCCACAATTGAGTTGAGGTTAACCCTCCTTATTGATCAGGGGGGGAGTCCCCACAATTGAGGGGCACTAGGGTTATTAGACTCTCCTAGGGAAGTCGACCCTGGTAAGTAATTGTCAAGTCAGAAATTAGTATAAATAGAGAGTGAGCCTCTCTATTTTAAACACGCACTCACTCAACTGTAGCGCATGAGTGAGAGAGGAAGAGCTCACACAAGTGAGAGAGAGAACAGCTGTTGGAGATCATCTTTCTGTCTTTGGGTTTTACTACTTCCATTGGTGCTCATTCTATCTCTGAGAAAGTTGCGAGGTTTTCTCCTTTATGGTTTCCCCGAGGAAGATCTATTGTCTCTTGTGATTGATTGCTGTGCATGTTATTCTCTCAGATAAGATCCTAAGATCATATTGCTTAAATGATAAAAATCTAACACGAGGTGCATTGTAGTTTCATAAACCCATCCCGTCACTTTTAATATGGAACTTGCACAAGGCTCCAATAGTTGGGCAGAGCTCATAGCTCTGAGAACCCTCCTTATAATTGCATTGGATTATGGAGATATTAATTTGCATGTCCATCAAGATTCCAAGCTATGTATTGACATGGTAAATGGGAATGATACTATGAACAACATCTTTCTTCTACATGCTCTAGGAGCATATCACTCTTTAAAAAGGAAGCTTCACAAACATCACTTTCAAGGATATTTACAAAGAGCACAATAAGGTAGCAGAGAGTTTGTTCTAAATTTTCCATCAACATAAATAAGTTTTTGCACTACAATGGCTATGACTTCACAGTATGTGAGAGGAGCATATTCCAACCTGTTCCTAATAAGAAACACAAGAGGAAGAAATTCCCTACCTTTGTGAGGACTAGGATATGGTTTTGGTTCCTGCAGAAGTAAAACAAGCCCAAGTTAGAAGCAAAACATGTAATAGTTTGCAACAAAGAATGATGAAATAATTAGCCACACCTCAAGATGTTTTCGTTTATGGTCATATATTTTAATTTACAAAAGCACAACCAAGTTTGTTCAAGGGGACATTTTAATCAAAAACACAATCCCTCTCATTTATTTAGGCTTTTATTAAAGGCCATGACACAGAGAGATTCATGGGAGCTTGAGGTTTGAGACAAAGAGAATCAATGATCTCTTTTGAGAGAACTTGGGGTTTGAGAGAACATGGGCCCAAGAAGTTTGAAAGAGAAAGGATTTTTGGGAGGAAGAAGATGACAAGGGAGGGGGGTAGTGGAAAGGTGTAAATGGCGAGGGCTCTTTCCAACATGAACCAAAGATGAGCATGACAGAGAAGAAGCTCATTCAAGCCAAAAAATTTGAGAGGGAGGATGCATAAGAGACATGAAACTCATTTCAGGAGAGGGTTACAGCCCATTCCTACATGAGCGATAGACTCACAAGAGAAAGGAAGTTCATTTGGATGATTTGGAGATTAAGATTTGAGAATAAATAACAATGTGCTGATTATTAGACATGGTAGACTCTAGAGGGTATGGCTTAAATTGGATAGACTACAAAGTACTCATCAGTCCAAAAATGTTGAAGTTTACTAGAGTTTCATCCAACCTAGATGAATTATTTCAAGGCCTTTTGACTTCAAAACAATACCTTTTGATTTTTTCAACCAATAAAACATTGGAGGTAAGCCAAAAGTCCTTGCTAGAATAGTTTGGTTGTTTTGTTAACAACCTGGAAAAGGAAGATACTGGTCTGTCCTTGCTCTGTGCTTGCCAAAAATATTTTTGCAACTGAGCACTGATATTTTTGGATGCCTTTGTTGGTCTTTATTCCTTCCACCCATGCTTTTATGGTGGGATGATTGACAACGGGAATGCAACAAGCTAGTCTGAAACCTCTCTGCAATTTGTTTTTGAGAACAATTCATATATCCACTCTATTGTTTCACATTAGACATGCTTAAGAACATTCATTAAGTTGCATGATTATACCGATTAACAACAACCATTCATGTGGATTTTGCATTCAACTATCCAACATTACATTAAACTCTGTTGTATATAACTGAATGTTTCTTTTTAATGGTCCGATCCTATTTTCTGTGGTTGCCATATGTTTTGAATTAAGTTGATATTCACGTGTTTTCAAATGATTGGTAACGTTAGGTGGTATAAATGTATTGCTCAGGATTTTACTAGTACAGTTGAATCATCCAGGCTAGAAACTTTAGCAAGTCAGTGCATTTTTTCTCCATGTCAATCAACAGTAATAGAAGTGCAGTCTTTTTTGCTAGCCCGATCCTATTTTTATGGTCACCATAGATTTTAACATAAGTTGACATTCTTTTATTCTAAATTATTTATTGCTACTATGTGGCATAAATGGCTTGTTCAGACATTTACTTGTACAATCAAATCATCAAGAGTAGAACCATCATTACTGTTCATTTGCTTATGTTAATATATTCATAGGCACCATAAAATACGGTACTCAATTAGGCAAATTAGGCAGAGCTTAGTAGTACCTGAATCTAACTTGGTGTATGGTATTACTACTATAATAGAGACAACCTTGAGTAAAAGGACTAGATTCACTGTACACTTTATATGAATATATGAGGTAAGGGGAATCGATTTAACTTATTACGATACAGTTGTATGGTAGTTCCATAATATAAACCATACTATCATACCTTCTACTTAGACTCTATATGGCATAGTAATTTATATTAGTTTATACCATATCGTGTTAGTAGCAGTAATAGTGTTCATTATCACTGTGTAGAAGCTAATCATGTTTCCATAACTACACTGTGCTTAGTTTACTATATTCTAGGTTAGCTTGAGCTTTCGTAGTATGTACACAAGCATGTTATAAGCAATATGTTTTAATATGAACATACAGTAGCCATTGTGGTCACTTAGAGTAATAGTAATGTAACTTGTAATTTGGCATTACATATAAGGATAGATATAAGTTAACCAATACTGAATAGTCATCATTTACACCAGTCTTATTACGATTACTTTGCTCACATATAACTATGCTTCCATAGTATTCACATTAGAGCTTATGATGTTTACTAGTATTCATAATTAGGGGACCATCATTACTATCTAAAAACTACACTGTATACATCAACATAGTATACAACAAAGGTATAACCCAAGGCAATGGCACTATCTAGTCTTCACTAACTACCAACACATTTCTTTTTTCAGCTTGAATCAGTCGTGAGAGAAGTGCACAATACCAACAAATGTGTCTCAAGAAATGATGGTGAGAGTGATTTTCAGTTTGATGGTAGAGAAAAACTCTTCACAACAGAAAGGGATCTTACTAGCAGCTTGTCCTCCAGTCACTATTTGAGAAGCTTTTTAGAGGCACAACTGGGAGTACAAGCTTATTTCTCAAGACAAAGAGAGGAAGAAACTTTTGAAAGTTATCCAAAATCAAATAATTGACAACATGATTTTGCAAAGAGAGAGCCAGGACCTTGAAGAAAATGTGTTTGAAGTGATGAGAAGGCGAGATGAAAGGAAAAAGCCAGTTCTACCTTATCTATACTTTTACTTTTCCAACTCTCTTTTATCATCACCTATTACCTTCTTTCACATGAAATAATATTGAATGGTAAAATAGATTGCTTCCTTGATGTGGATTTCCTTTAAGTAATCTAGTATTCCATACAAATAAATACATTATGGTGTATTTGGAGGAAAAACTACACCGTTCTATTTATAATCTACTCCTCTCTGTATTGTATATGTTGTACGTTTGATACATCACAACAAATGAAAAGTATGTGTAATTGTACACAACTCTTCCTAGTCAGAAAAGATGTGAGGAACCAAACTCTTGTCATCATAGTACTGGATAGTATCCCACTCAGGAATCGGGACGGGGATTAAAACATTGAATAATGGAGTGAAGAATCACTTCAAATTTTCCACCCTTGTTTGAAGCATGAGAATGTTACTAAATTTTACTGCTGGGAATGTTTTGAAACTTGTTTTTAGAACTAATAGTATTTTGAAACGATTGGCACATTTCCAAGACCCATACAATATCACACAATCCTCTGGTGTAATGTAATTACTTTGAAATCAATACATGGGTTTTTTGTGGAGTCCAGTGACGTATCAAAAATAATAATGTGCAGTAATGAACATCTCAAGGGCACAAGACGTGATTTAGACTTCAAACTATTCTGTTTTGGAAATACCTGAGTAACATTATAAGTGTTTTAGGTATGACATTGTGGGTAGTGAATACTTTCTAAAATAACTATCTATGACTCTATACAAGATCCTCAGACTTCAGTATCCTCAAAGTTATCCTTAGTAGTCATGTACTGTTGAAGGTTCACATGAATGGACATTACATGAAGGGATTGATCCTTTTTGTATTGATCACACAAACTAAAAAATACAAGGTGTATAATCACCTCGATCTCCTACAATACCCACATTATACCACTCACCCAACATGTGAAATATTGCATTGATCTCAATATGTGAAATAGTCACATATTAAGGCTTCAATGTGTGTCATAGTTTTGTTTCAAATATACGACAAACTCCTTTAATGTACCTTCCAACCCTGTGAATAAAATACAATGTATTTCACACATAAGTGAATACAGTTGCATAATAATTTCAGACAATCACACTACATAATCGTCTCTCTTTGTACCCTTCCTAGACTTATCAGGCGTTTAAAATGAATGGGCATTACACGAAGGTATTGATCCCACAAACTGAAACATTCAACGTGTATAATCACTCCAACCTCCTACCATACCCACGTTATGTACTCAACAAAAACAACAAATCTATAAGAAGAAAAGACAAATCTGGATCATTGCTTGTGTTAAAACAACAAAAATAGATTATCTATGGTCAATCTGATAGAATAGATAAAAGAATGTAGGTTTTGCTTAAATTGTGAATGTGAATATTCTTTGGTTTCAAATTAAAATCATATTGGCATAGTGGAACAATGTCACAATTGGGACCTTGTTGGCACCCCAACAACTCCCCTTGATTTTGACAAAATAAAGGGGTTCTCCCACATAAAATTTTGTTAATACTTGCTTTTAGTTTCTTTCATGTTACTCTACCTTATTGAGCATGATGATTTCACTGCTTCCTTTGGATTGATCTATCGCTTTTTATGTCATCTTTTCTTCAATTTAGGTTTTATGAAAGATGATCTAATGAGCTTATGCTTTCTCAAGTTTTGGCTTTGGGTTGTTCATAATTAATGCTTCTGATAGTTTTTGATGCGATGATAATTTGCGATGTCATTATGCCAAAATTGTTAGTGAAAATTAATTATCATTTTATTAAGTCATTTAATTAACTGTTTTACTGATAATTTATCATCTCCTTGTGGTTAAATAATACTTGCACGTCTTCATACAAGCTATTTACAATCTTTCTCATCTTAAGTTTATCATGCATAATTGGTTTGTG
The DNA here is from genome assembly GCA_001517045.1 of Pseudotsuga menziesii. Taxonomy (NCBI): domain Eukaryota; kingdom Viridiplantae; phylum Streptophyta; class Pinopsida; order Pinales; family Pinaceae; genus Pseudotsuga; species Pseudotsuga menziesii. Next base: position 335,034 of record LPNX010369345.1, on the reverse strand, counting down.
AGTATTGTAATGAAATGTGGAAAATTAATTAGAATCCCAAAATCTTTATTTTCAATATTTCATCTTAAAACATTTTATATTAAATAATTGGGACATACATCTATTTTAAGATTTGTATAAAATATTGTTACATCATTTCAATCTTTGAAATTTCCTTAAACTAATGCCTTTTCCATGCTTATCATTAAAAGCTTTGGTAAATTTGTGATTTTTATTTTTATTTTTAAAAAACTTTTTAAAACTGAATATGAATATAATATTTGAAATGGTCTTTTATAAGTTCTTTTGTTATAAATCTAAATTTATCACAAATACTCTCATCATGACACTTTATCATTAATTTAAAGGTAGATCACATTATAATGTTAAACAAAATTGGAAAGTTTATGACACGTTCCTTTACTGGAAATTATTGATAAATTATTTTAAAGTAATGCTCATGTGATAATTAATTTCAGTTTTTTGGTGTAAATCACTTTTGGATTATTTATTATCATTGGAACGTTAAAACTAGGAGAAGAGGCATTTCTTAAAATTCTACTTTTTGTTTGCATTCTTATCCTGATAAAACCTTACGGCTGCGGTGAAGTAAACACAGTTTAAAAGGGATGCAACAAAACTTATACGGTATAGAATACCATAAGCAATCCGGAAAGAATCACGTTTCTCCTCTATCCTTAAAATCTTAATTCAACATCAATTAAATTTTATGGGTAAATCGTGAGATGAATGTTTGACTGAAAACAATTTAATGTCAACCCAGTTTTGGCCTACCTGTTTACCCAAGATTCGCTCGCTGAGTTGAGGATCACAATAAATTCTGTCGAGCAGCATCATTATATTTATTTATCAATTTGTGAAATCAATTAAGGCGATAGAATTTTACATTTGAATATCGTACTAATAAAATAACAAACCACCAGGTCATCGAAATAATATTTCCGCTGATTGCTCAAGTATTTATATTTGATGTTAAAAGAATAAACGTAAAATTTGTTCAGATAAAGGAAGATAAATTTCATCAAAGCATATTCCTCCACTTGTCTGCCAAAAAAATATTGTGAGAAGAGGTTGTTGAGCGAGAATCGCAAAATTTGCCACCCTCAGTTGCTAGAAGATCACAGGGACACTCATTAAGCTGGAATTTTTCCACTAGTCTTTTATTCATTCGATTAAACCATTAGTTAATGAAAGATCGCCTTATTTGCAGAAATAACAATTATTTGTCCACACAAAGCATGGCGCCCTTTTCGGGTATTGAAGAAACGGTTATATGATATTTTCCAACTCGTATGACACATGTCCATCCAAGATTACATCAAGAGAATCATTGTAATCTTGTCAATAGGTCGTTAAGATATTGCTTTACTTCATCACCGAAATATATGAGAATCAAATATAGTAGATGTCCTGAATTTCGGGAGTTACACGCCAAAAAATATTATCAGTTGCCGGAGCATTCTTATCTCGCTCTATTTACCTAGAGTTTTCACCTGCATGAAAAAGGAAGTCAAGCATCTGAAATACTCAAAAATAAATTTATCTTGATGTTATCATTTTGCCATTTTATTCTTATTTATGGCATGCATTTCATTTTTGGGATTTGATAAGATATCGCTGTTTTTGTTTTGCAGGTAATTTTTGTCATTTCTTTTGGATTCACTGTAATTCTCAGAAATGTAATATCGTAGATAATAAGAAGCCTCGGTTCGCTGGAAACTGGGAGGTTAGCACGCGTAATGAATTAACTCAGAAGCGACAAAGATGGAAATATTTCAGTCGAGAATAGTTGCTAAATTGCTGAATGATGAGCACATAAATCAATAAGATTGGGGGTATTTACCTATAAAAGGAGCTACGATTTCCAATCGCGAGGGGGATGGTGCTGAACAGAGCGGTAGAAGTTTGCTTCTTATAAGTTCTAGAATTTTTCCATATTCTTAGGTTTTTGACAACCAGAGAACTAGAAACGCTTGTTCCCGTGATGGAGTGTTGGAAGAAAAACATATTAGAAATATATCTTATTACTGGTGCTATTCAATACTTGAAGTTGAATCTTTGATGTGAATGCTACTGGACATCTGCAGACATATACTGTTACTGGTATTTTGTTTTTGGATTTTTATATACATATATTTCAACATATTATCTTCTGTCTTTATATTAACTCGGTGTGCTTTGATATGCTGATGTTTAATTATATCTTTCACTTTATCAGCTTAAGTTAGTATTTTGAATGAACATTTCATTATGATTTTGTTTATTAGTATTTTTACTGTAAACCTAAGTTGTAATGATATACTTTTCTATCTATTTAAAATTTCATTTGTATGTTGACAGTGATTTTTAGATAGGCATGATCTTAAATTCAAATAACTGCCTTAATAATTAATTATTAATCAATTTCAGACAGTTGAAATTAACTGTTTATTTGCAGATTATGTTTCAGTGTTGTTGTCATATAATAGAATGACTCATTATTCATGATTTAAATGTGTCTATTTGAATTATGTTTTAGTCTTTCTATTCATCTTTAATGATTAATAGTTAATATAATCTTTGAATATGCTCTCAGCTGAGATAGGACATTTAGAATAGTTTTAGTTAAAATTTATTTTATTTTTCTTTAGTAGTTGAATTAACAACTGTCAATTCGATTTTTATACTTTGTATAAGTTTTATATTCAAAAAACTGCCCAAAATCAAAGTCTTTCCTTAAGAAAGCAACCATAGGACAGTTTAGATAGTTTAATTTAACCATTTAGATAAAATAACATTAGAATAGGTTAGATTTTCCTGGTTTTTAAGTTCTCCTTAAGAGACAAACTAGCTGGTAGCAGGACCGCAACCGGTGAGGTTTTGTTAATTCAAACACACCGGACGCTGCTTTAAGCTGATTGTGTGGACAAAACCTCCTTATTGGCCTAGATTCAGAAAATCATGCCAACAGACCTATAAAACATAAAACAAAAAAAAAAGCCTCTCACTAGTAGTACTCTACAATATCCATTTCAAATTCCTTCCTAAACAAATCCTATAGTACTCCTTTCACACACCTTCCTAAAAAACTGACCATTACTAAGTCAAATATGCCTAAAATTTGTATGTCTTGGAATTGTTTTTATGACATTAATACCTCTATACAATTTTTTTTCCCACATCATGCAAACTCCAATCTATCGATATATTATGATCCTTAATCCAATGGGGATAGTAGAACTCTACAATACATCCCTCACTAATAGTACTCTATAGTACCCCTTTCACACGCTTTCCTAAAAAAACATCCATTACTAAGTTGGATACACATAAAATTTGCATGTCTTCGATTCCCATACAGATTCTACTACTAGTTCTAGTACTCCATCATTGCTTTGAATAGTTGCAAGATGATATGGTCGAATCCGCCACATGGCTTTGCCTTCTTGAAGCTTCAAGATGGATTTTCTATATAGACCTTGAGCCTAGACTTCCTCCAAGTGGTTGGGGTTTGTGGTCAAATTTCAAGTCAAAGGGTTATGTGGTAGCACAAATTTTAGAATTTGAAGAGCCTTATCTTCATACATTTATCTCATAAAGATAAGGTTGCAGACCACTTTGTTCTAAATTCAAACTTTGTAAAATTTGCATGTCTTGGAATTGTTTTTATGACATACATACCTCTATACAAAAAAATATCCCACAACATGTAAACTCCAATATACTATGATCCTTATTCCAATGAGCGTAGCCACAAGGGGATGGTGCATCCTACTAACATAACGGTCAATTGGTTGCAATACTTTATAGCACTCCTCACTGATAGTACTCTATAATACTCCTCACTGATTGGTTGCAATACTTTATAGTAGTCCTCACTGATAGTAGGCTGCATACCACTTTGTAAAATTTGTGTGTCTTGGAATTGTTTTTGATAGGTAATAACTCTCGATTCAATTCTATTCATGGCTAATGCATACATTTATATATTACATGTGATGGTTGAGCTTCATCAACCTTTTCACCTTCCTACACAACTATTTATTTATTTATTTACAATATATAATCCCAGCGGATTATATTCTAACAATCCCCCTCTTAATCCGAAGGGGTGTTCGTAAGTCCGAGCATGTTTTTGAATCTTTCAAACTTTCCTCGTCCAAGCGCTTTGATGAAGATGTCTGCAATTTGATCATTTGTGGAACAATGTCGAAGATGGATTGTCTTGGCCTCTACATGATGTCGAATCAAATGATACTTTGTGTTGATGTGTTTGGTTCGATCATGGAATCTAGGATTCTTAGCCAGCTTGATTGCAGAAGTATTGTCGACCAATAATGGAGTGGAATTTTCTTGTTTTTCTTGCAAATCTTCAAGTATCTTCCTGAGCCATACTATTTCTTTCGTTGCTTCAGCTGCAGCCACATATTCTGCTTCTGTTGTTGAATCTACCGGAATTGACTGTTTGCGTGATCTCCATGAGACAGCTGCTGATCCAAGAATCATAGTGTATCTAGAAGTTGATACTCTTGTCTCCTTATCGCCATCAAATTTTGAGTCTGAGTACCCAATAAGTTTGAAGTCATCCACTTTAGAGTACTTGAGTCCAATGTCTTGAGTCCCCTTCAAGTATCTTATAAC
>LPNX010369345.1:215872-324086 GCA_001517045.1 Pseudotsuga menziesii | reverse complement strand
ATTTATGAAAACTTTCCATGACTGAAAGAGCAAATGTCAATACAACCATTTAAAATCCAAGCAGAAAAACTACTGCAAGCCATTCAAAGAATGAACTATGTCTTTCAAAGGAAACTCCAAGAAAAACTTAAGGTATTGGCTGAAATACGATGGTTTCTCCATTAAGATTGAGATATCCTTGGGCCAAAAGACATGCCTTGTTTGCCAAAGAGTCTGCCTTCCATTTAAATCTCTCAGAATGTGAAAAGAATCAACCTGTTCGAAGTCCTTCATTGAATTTTAAATTCTCTGCAGAATTAAATTCAGGGTTGAATTGTTAAAGAGACCATCTGAGTTTAGCATTTTAATCAAGAGTTCAGAGTCCCCAAAAACTTGAATAGATTTAAATCCAGCCTTATTTGCCAACTGACATGCCTTGAGGAGACTGTAACTCTAAGCTTGATTATTAGACATTGTACCAAGCCCCCGACTAAATCTTGTTTCAATCAACCGATTAGGTAAAATTAAGAACCTCCCAGCTCCAGATAACCCAGGATTTCCCTTGGACGCGCCATAAAAAAAATACATGCAGAGGAAGAATTCATCCACTTATTTAAAAATTCTTATTCATTGCAGTGAATTTGCCAAAATGGTGGGCAACTAGGTTTGAAGGAGATCATTTTACAATTGGCAAGAGAACACTTTCCAAGCCACGTGCATACCTCAGCTAGCAGTGCTGACAGAGAAAATGGATTTTGGACCAATTCTGTAATGTACATTTTAGTTTTAAAAGCTGCTTTCTTTGGAATCGACAGTTTACCATTGAAAATCCAATCATTCCATGATATCCATAGCGACCACCAGATAAGTTTCAGGATAGCTTGCCAAATCTTTTTCCACTCCACGATTTTGACCAAAATGCCAGAATTTCAATCTTGCCAGATAGGGATCCGTTCGTGCCAGGAGGAGAAGAAAGCTATTACAGAGATTTGAGAATACGCCGAAACATAGAGACCAAGAAGGACTAGCTCCCAAACATGTTGAGAAACTCATAGTTTATGAAGATATGGTCCGACGTTTCCTCAGCTGCGTTGTAGAAACAACATCTAAATGGCCCATTGAACCCATGCCTGCTCAAGTTTTCTCCAGACAACACTCTTCTGTGCAGAAGGAGCCAGGTGAAAAAATTTGCCTCAGGGAGAGAAGGAGAAGACCATACATCGTTCCAAATTGCTGGAGAAATGCATGAAGCATGGGGTGATTGCAGAGATGAGAAACCAAGGGCAGCTGCATATTTTCCAGAGCGACCCCACCGCCAAACATCTTTGTAGGAGCAATTAACTGGATCCATACCAGTTAAGTGCAAAATCAACAAATTCTGTTGAGAAATGAGGTGATCCGGAATCTCAAGAAAGACCTAGCCAACCCAATTCCCATCTCTGTCCCAAATACATATATCTGCCAGCCTAAGGAACCCTTTGTTGGTAAGCCAAGACTTAATCTCACTCAAAGAATTGATAGAGGAAAGAGGAAGGTTTCCTAAAATCTTATCCTCCCACAGAAAAGTCCTTTTCCCACTTCCTGGAATTCTATAGAGCTGCTACTGTATATTATTGAATCCTTTTCTACATAGATTCCAAATTGTTGTACCTGAAGGGGTGTTAGCTATCTTAATATTTCTCAATGAGCCTCCCTTTAGATATTTCTTCCAAAATATATTGCTGACTGGATGATGTTTGTCTGAATACAATTGACATATAAGCTTTCCTCCCAAAGCCAAATTTGCCATCTCAGGATCTTGGATTTGCAAACCTCCCTCCGAAATAGGTCTTTTAAGGATTTCCCAATTGACTAAATGCATCTTCTTTTGGTTGCCTTTACCACCTTCCCAAAGAAAATCTCGAAGAAGTTTGGAGATTTGGGCAGAAACGGACTTGGGGGAAAGAAGCAAAGAAAGTTGAAAGATGGGGAGAGATGAGAGGATAGACTTAATCAAAATCAATTTACCCGCCTTAGTTAACCATTTCCCACCCCAGGAAAGAATTTTAGATTTGAGTTTACCAATCACATCCAACCACAACAAAGGAGGGCAAGGTCCCAGAGTTAAGGGAAGCCCCAAATACTTAATTTTATCCCACTTTTCAAAGCCGGGGAAATCCAAATAATGAGCTATTCTAAGAAGAGACTGATGATCTACGTTCCAACCATATACAACACTCTTGCTTTTGTTAATCAAAGCACCGATGATTGAACATAAATTTTGCAAAATTACATCGAAAGCCCAAGCAATTTAAGGGAAGCCCCTCCCAAGAACAGAGAGTCATCAGCAAAAAAGGCGTGATTTATAGGATCTACCCCACTTGCAATCTTGATATTGGGAAGAGATGCAACAACCATTTCAACAGAAAGTTTTTTTGCTTAGCACTTCCACCATAAAAAAATATAGGAAGGGGACAAGGGACACCCTTGACGTAGTCCTATTGAAGCTTGAAAGAAATCTGCTAGCCTGCCATTTACAAGAGGCAAAATCCAGGGCCTGTCAGTGCAAGCTTTAATCAAACCAACGAAATCTACACCAAAGCCAAAAGAGCATCAGCCTTGATAGAGGAAGGAGAGCTTGACTCGATCAAAAGCATTTTTCATGTCTAACTTGATAAGCATGCCTTTCTCCTTCCTTTGAAAATTGGAATGGAGGGCCTCCTGAACTTGAATAACGTTATCTATCAAATGTCTTACTTTGAGAAACCCTCCCTGAAGAGGAGAAATTATAGTTCCTAACAAAGGTTTCAATCAACTGGCTAAGAGTTTGGCCAAGATTTTATAAGAGGCATTACAAAGAGAGATGGGTTGGAATCTATCAAAAGATGCAGGGTTTACTTCCTTTGGAATCAAGGCTAGAAAGGTAGAGTTAGTATTCCCTCCTACTTTGGCTTTTTTAAGCAAGGCTGAGATCATCCAGAGGAGATCAAATTTGATAATATTCCAGCAAACTCTGTAAAAATGGATAGAGAATCCATCCGGCCTTGGGGGCTTATCCGGTTCCATAGCCCATATGAATTCAATAACTTCTTTCTCAGTGAAGGGTTTCACAAGTCCAACATTGTCATCATGACTAACCAATGAAGGAATATTAGAAAGAAAATCAGAATTCAATATTTCATCAAAGTTACCATCTTCATGGAACAAAAGTTGGAAATGCTTATTAGTAGTAATTTGCAATTGCATTTGACCTTTAATAACCTCACCCTCACAAGTGCTGATTTTTTATATATGGTTGTGGGAGAGCCTGGACCTGCATTGGCGATGAAAAAATGCAGAATTTTTATCCCCTGCAAGCAGCCAGAGGCTACGGGATTTAAGACTCAGATGAGCTTCCTCCTGGTGAAAGGAAAGGGAGGCTGAAGATTGCACAGCCTGCTCAACAACTAATTGAGATTTAGATATTACAATATTTTCCATGCTAAGATGAATCTCAGCTAAAGCTTGAACTGATACTTCCCTGCATCTTGATGGATTTATGAGGGGAGTTTTGATCCTTCTTTTCAAAGCGACTTTGGTGAGCTTTAGTTTTTGTTCCCAGACATAGCTAGGAGAGTCGTCAATGAATTGAGACCAGACTTGGGATATTAAGTCCTCGAAACCTTCCCTTTCAACCCAAAGACGACTGAACCGAAAAGGGAGGGGACCAAGATTTTATTCTTTTTCCAAAAGAAGAGCAATTGGATGATGGTATGACGTTAACTTTGGTAGAATTATTGAGGATAAAACGTTGTCATCCAAAAATGAACTTTGAACTAAGAATCTGTCCAAACGGGCGGAAATTCGATCCAATCCCACTATGTTATTAGTCCATGTGTAATGCCTTTTCTTGGGCTTGAGATCTAGAAGGTCGTGAGCATGAATCAAGGAATGAACCACCTCTTGAAATGGGTCCTTGCCATGATTTCCACCTCGTTTCTCCTTGGGTTCGAGGATAATGTTGAGATCGCTAGCCATGACTATATTTCTGAGAGAGTGAATTTCCAAAAAATTTGACAGAGTATGCTAATAGATTTTTTTCTCAAGATGATTAACAGGAACATGGAGGTTGAAGAGAGAAATGGTTATCTTTCTTGACACATGCTGTAATTCAGAAAAAAATCCAATGTTGAGTTACAAACAAGGAATGAAGGAGAAAATTATCCTCTGACCATAAAGTAGCTAGACCCCCAGAAGTGCCCCGAGCACTTACATCCATACCTGCATTTTTTTTCCATTTAGACCTATTGATAGATAAAAGAGCATCCTCTTCTATATTTGTTTCTTGGAGCAAGAGAATGTCCGAAGGATTCACTTTGAGTAGATATTTAACTACATCAGCCTTCAATGGGTTCCCCAAACCCTTGCAATTCCAAGAATTGATCTGCATTATTTACCCGAGGGGCAGGGAGTTGCTCCTCCCTTTGGGGGCCTATTCTGCTTGCTTCTACCAAATGACAGTTCAATGGTGGCCTGGATACCCTGCATCTTAAGCCTCTCATCTTCTTCCTCTTTAATATCCTTTCGAGATTTCCTTCCAGACTTTTTAGCGAATTGCCCATCATCTTCCGAGGAGCCAGAAGACTCAACTTTCTTCTTGAGCGCATCAGCATAAGAGGGAGAAATTGGAGGTCTAATGGGAGATAGATCCTGCATGCAAGCCTCTTCATGGGGAGAATCTAGTTGAACTGGCTCAGATTCCCGAGGCTCTCTATTAACTACTCCCTCTTCAATATTGACTTCAGGTTGCTGAAGTTCATCTTCTTCAAGAATAGGAGAGATCTGTTCTTCAGTAGAGCTTAAAACCTTGAAGGGATTTGAATAGATCAGGACTTTTCCAACCAGCTGAGATATTACAGGTTTTTTCACAAGAGGATTTATTCCATATCCAGCATAGCCGCCTTTATCATTAACCAGTTTAGAGGAGCCCGCTTTTTGAGCTTGCATCCATTGATTAGACTTATATGTATCTAGGACTTCTTCAGATTTTTTCTTACAATTGTGTGCAAAGTGACCACATTCGTGGAAGAACCAACACTTGAAAGGGAGCTGGTCATAATCAAGCTCCTAAAAATGAGACCAATCAGCAACATTGAGCTTTATTGCCTCTGGCAGCCCAATCTCCAAATCGACCTCAACACAGATTCTGGCACAAGAATAACGGTCTTTCCTTTATGCCCTATCAATGTATTTTCCAAGCGTATTCCGAATAGCTTCCAAGGATTTGAAATTCCAGCAGTGAAGGGGAAGGTGGGGGAGCCTAACCCAAATAGGAACAACTGAGGGAACGTCCTGGGAGGGGTCAAAATCCGACGTCCATTTGTTCCAATAGGGTCCCTAAGGACCCATAAAATAAGCACCATTACGAAAGATAAGATCTCGGTCATCTGCTGATTCAAAGACAAAAATGTAATAACCTCTACCAACGAGATGATTACGGATGCCATCTGAGACCAATGGTCTCCAGTTTCGTTGAACCCATCCTTCAATAGCCTTCGGGGATGGCCACAGCCCAATAAATTGACCTATAAGTCCACGCTTAGCTAGGTTCAAGGCAGTCCGACAAGGACGCTTTGTCGGAATATCAACATAAGGAATGCCAATCTTCTTCATAAAGGACTTCGCCAGAGGGCATCCCTTTCTCTTCCCACATGAAGCAATGAGGCGTTTGAAAGTGTCAATTTCAGAAGGAAGAGGAGGAGGGCCTCCTCCAGAAGGCATAGTTGACCCACTGAGAGAAAACATAGCAGTAAAATCAAATCTAGGGAGAGAAGACTAAGTCTGAGCCAGCAAAGAAAATACAAACTGGTAAGTTCTTGAAACCAGTCCACGAGAGCCTTCACTCAAGAAGGATCAAATCCCGCAGCAACCAAAGAACAGAGGTCTTAGGCACCCTAGCAATAAACAACAGCTGAAAACAGAAGATTGACATCAATAAACAAGCAAGATCAACCAAGAGACTACACACATCACAACAAAGACAATCGAACCAAAGCCATGCACAACTAGCAACCAGAGAGAGCTATTTGCCTGCACACGAACCACCAACAACTTGCAGGAGCAGGAAACCACCAAGAAACTAGACGATCATGAGGAGATCTTCTTGGAGCAAAAAACTTTCTCTCCCAAATGCTCATTCGAATTATATTATGATGCATAGGTTGGATAGATTTTAAATACCTCTCAATACAATAAAAAATCCCACATTGCTTGAGATATGTGGCCTACAATAACTTATACATTCCAATATAATATGTTTTTATTCCAATGCGGGTAGCCACAAGGTAGTGGTGCCTCCTACTGACACTAACATAGATCCACCTAAACCTCATATCTATCAACCACACCTTGAACTATATTATTCGTACTTGTATTATATTAAGCTTTTAATGGAAACAATTCCATAAATGATCTACATGCAAATGTTTTTTTTAAATTGTTGCATGAATACCAAAAATACATTTATATCCATCACAGTGGATTTACAGTTTTTACTTTTACAAAGCATATAAAAAACACATAATACTAGACATACATTGCAATACATAATAACTAAAATTATTAAAAAACATGCATACTATGCGCTTCCTCTTGCTCCACCGGAGAGGGTTGAAATTCATGTGTACTACCCCACCATATCCACATCTATTGGTATTTGGTGAATAGAGCTTTCCTCTCTATTTTTTTTGAAGATATTGAACCAACAAATAGTCTAATATTAGAGGCAACATATTGAGCATTCTTGGACATGTTTATGACCATCTGACATAATCCCATGCATTATGCTTTTAATCTTTAATTTTCCTCTTTTGTTGTAACAACGTCTCCACTATAGAAACACATTTCATGTTATGGTTTTCTTCCTAAGCATGAATTCTACTATTCCTGAGGATATGGAGGTCACGTTGTTTGGAATTAAGTCCTCATGCATATGAAGGAATTTATGGATGTCTAAGATCTCACAATATTAGAGGAAATTTAAATTTAAAATGGGCCTTCTAAAAATAATACAAAGTCCATGTCATCATGTATTAGCCAATTAAAATACTTTAAAATTAAAAAAGGGAGCACCTCTTAAACAAATTTTTTAATATAAATTTGGGGATAGGTATCATAAAAAAACTACTTTTTTTGTTCGTATTTTCGACATATCTCCTTGTGTTTTTACTCAAATTTCGATTGGGAGAGCTCGTTGGATGCGAATTAAATTCCACATCCAACGAGTACCCACTCGGCATACTTTTGACGGGCCCCGCTACCCCAAAAACAAGAAATACCTGAAAAAACGTGATGATGACATAACATAGGGAGATATGTCGAAAATACGAACAAAAAAGTAGCTTTTTCTTTTCTTCCTCCAAAATTAATAAATATTATTTTATTATTTTAACTATTATTTTATTAATTTTCCTTAGGAGGCTCTTTTTGAGTTGAAATTTCCTTTGACGAGGGGAAACAACTTGGTTGATCATGAATTTCCATGCTGCCCAAAATCCAAAGAAACCAACAATATTGAATCCAAATAGACTCAATAAAGAATCCTCTCCATATACCCTTCTAAATTATCCCCTATTTGTCAAGGGACACCGTCAAACCATAATTAAGAAATTGAGCTACGTTCTATATTTGCCAAATGATTTCAAAGATTACCTCAACTACACAGAGGAGCTAGTTCTATGTGAATGTGATTGCCTCTAGAATATGCATGTATCCTACTAAATAAATTGCTTTGGTATCAACTAGGTGATGAACCAAATTTCCACTAAAAAACCAACCAAAATTCCATTGTTTCAATTAAGGATATGAGATAGGATTACAAACCAAATACCAATTGAGGGTGCCTCTCCCAATTTAATCCTTATGGGACAGTCCAAGACCAATTCTTTGCCTGAAAACTCCATTATCCAACCTATGGACTAGGTTTTAATGAATTTCGCTTGAATTGGCCAACCCTCCATTAAGGATGGAGTGTGTGAGGGTACTGTAGAAATGATGGAGGTTAACAATTGTTCTTGTGCATTGAATTCCACCTACCACAAGCCTAAATTTGTGAGATCCATGCAAAACTTTAGTTTAGTCCTTCATACTACTAATTAATGTATCGGGGAGTAAGATAAACCCCTTTTGTTCTCAACATTCCATTGTGAAGTTTAGAGGCCTTGTTGGCTAAATGATCCGCCCGATGGTTTTGATATCTTAAGAGATGGAAGTACTCCAAACTTTCAAAATAAATTCTTTCTTTTTGGATCAATAAATTTGTTTAGCAAGCTTTCCAATTGGTGATGAATCCCCATTTCTAGTTAGATTCCTAGTTTGCTTGAAGTACAACATTTTGAGATCTTGACAAAGTGTAAGTGATTCAATCTAGTTATTAGTATCTCTACCAAAAATCAATGCAAAGCTTGATGCTTCTTTTTTTTCATCGAGGTCAATGACGACCCACCCCACCTCCACACATGTTGCCCATGTTTTACCATATGAATTTCACACATAACATGGCAAGTCATTAATAACACTACTCCATAATTTCCGAATAATCCCATTCTTATGTAAACCCACAGGTTTATAACACTGCATTATTTACCATTTACACAACTCTTGACTCATTAATAACACTAAATATTGCTATGCATCATTAAAACTATTTGCAATATTCATTTTTTTGTAAATTTCAACATGGTATGTGGAATCTATTTCCTTATCCAAAATCTCTCTAAGGTATGCTAATCTTGGTTGATATGATTTGTTTTAATACAAAATTTATTATTGATTTATAATTTAACCTTAAACATGGTAAGGCATAATAACACCACTTCCAATGTTTACTTTTCATGTAAATCTCATTATGGTATGTGGAATGTATTTCAATGTTTATAATCTCCCTATGGTATGCTAATTTTGGTTAATGTGATTTTTTCATGTAAATATTTTTATTTATATCTAATTCTATTTTAATTTTTTTCTTTGATTTAATTTTTAGCCCGACTAGGAAGTATTATTATTATTATTATTTTTAGCTGACATGGTAGATGTTACATACCTGACATATTTGACCCACTTGGGCTATAGAAAAAACCTCTCAACGTAATATTGGTTTATTGTTTGCAATGTGAGTATGCTTGTTGCTTAGCCTTCCCACCATCCATCAATGCAACAAAAAAAAAAATACTCTCACTGGCAGTACTCTACAATATCCTTTTAGCAGTCCTTTCTAAAAAATTCCCATTACTAAATTAGAGATGCCTAAAATCTCTTCCTCTTGGAATTGTTTCTACGACATACATACTTCTTTATACAAAAAAATTAATGCCACGTTGCTTGAGATATGTGGTCCACAACAACATATAAATCTCCAATATACCATGATCCTTATGCCAATGGGGAAAACCACAATGGAGTGGTGCCTTCTTCTTCCTTTTTTCCAAGAAAAAACCAATGTATTCACTTTTTTAAAGGGAAATCAAAATACACATTTACTGAACTTTCGACCTAGTATCAAACTTCTAGATCGACATCAACTGATACTACAGACATTAACACATATACTATAGACACATACAATATTCTTTTCATCATCCAAAACTAGGACCTCGACACGATATGAAATTGCTATCATACTAAATTGACTGATATTATCTATGCTCTTGTATATGAATCCAACAATAAAAATAAAGGCTAGGAACAACCTCAAAAAAACATTTTTTGTACAACATCCCTAGTTAAATTATCCTTAGTTTCTTGTTTAATCAGGAGACCTTCATGGATAGATATTGCATATTTTGAAAATTTATCCACTTTATGATTGAACTCCCTGTAGATGTGAGTAAACAAAACTTCTTCAAATCATCCTTTAATCACCAATATCCTATCCATTATAGGCCTCAACACCAAATTTGTAACGTGGCATTTTCCATTTACCCAATCCATTAAGATTTTAGAATCCCCCAACACATGTAACCTGTTCACCTTATGATCAACAATAGTTTTAAGCAGAATCCAAAGTGCATAGAGTTTCTCTCCATTGTTGGTTCCAAGCCCAACACCATACTTTAAGGCAATATGATGAGCATTATCAAGAAAGAGGATGAATTTTGCACCACAAACATATGGTTGACCCTCACATGCTCCATTGATAAAACCCTAGGGTCTAGTGAGATCAATATTAGGTGCTTGTAAATTCCTTGGACACTCTTTTTAGAGGCTTCCTTCCTCCACTGAATGAAAGTATGATTTGGTGTGTTACTCTCTGTAATTGTGCTTCCATCCGTTCAAAGATTCCCCATAGTACATGGCATGGGAGAGATTTGAAGGAAGAGATATATCTACCAATTATCCAGGGTTCAAAACAATCTAACAATGATAAATTGTCCTAAAAATTCTTATTATTATAAATATGGAAAAAATCCTCCAGACAACCTTAGTAAAATAATAGTGAACAAAGAGACGATCCAATGACTCACTTTATTTCTTACACAGCTAACACCATCCAAAACCAATCCAACTTCTTTTTTTACCATTATCTCAGGTTAATTTTTTGTTATCTAGATCCAACTCAATGGAAAATTCCAATCTTTAAGGGACATGCTAGCTTCCATGCCACTTTCCACTACCACAACCTCTCTCCCACATATTCACTAATTTTCGCTTCATATCCTACCTTGGCATTAAGCACCCCTGTAGCAATGTTCCTAATCTTCAAGATATGATAGACATATGCCATTGTTCTTGAGTAAATTAATGTAATGTGTCGATCATTTTACTTTATCAGCCCGTAATCCCAAATATCTTGCCAATTTCCAAACTTGAATCCTCATTCCTTGATTCAAAGACCCTAACACTAAATCTAAGCTAGTAATACCTAATTCATATAGTTGCAACCAAAGAGGCTCTAAAATCTTGTAATTACCACAATAACCAATCCACGAATCCTCACTGATTTTCATCTTAATTCCTTTCCCAATTTTGCAAGAAACCCAAGATCGTAAGATATCATAAGCTTTGGTTAGGCCTTTCCACACATTAGATGTACCTTTAGTAGATTTTTGGTTGTCGAATCCATTCATATGGTTCCCTATTATCCATATACTTTTCCCTCATCACTTTTCCCCACAAGCCTTTGTTAAACAAAATTCTCCAAAGGCTTTTTGTAGCTAAAGCTTGACCAAACACATGCAAATATTTTAGTCCCCAACCATGAGTGGCGCCTTCTATGTCTAACATGATGGTTTATTAGTTGCAATGCAAATATGCTTTGTTGCTCAAACTTCAAACTTTTAAAATTTCCTCTCATTGGCGGTACCCTACAATACCACTTTCACATGCATTACAAAAAAAATGCCCATTACTAAGTTAGATACACTTAAAATCTGTGTGCCTTGATATTTTTTTTTGACATAAATATATCTCTATACAAAATGAATCCCACATTGGTCAAGATATGAGTCCCACACCAACATTTAAGCTCCAATATACCATGATTCGTATGCCAATGGAAAAATCCACAAGGGAGTGGTGCCACCTACTAACCTAATGGTTGATTGGTTGTGTTGTGAATATGCTTGTTGCTTAGTCTTCCCACCATCTACCAGTGCATGAAGAAAAAACAAATATACTCTCACTGACAATACTCTACACTAATCTTTTAGCATGCCTTTCTACAAACTGCCCATTACTAAATTAGATACGCCTAAAATCTTCACATTTTGTAATTGTTTCTATGACATACGTACTTTTCTACAAAAAATCTAATGCCATGTTGCTTGAGAGATGCGGTCCACAATGACATATAAAGCTCCAATTTACCATGATCCTTATGCCAATGTGGACAACCACAATGGAGTCGTGCCTTCTTCTTCTTCTTTTTTCCAAGAAAATAATAATGTATTTGCATTTTGAAAGGGAAATCAAAAGACACATTTACCAACCTTTTGACATGGTATCAAACTTCCAGATCGACATCAACCGATAGTACATACATCAACACCTATACCATAGACACATACAATCTTTCTGTTGTTGGTCCTCTATTTTGTCTATCTTTAACATCATATGAGAGCCATCAAAACATCTATTATTGCCTCCAATACTCTGTTTTTACCATATTTACTCCTTTTATGGTCATCAGTTCCATCCATCAATATTGATCATCTCTTCTTGATTATTATGAGGTAAATAATGGTTATTTTAATTATTTATGTTGATTTTAATACTTTGAATTTATTTCAAGACGATTCTTACTAATATGCAAAGTTTAGCTCCTCTATTTTTCTAGGCCATTTTCCTATATCAATTCCCATACAGATTCCAGTACTCCATCATCGGTTTGAATGGTTGCAAGATGATAATGTCAAATCCACCACATGACTTTCCCTTATGGAAGCTTCAAGATGGATTTTTTATACAGAGCTCGAGCATAGAATTCCTCCAAGTGGTTGGGATTTGTGGTCAAATTTCAAATCAAAGGGTTATGTGGCAGCACAGAATGAAATCTTCTATCTTTTGTTGAAGAGTCTTATCTTCAGACATTTATCTCATAAAGATAAGGCTGCAGACCGCTTTGCTCTATATGTAAATGCAAACATCTAGTTCTTTTCCTTCTGCATTCCTTGTTTCTTAATTAGTTATGTAGCAACTTGTTCAAATATAATTGATCTTTGGTTTAAATATATTTGAGTGTGTAGATAGAGTAGCCCGTGTAGGTAAGCTTTGATCATTAGAAGCTCTTAATACTTGGAATTTGAATTTGTAGCATATTTGAGATCTGCCTTCAATCTGTCTTTACTTTTGTTAATGATAGGAATACTCTATTTTTTTGCCATCATCAATTCACTCTATCAATACAGAACTAGATATGTAACTTACCTTAGGAACACAAAGTGTTAGAAAAACAAGATCACAGAACAATAGGATAGAACAAGACGCATAAATAAAACACATAAACAATACAAGAGAGACACCAATATAACGTGGTTCACCCAAGACGGGATATGCCCACAAAGAAATTGACAGTCTTTTCTATTAGATCGTCCAACAAAATTAAGGGATACAACCTCCAACACATCCGTTGCAACTTCCTCTTCAGTCTCTCATAGTCTTGTTTTTCACAATCACATAGATCATTTTTCACAATACTACACAGCTGCAATACAATTCCTTATACAAAAGAGAGTTGCCTTCTAGGGATAAAATTCGTAACATAATTTCAACTGTTAGATCTGAGATATAATGAACGACTTAGATTGACTAAGAAAATACAACATTTTATAAGGAAATTTTTGCCACATTTCAATGGTCGGGAATCCGAACACGACTGAAACAATAATCAGACTCCATAACCAACATAAAGACATTGTATTTTGATCCTCAAATTATAATCAAACAATTAAACTTCATATTTGGGTAGTGAGTTCTGTTAGTTGTAGGGTTTAGAACATTGTAGATTTGACAGACTTCGAAGACTTATTTTCATAGCATTCAAGCTTTAGTTCTGTGTTTTCATAGTTCATACTATGTTTTCAATGTGTTCTTAGTAGTTAGCTAGATTAAATATTTAGTGCTTTAAATAAATAGATACAAGGTTTTAAGATCTCTCTTATGGGTTGTACAACATACTCTGTCACTATATTTTTGTCTCCATACTTGAAAATCGATGCCTTTCCTTAAGACTAATAAACCTTAAAGTATGCTCAATTCATGACAAGTCTAATAATTTTTTCACTTATAAAGAACCATAGTGATGCCATGGTGTACCAGGTGTAGTCTTCATTCTTTAAAAAAAAAAGTGGAACAAAAAAATGTGGAATCATGTTGCATAATTCCCTTGGGTTGAGTAAACCCTTAGTCTATTTCATGGGGCTTGTTGCATGGATTTTCAAGAGAATTCCTTCTGTAGTGGTATTGGTACTCTAACCTCTTTATTTGTGCATAGAATGAATCTATCATTGTACTACAAACTAACAACTAAAGTTAGCATGGTGGAAACATGAAAATAAAAGGTTACCATATTCATGCAAAAATTCTAGGTATAAAAAATGTTGTGCACAACTTCCCTTAGAATTGGTGTTTCAAGGGAAAAAATGGAATGAGAGTAGTACATGGGAACGAAGTGTAAAGGTCCCTAAAATACCAACTACGAATTATCAAGTGGGAATTGCATGATTTTATTTTTGAATGAGCGATGCTTCACTATGGTGTCTTGGGCTTAACTTGGATTTGAAATGGCTCTAACAATGAAAAATCATTGGGAGAGCCAAGAAATTGGAAAAGTAGGCTAGGAGAGTATATATAGAAATCAAAATATTAAGTGGTAAGAGCTGAGAGAGAAAGTAGCAGTGAGTTCAAATAAATAACTATTAACTAATAATTATGGATACATTACCAGTCGATCCATACTTTGTTTATGCAATAGAGCCAATTGTTGACTTAGTGACTGCAAAGCTTTCCAAGGTTGGACAAAGTAACTTTGATCAAATGCCTTGGAATGATTCAATGAACCTAGTTCAAGGACTCTATCTTTAGCAATAATTCTCATTGTCTCATTAATATTTTGAGAACGTTGGTTAAGATCATCACACTGCTTTCGAATAGTATCAATTGCATCTCCAATTTTTCATGTAATTTCTTTAAAAATCACTTTTGATTGTGAATTTCAGGAATAGTAATTCATTATTGTGGAAACAATGACAATGAAAAACATTGCACCATAATTAACATTAATATTTTTTAGGCAAGGAAATATAAAATCAATGTTTGGATGAATATGAAAATGATCCTAATTTTTGGTCGAAGAAAATCTACTTCAAAGGAGAAGCATCTACTAAAAAACCTTGAGTGATATTTGCTTGTACTAGGTAAAGCATTCATTTGCACCAAAAAGTTCAATACAAATAAGCCTTCATAGTCCAAATAAACTGAAATGAACATTCATAGTTAAGTAGTAGTTTGACTTTCAACTATTGTTGTATTGCATGTTTACAAGTAGTCTAGATGCACTAGTGCATGAGGATAGGGAGATTTGCAAAGGCCGTTTCAAATCAGTGCTACCTAGAATCGTATAACCTCTACAATCCATTGGCGTTTTGCTAGATAAGGGCATGGCATTCTTTCCAATGAAAAATCTGGCGACCCACCTAGATCAAAATAAGGTGGTGCATGAAAAACAATAAAAGGAAATGCATTTTTTTCTTTGGTAGAATAGCCTAAATGCCATTAACATCAGGTAGTTTAACAAAATTTCCATCATCAAGAGCGTTAAAGTCCCATCATCATGGTTAGACCAATCAACAATCAAATGTATGGAATTATAATATTCACCAAATAATTTTGTTTTCACAAAAAAAATTAGATTAATAAATATTTACAAAAAAACATTAGAAGTTTGCTTGAAAAATGAGGTTAACTTATACAAAGTTGATGCAAGTTAACTTCACACTAAAAACTATAGTCCCTAGTAGTGGCAGGGACTAATAACTTTGAACTTCAAACTTTGATTGATCACTCTCAATTTATATAAATATGAATTTAACTTTGGTTTCTTCTTTCTCCCAAACCTTACTAAATTAATATTGCTTGTATTCATAATTCATATCATATTAAAGATTTGTTCAATGCTTTGATAATCCAAGGGAAATATGCATTTGGTCCCTAAACCCTTCAAGTGCAATTGAATCACATTGCAAAAAGAAGGAATTTAGTTATATTAAGTTATAATTAAAAATAATGTCTTTCCTTTAAGGTAGTAGCTTGAGTTTACCTCATCTTGGAATATTGCCATTTTTCCTCACAACTATTGCACTGCCCTTCCCTTGCATTTGTGTCTTGCCATATACTAATTATGACGACGATTTTTTTTGAAAATGTAGTTAATGTTTAAAGTGTATCCAATCTTTCTTTTAGTTATTTGAATTGGTTAATATTCATATTTATACTATAATTGATAGAGCATAGTAGTAGATATAGGACACTACTTTTAAATGATAAATTCCTTAGTTTCAAGTACTAGAGTTAAAAGAAACAAGGACAATAATAAATTGGGAGGTAGTGGAGGAGATAGTGGACTATTTTGAAAATCCAATAGAGTCCTCATGTAGGTTTTCCGTTTTTCATACCTTTGAGGAACTAAATTTTGGAGGTCAAAGAAGAAATCTAGAAAAGACTACGGTGGAGGAAGATGGATAATGGAGGGATAGCATCAATAAAGTTGCATTTATAGGGGAAAACTCCCTAGGAAAGAAGGAAGGCCCTAACCATACCCTAATAAAAAGTCATGGCTCACCTAATACCTACATTGCTAAGTGTTCTGTCACATCAAGAGGTGACCACAAGAGACAACATAAATCATGTTTTGTCATGGCCCAACTCTAATAATCCCCCTTCCCATGATCATGGAGTACAAACCTTAGAGGAATGACATGATTACCTGGAAGGGATTACCTTTGTGATCCTTGAAGGGAGAGATCATTCCAATATTGTTAGCAATCTCATGGTATAGGTAAATAAAGCCATGATAAACTTAGGTTCCGGTGGAAGTGTGGAGTTTATAGGGTATACATAGTTGAATTGGTAAGACTAGGAAAAGCCCAATCGAAGAATATTGACTATCAATCTATTGAAAGTAACTCTATCTATAGATATGGCCTACAAAATAATCAAAATGGGAAGGGTAATGACCTAAATAAAGGGCATAATCTGATTTATTTCCATTGAGAGTAGCAAGGTGGTCTACAACCTAGTATGCCATAGAAATGTTAATGTAGTGGGGATTTCTCCCTACTACGTGTAAAAGCACCTCTAGATCAATTAGATCATAGGGTAGCGTTCATGGTGCGAGGGATTTCTCAACCTCGACTTGCAATAATAAATAACAACAATGGCAATATTTTTTATTTATTTTTTCTAACTAATGAAAAACAATAACAATCATACCTTTCAGTAACATGGGCCACTGCAACTGTTTGAGGAAATGGTCCACCGGCTCCACGGTGTGGTTCTCCAATCGTTTTCACTAATGGCTATCAAAAAGGGGGAATGGATCCAAGTGGGCATGTAGAAAGCTCAACATACATCGTGGGAATGATATGGAAAAAATATGAGAACAATGGCAAAAGGTGAAAAGTTGACGAAAAGTTCAAAAGTGTAGGAATGTTTGTGGGGAGACCTTCACAATGTATTTATAGGATGATCCAAGGTTTTTTGACCCAAGGTATTTTATTGTTCATGGTATTTGTCCATGGTTTTTGACCCATTCTCATTTTAGGTTTTTTTGGTCCTTTTTGGAGAGAGTAGGGATAAGTCACAATAAATGCTCAACTTCCCTTCATTTATGGGGAAGGAATAATAATGTTTTGTACCATATTTGGTGGAATTTTCGTTGTGAAGATCAAAATGGAAATAATAATGGTGGGATTATGATGTATAATTATGGTTTGGACCATGGAGAGCTAGGTGAATTTTTTTTTGTGTTAATAGATTGCCCTTGATGTGCTAGGGCAGGAGCTTATAGTATGGTCATAGACATCATAGGATCAAGGAAAAAATGGTGACAATGGTGGAGGTGGAGATAACAGAGAGGAACGCGAAGGAGTGGAGTCTCCTCATTCGAACTGCAATGGCTTTTGGTTTGTATTTCTTATAAAAAATGAATGAGGTACTGTTGCAGCTGCAACAATTTCCCAAAATTCAAATTTTTTTGGGACCCTCCTTTTATTTCTTTTTTGCTCAGCTCCTTGGTTTTGTTTGATGTTTGCGCAAGGATTACTTTTATGCCAGCGATGTTTTACTATTTGATTTGATTTTGCCTTGCCATCGGAAGTGTTTTAGACTTTTGAGTCGGGAGTCCAGTTATCTTCACGCCCGTCGTTTTAGAAAAGAATGGGACATCAAGACCAATACAAGGGTTTTTAGTCTCCGATGCGCTTTATTCTTCAGCGGCTGTTTTAAGATCCCGTCGGAACGTTTGTCTCTATGTCTTTCATTGTTGCGGAGGAGGTATTGTGATGCTTCCCAAGGGTTGTATTATCCTCTTCTGATCCCCGCCGTTTTGATTCACAGATCCTTAGGCTTTCAACTTTCGTTGTTGCAGCTCTAGAAGGCACTATCTTTCCAATGTAGTTTGATTTTTTTTTCCGCGTGACCGTTATTTTTGGCCGAAGTGATGTTTATTTTTGCTCCGATTTTGATTGCTTTGCGGAACTCGGTGCCTTTTTTGGTTTCCACCGTTGTGGCTCTTCAACCAACTATTGGTCCGAGACCTTAGTTGGGTGAGCTCCAATGTGAGGTTTATTTGTTGCTCCTGCCGACGCCATTGCGGGTTTCCTAACCATTTTATCATCCGCTGTTGCGGAGGCGATACTGACAGGATCGCCGATCTCGTAACTGTTCCGCTTCCCGATTGTTTTATTTTTCCCGCCGATTATGTGTTGACCACAGTGTATATATTGGGGTCTGGGTATTATTATTTTTTATTGTTATTTGCCCGTGCTGTCGTTATCGCTCGAATAGACCAACGCACTTGCTGTCGGTACCTCGCTCCTAGGTGGCTCCGCCATGGAGGTTTGCGGTTTTTTCTCAACCAGTCGCGCAACACATTGCCAGGTAGGCCCTTATGCCTATTTTTCCTTTCTGTTCGAATAGTCAAACTGATTCTGTCACCCTCGGTTAGCTCCTATCTTGGCCGTTAGTGATTACTTAGGTTTCATTTTCAGCATGTATATATATCTAGGTAAATGGTATGGCTGCCCAGTTGGGGGTTTTGTTGTTTTATTTGATGATTATATTTGCGGTCGTTATGAGTTTGCAGCCCGCACTCGACTGCTGGGGAAGCCAATGCAGACGGCCGTTACACTATCCGCACCAGTATCCTCCAGTCTGTGTGTGGCCGTCCATGGATTTCGCTTTATTGTTTACTTCAGAGGTGCCGAGGTTTTGGTTCCACAGTGGTCACCCTCGTTTTTGTGAACCAGGGTCGCAATATGGAGGTTACGCCCCTTAGGATGAGATTGCTAAAATTTGAACACACAGTGACTCAAATGCACTATCACAATGCAGTATCCTTCACTTGGGATTATGCATCATATTTTCCATGGAACGATTTAGTTCATAGCGCCGAGAGGGGGTTTTGAGACTGTTTTCTCCTCCATTGACGAGAGGAAGGAATTTTTTATTCATTGAGAAAGGCCATGATATTCTAGGTTGATTCTGCAAATGTTGGTCGCGAGCTAGTTTTATCCTTTTGACAGATTGTTTTTGTGCGGGAACATTTGGTTTTTGGATATTGTTTGTTTATTTTCATAACGACAATCATGTTTAGCCTAGACGAGGTAAAAGGCTCATACATTTTTGTCTCCATTTTTGAATGTTATCCAGGAATGGCCCAACAGAACCTAAAAGCAATTTCTGTGTATGACGGGGAAATTCTGCAGAATTCAAGATGTCTAAATGGCAGAAGAAGGCTCCCATAGTAGAGGAGGAACCCGAGGTTGAAATCGTCACCAAAGTTGAATACACTTACGAAGATACCAAATGCATAGTGGGTGTGGAACCCGAATATAAATGGGGGGGAGTTTACAGACTAATAACACACTGGGAGGTACCTGACACTGGTTTTGAGGAGGAAACCATAAATGCAAATATAGAGAGATCTGCGTTGATGAGAGTTGCTACTAGACCTGAGCTTTTTCCATGCTCAGAGGTGATTGGATGGATTCTGCCCAGGGCAGATGTAACCACCATGATTTTGGCAAATGTTGACAAATAGGGTTATGCTGCTTATAGCCCTGGGTATGTATCACTGGCCTACCACTTACCGGAAGCATAAGTGTAGACTGAAGACTGGCTAAAGGCAATTAAGCTGGACCTAGTCGAGACACTGAAGAGAATGCACTTCATCATGCCATTATATACATTGATTTTCTTGAAAGAGTGCAACTGCATGTCGGAGAAAGCATTGCAGGTGATTGAAGAATATGCAGACTACTACTTAACAGAGGATGGATTGTATTTCAGAATGTATGGATGCTCCAGAGCACCCTCATTACTGCCAAAATATGCCACTGACTATGTAGTGCACAAGGAGGCAGTTAGACAGGTCTTCTTAGATGGCACATGGAGCTTTTTATTTGAACATAAGAAAGCAGCTTATCCTCCCTTACCATTCAGGTTGGGAAGCTATAAGTTCACAAGAGTGAAGAAAGCTGATGAATTTGTGGAGGATTTGGGGAAATTCCATTTTGGGCAAATAAATTTCCACATGAACGATTCCCGGAATAAAGTGGCAGAGCACTGCAAGGAGGCAAATGTACATTTTGAATACACGAGCCACTGGGATAAAGATGAATCCATTTTTCGTAGCGCAGAAAATATAACGACCTTAAGAAGAAGATTTAAAAAGAAAATCACCACCAAAGGAAGGAAAGGATAGGGTGAGCAGGAAAAGGTAGAGGAGGAAGAGGCTAGAAAAAGAGATGAAGATGCTAGGAGACTAGCACAGGAAGCCGAAAGCTGGCTCAAAGGTGAGGAGGAAGAAAAGAGAAGAGCTGAACAAGAAGCAACTAGAAAGGCAGAACAAGCTGCCCGGAGTGAAGAGGAGGAAAAGAAAAGAAAGATGGATGAGGAACTGAGGAAGCAGGAAGCAGAAAGACTAAAACTGACAGGGGCAGTGACAAAGCAATCAACTTCCGATCCTGTAGATAGTCAGGCTCAGGACTTGGGTAATCCTGATATTCAAGTTCCTGAGGCAGCTGCTGGAAGCACAACAGTACAGGCTATGGTCCCTACCCTAAGGCTAATCCCTTTCGAGCAGAAGAAAGGGGAGGAGGTACCAGATTTCAACACTATTTTTTATGATAGGGAAAGGAAAAGAATAGTGAAGAGGATCAAGAGAAAGGTCGAGACTGGGGGGCATTCTGGTAAAATGATAAATGATACAATTGTAGTATATGGGACAGACAAGGACCCCAGATTCACCATCAGAGTTGGGGTTGCATTGATCCATGCTTCTGAGGACAATGTTGATCGGATATTGACTAATCTTGAACAGTCAAAGAAGTCTGCTGCCCAGCTAAAGGACACCCTGAGAAGAGAGAGAGAGGAGAGTAGTAGCTTGAAAAGAAAGTTTGAAGACATACAACATGAAATAAAGTCTTCAAAAGCTGAGCTCCAGTTCCTCCAAGTTGAGAAGAGATCTGTGGATGTTGCCCAAGGAAGTCTGGAGAAATTGCAGCAGGAATGTCAAGGGTTAAGGATAGAAAAGGATGAGTTGAAGACGATATGTGAAGGTCTTAACACAGAAAAGGAGCAGCTGCTAGGAAAGATAGGGGAGTTGGAGCTACAGAAAGCTACCTTGGAGGAATCTGAGAGGCAATCTCAGGGGTAGACTGCGGAACTTAAAGAACAGGTTGCCTCATTAACAACAACTCTAGAAGAGGCCAGGGAACAGTAAGTCAATCTTAAGCCTTTCAAGGAGCACGTCCTAGCACAAAGGAGCAAGATGCACCAGCTACAAGTAGCCATAGAGGAAAAAAGGTGCAAGGTCTTGCAGGTGGACAATCGGTTGGAAGAGATTTTGGAAACCTCTTCATATTTTGTAGATAGATCGCAGGATATCTTAGAAGTCCTGATAGGAAGGATGGCGAGATTAGAAGCGAATGAAGAAACCGCTGTAGATCTACCATCAAAAGATCAACAAGCCTTGAGGCAAGACTATGATTTACTGGAGTTTGCCATAAACACAGCCGAAGAATTCAAAAAGGCTGTCAAGAAGACAAAGGGTGCTAGCGCAGAGTTCTTCAGGAGGCTTTTGATTACTTATAATCATTGCTAGGTTGAGGCTGAACAGAGAATGGATACCTTTCCAGAGCATAGCCTGTTTTTGGAGATGTTGCAAAGAAGATATCAGGAGGATGGACAAAGGATCCAGCACATCAAAGCCCTAGAGGAGCAGACCTCGAGGAATGAAGTAGCTCATTCCACGGTTAGTGTGCAGTTGCTAGAGGACCAACTTCGCCTGAGCGCGGCCAGAATAGAAGTAATAAGAAATCAGGTCACTAAATTTGAAATAAATATTCGTTTCTTAGAACCTTCCGAGTTCGAAAGCATTGCCTCAGAGGCTTCAGCATGGAATAAGTTTTTTAATAGTCAAGAGGGACCCTCCTCATAAACATTTATTTGTTTTATTGTAATATATTGTAAATTCTATAAGCACTTAATGAAAGAAAAGCATGGGAGGTGAAGCATAAGGGAAGCCCAAGAGTCATTCGTGGGCAGCCCAATAGTTTTGTTCTTTTGTATAAATATAGAAGATTTAGATAGGAGGAGGGACTTTTTCCCAGTTAGATTGGTGAAGACATATCGTAAGAAGAACTATTTCCCTTTGCAATAGATAATTACAGTTTTCCTGTTGGAGAAAGCTTGGTGGAATGTTCAAATGTTGTGCTATGGATTTGTTGAAGAGGAACTATTTCGTTTTTAGCTTTTTGTCCATTAATTGTGAGATCGTTCTAACTCTTTGAACCTATGTTCTTGTATGAATGTTCTCTGGTTTATTTTATGAAAATTTCCACTATGAGTAATGAATGTTGTTCAGAAACAATTGGCTATTTGGTTGTTCAAATATCTTTAATTGTTCATGTGTTTTGAAAGAAGTATCAGCTATCTGTGATTTTTCATAATGCATGTACGAAATATATTACTCATTAATAAATGATAATCTTGCTCCCTAGGGATAGGTTAGGTAGTTAGTTTTAATTTTTTGCTGTGTGTGATTTATATGCAAGAGAGTCTTAGACGAGAGGTAAGAACCTGCACATCACATTGTGACCACTCCTTGCATTCTTAATCAATCTGTATTTTAAGATAGGCACTTGCATGTCATACTTAAAACTAAAAACACAAAAATATACACGGTGGACCAGGTCGCAACTGGTAAAACCTTTTATTTTTGTTACTTGACCTGCGGTAGACGGACCACAAACCGGATGGATTCCCTACACCAAACAGTCACGGGTTAGTTGGGAACGTTGACTGGGGAGAATTGCTTGCTGTTGTTGCCTGCGAATTTCCAGGCCTCAACAGTTTCTGGCGCTAGAAGGAGGTTCGCCAGTGCATGGCTGGCTGGGGAAATCCATTTCCTCAAAATAACTCCACCAGTGATAGTTTTGAAAGCAGTTTATTTCCTAATCCAAATACTGAAGAGAATAGAGAACATTTGTTTGTTGTGGACAACCAAGTTGTAAATGATCTGAGAAGACACACATGGGCTTATGTAAAGAGAATTGGAGGATTACCCATTATCCCTGATTTACCCCGAAGAGAATACAAGAAGAAAGATCGTCCCATCTTGGAAGATTCAGTGTTGGTTGGAGATTTGGAAGAGTTAGTAGAAGTAGCTTTACAGGAAGTTGTTCAGCCTTTGAATCAAGTAGGCCCAAACACACCTTACTGTTCTCCTGTGCGGACTCTTGTTCCTTCACCTCCTCACTCTCCACCCAGACTCATGGTAGGTGTAAATGCAAACCAGCCACCTGACCCACCAAATCCACCACCGGCTTGGAAATCCAGATCACCCTTGCACTTAACACCTCCGTTGCATGACTTACCTCAAGCTTTTGCAAAGTTGCTGCCTAAGTTTGATCCTAATGAGAAGGTTGTAGTAGATGACCATTTGCAAAGTTTCTATTTGGCAATATAAGGATTAAGGGCCGAGGAACATGAGGATGTTGTTTGTAGACTTTTTCCACGCACCCTTAAAGGAGCAACAGGATTGTGGTACTTCGGTTTACCTGCAAACTCTATCCCAGATTGGGATACCTTTGAAAGGATTTTCAGAAGTAAGTATGCAGCCCAAAAGACACATGCAACACTAATGAAAGGCTTAGGCACTTTAAAAAAATAAAGGAAAGAAAATGTACACAATTTCACTCAAAGATTTTCTACTTACCTCAAGAACTTCTCTGCAATTGATAAGCCTTGTGATAAAGTTCTGATTGAGTATTATACCTCAAATTTAGGTCCTGACTTGGCTATGTTCGCAAAAGCTCAAGTTAAGCCTACGTTAGCAGAGACTTATGAAGAAGCAGAAAGAGTAGAGGTTGAAAAGGAAAGTATAGAATATTATCCCGAGCAATCTGGAGAAAACATTTCCGAGAAAAAAGCCTTATTGCTGTCTAAACCTAAAGAAGAGCAATCACATGATTTTGAGGGGATGTTAAAGATGATGCAAAAGGTTTCCAACAGAATAATAGATTTGGAGAAGGAAAAAGAAGCTCAGAAAGCTTATAAGCCTTACTACAAAAAAAGGGAAGATAACAACCAATTCAAGACCCCTCCGCACGGTTCGGCATCAATGAATCTGACAGAGGTAGGGATGGATAATTTATGCACTTTTCACCAACAACCACATTCTGAAAAGATTGTCCTCAATGGTTAAATTCAATGACGTTGGTGATGAATCAGCTTTTGGATTCGAAATTGATTGAGGACAGTAATGAAGAGGAAAAAGGTAATAAGACCATAGAAAAACAAGAAAATGATACCATGTTTTTATGGGATTGTGTCTTATTGTTTGATACAGAAAAAAGCACTCTTAAACCTGAGAATATACCAATGACAACAAAAGACCTGATTTTGGTAAATAAAGACAATTCAATAATCTCAAAAATTAAGAAGTTGCAAGAGAATGTCAGGAAACAACCAAAGAACAATGTTGAGGACAAAGAACCCGAAATTACCATTATCAGCCAAGATCCAGAGCAAATCAACATGCATGTTAAGCCTATTGAAGATCATGTAGGTGTTAACAAAGAAAATATTGAAAATCCTGAAGAGCCAGAGGAATAGATACCCACCGAAAACCAACTTGTGGAGGAAGATGTCGAATCAATTGGGGAAGGGAAAGCTAGAACCCCACCTTTCCTTTTGACTCTGGAAATTTTGAACCATAAGGTGCATAATTGTCTGGTAGATTCTAGTTCATCCGTGAATGTTATGCCACTCGCAGTTTGCAAAAAAATTAATGGGCAGCCAAAACCTACTGCTTGGGAAGTTACTCAATTAGACAGAACTAGTGTCAAAGTAGTGGGGGAAATGGAGAATGTTCTCATTCGTTTATCTGCAAATAACAAGATATGTCAATTTATTGATATTGTGGTGGCTGACATACCGGATGGGTATGGACTTATTCTGAACCGAGACTAGTCCGCAAGGTTAAAAGGGTATTTTGCTACAGATTGGTCACATTTATGGTTGCCTCATAAAGGGGCCCCAAATCGGATCAAAATTTTAAGGGAGCCTTACATGAAGCACACTATCACTAAGTTGGAAGAAGGAAATGAATCTGCACATTTTGTTTTGGGGAATTATCTAACAGAGCTTGAACTAAGAAATCATGCATCAGACGAAGCCAGCAGTATGAATGACACTCAGCCTGATCTCCTTCAAGGTTCACAGGCTGATGAGATTGATTGTAAATCGGTAGACATAGTTTCATTTTCAAAAATAGCAGAACTAGATCACGGTTAGGTATTTCATGTCTGCAATCAAGCCTAGCCCCTTGACTCATAAGTTGATATATTTTTAGGGGTGGGCACATAAATGATTAGGTAGTGGTTGGTTCTCGAATTTTATTTTGATATTTTGATTTGATGACCTTGTACATAAATAATTTGATGCAGTTTTACTTTGATTTACCGCTGTTGTTTTTGGTTATTTTAGTCTGTTTTGAATAAAAGAGGCAAACTTTTGGTTGCATGGAAAGCATCAAGGTTCTCGATTAATTGAAATATTTGGGATAAGACTGTGTGTTTTTATTTTGAAATGATAGAATTTCTTTTAGTAAGTAGTTTTCCTAAATGGCTATGCACTCATTGAAGTCCTGCTTAACCCCTGAAAATAACTCAGAATTAAGAGGTCTGGAATACTATTTCGAGGCTCCATCCATTTCACATCTAAGATGTCCTAGGGAGTGATAGCAAAAGACCCATGGAAAGGAAGCAAGGTAGACAGTTTATTATATATAAATGATCCCATGACGTGATTTGAAAAGCCTAAAGGCTGTTAAGAGTCAAAACTCCTAAAAGAAGCAATACATATCAAAACGAAGTATTAGAAACGTGAAAATAAATCTGCTAGAAGTTCTTCTCCGTCCGTGAGTTGAAAAGTAAATACATCTCTCACACAAAAGGACACTATGGATAGAAGAGCCTGAATAAAATTCAGAAAGAAAGGCAGATGGAGGACTCAAAAGAACAAAAGTTCAAAAGGGCACAAAGTGCAGTTGGCATGGGAATGAGGAACAAATGAATAGTTCTGTTTACCATATGTTACGATCCTATGGTGTCTAAGCTAGAAACTACCCAAAGACAGAGGTAAAATAAAACTCACCTACTAAGCCTCAAAAGAGTTATCCAGACTTTCGAATATTTTGGGTGTTCCCATTTCCAAAGAATGGACTGTCATCAATGATTTAAATGCATATGTTTGCCATCTTAGGAATACAAGCATCTAGAAGAATTCAACTTATGAGCTAAATGATTAAACTGTCTTTTACTGGGAAGAAGTTGATTCAGAAATATGGGGTTCACCAGGTAGTCGCCAATTGTTGCAGCTGCAACTATTTCCCAAAATTAAAATTTGTTTGGGACCCTCGTTTTATTTCTTTTTTGCTCAGCTCGGTTTTGTTTGATGTTTGCGCAAGGATTACTTTTTTTCCAGTGATGTTTTACTGTTTGATTTGATTTTGCCTTGCCATCGGAAGTGTTTTATACTTTTGAGTCGGGAGTCCAGTTATCTTCACGCCTACCATTTCAGAAAAGAACGGGACATCAAGACCGATCCAAGGGTTTTTGGTCTCCGATGCGCTTTATGCTTCGGTGGTTGTTTTAAGATCCCGTCGGAATGTTTGTCTCTACGTCTTCTGCCGTTGCGGAGGAGATATTGCGACGCTTCCCGAGGGTTGTATTATCCTCTTCCGATCCCCGTCGTTTTGATTCGCAGATCCTTAGGCTTTCAACTTTCGCTGTTGCGGCTTTGGAAGGCACTATCTTTCCGATGTAGTTTGATTTTGTTTTCCGCGTGACCGTTATTTTTGGTCGAAGTCATGTTTATTTTTGCTTCGATTTTGATTGGTTTGCTGAACTCGGTGCCTTTTTGGTTTCCACCATTGCGGCTCTTCAACCAACTATTGGTTCGAGACCTTAGTTGGGCCAGCTCCGATGTGAGGTTTATTTGTTGCTCCTGCCGACGTCATTACGGGTTTCCTAACCGTTTTATCATCCACCGTTGCGGAGGCGATACTGACAGGATCGCCGATCCCGTAACCGTTCCGCTTCCCGATTGTTTTATTTTTTCCGCCGATTATGTGTTGACCGCGGCGTATATATTGGGGTCGGGGTATTATCATTTTTTATTGTTATTTGCCCGTGTTGTTGTTATCGCTCGAACAGACCAACGCACTTGCTGTCGGTACCTCGCTCCTAGGTGGCTCCACCGTGGAGGTTTGCGGTTTTTTCTCAACCAGTCGCGTAGCACATTGGCAGGTAGGCCCTTATGCATGTTTTTCCTTTCCGTTCGAATAGTCAAATTGATTTTGTCACCCTCGGTTAGCTCCTGTCTCGGCGGTTAGTGATTACCTAGGTTTCATTTTCAGCATGTATATATATCTAGGTAAATGGTATGGCTGTCCGGTTGGGGGTTTTGTTGTTTTGTTTAACGATTATATTCGCGGCCATTATGAGTTTGCAGCCCGCACTTGACTGCTGAGGAAACTGGTGCAGACGGCTGTTACGCTGTCCGCACCAGTATCCTCCAGTCTGTGTGTGGCCGTCCAGGGAGAGCGCTTTATTGTTTACTTCAGAGGTGCTGAGGTTTTGGTTCCACAGTGGTCGCCCTCGTTTTTGTGAACCAGGGTCGCAATGTGGAGGTTACGCCCCTTAGGATGAGATTGTTAAAATTTGAACACATAGTGAGTCCAATGCACTATCACAATGCAGTATCCTTCACTTGGGATTAGGCATCATATTTTCCATGGAACGATTTAGTTCATAGTGCCGAGAGGGGCTTTTGAGACTGTTTTCTCCTTGACAAGAGGAGGGAATTTTTTATTCATTGAGAAAGGCCATGATATTCTAGGTTGATTCTTCAAATGTTGGTCGCGAGATAGTTTTAGCCTTTTGACAGATTGTTTTTGTGCGGGAACATTTGGTTTTTGGATATTGTTTGTTTATTTTCATAACGACAATCATGTTTAGCTTAAACGATGTAAAATGCTCATACATTTTTGTCTCCATTTTTGAATGTTATCGAGGAATGGCCCAACAAAACCTAAAATCAATTTCTGTGTATGACTGGGAAATTCTGCAGAACTCGAGATGTCTAAACAATAGAAGAAGAAGGCTCCCATAGTAGAGGAGGAACCCGAGCTTGAAATCATGACCAAAGTTGAATACACTTACAAAGATACCAAATGCATAGTGGGTGTGGAACCTGAATATAAATGGGGGGAAGTTTACAGACTAATAACACACCAGGAGGTACCTGACACCGGTTTTGAGGAGGAAACCATATATGCAAATATAAAGGGATCTGCGTTGATGAGAGTTGCTACTAGACCTGAGCTTTTTCCATGCTCTGAGGCGATTAGATGGATTCTGCCCAGGGCAGATGTAACCACCATGATTTTGGAAAATGTTGACAAAGAGGGTTATGTTGCTTATAGCCCTGGGTATGTATCACTGGCCTACCACTTACCAGAAGCACAATTGTACTTGACTGAAGACTGGCTAAAGGCAATTAAGTTGGACCTAGTCGAGACACTGAAGAGAATGTTGGTGCCTGGAAAGACCTTTAGGACTAGGCCATCCGGGGAATATGACCTGCAACTCTAAGAACCCCTTACAGGTTCATTTCCCTGATGCTGAACAGGATTTTCGGAAGGGCCCACAGAAAAGCTTCAAGTTGGAGTGGGTGCCTATCATCTTCTATGTTGCAACACAGGGGACAGTGTTCAACTGGGCGAACATTGTATCCAACAGCCTCTCAACCTGCATTGCTTCAACATTATGAGGGGTGTCCCATAAGAAATCAGAGTTCTACATGAGCTCTATACTAATTGATTGCATACTATGCAACCGACCCTTCCCAAATCTGAGGTGTATCTGGGACCGGGAGAGAACACCTGTCTACTTAGCTTACAAGCCACTGTGGGTACACAAATACCACAGTCACTATAGAGAAGTGTGTGAGCACTTCATCATGCCATTATATACATTGATTTTCTTGAAAGAGTGCAACTGCATGTCAGAGGAAGCATTGCAGGTGATTGAAGAATATGTAGACTACTACTTAACGGAGGATGGATTGTATTTCAGAATGTATGGATGCTCCAGAGCACCCTCATTAGTGCCAAAATATGCCACTGACTATGTAGTGCACAAGGAGGCAGTTAGATAGGTCTTCTTAGATGGCATAGGGAGATTTTTATTTGAACATAAGAAAGCAGCTTATCCTCCCTTACCATTTAGGTTGGGAAGCTATAAGTTCACAAGAGTGAAGAAAGCTGATGAATTTGTGGAGGATTTGGGGAAATTCCATTTTGGGGAAATAAATTTCCACATGAACGATTCCCAGAATAAAGTGGCAGAGCATTGGAAGGAGGCAAATGTACATTTTGAATACACAAGCCACAGGGATAAAGATGAATCCATTTTTCGTAGCGCAGAAAATATAACGACCTTAAGAAGAAGATTTAAAAAGAAAATCACCACCAAAGGAAGGAAAGGACAGGGTGAGCAGGAAAAGGCAGAGGAGGAAGAGGCTAGAAAAAGAGATGAAGATGCTAGGAGACTAGCACAGGAAGCCGAAAGCTGGCTCAAAAGTGAGGAGGAAGAAAAGAGAAGAGCTGAACAAGAAGCAACTAGAAAGGCAGAAGAAGCTGCCCGGAGTGAAGAGAAGGAAAAGAAAAGAAAGACGGATGAGGAACTGAGGAAGCAGGAAGCAGAAAGAATAAAACTGACAGGGGCAGTGACAAAGCAATCAACTTCCTATCATGTAGATAGTCAGGCTCAGGACTTGGGTAATCCTGATATTCAAGTTCCCGAGGCAGCTGCTGGAAGCACAACAGTACAGGCTATGGTCCCTACCCTAAGGCTAATCCCTTTCGAGCAGAAGAAAGGGGAGGAGGTACCGGATTTCAACACTATTTTTTATGATAGGGAAAGGAAAAGAATAGTGAAGAGCACCGATAGAAAGTTCAAGACTGGGGGGCAGTCTGGTAAAATGATAAATGATACAACCATAGTATATGGGATAGACAAGGACCCCAGATTCACCATCAGAGCTGGGGCTGCATTGATCCATGCTTCTGAGGACAATGTAGATCGGATATTGACTGATTTTGAACAGTCAAAGAAGTCTGCTGCCCAGCTAAAGGACACACTGAGAAGAGAGAGAGAGGAAAGTAGTAGCTTGAAAAGAAAGTTTGAAGACATACAACATGAAATAAAGTCTTCAAAAGCTGAGCTCCAGTTCCTCCAAGTTGAGAAGAGATCTATGGAGGCTGCCCAAGGAAGTCTGGAGAAATTGCAGCAGGAATGTCAAGGGTTAAGGATAGAAAGGATGAGTTGAAGACGGTATGTGAAGGTCTTCACACAGAAAAGGAGCAGCTGCTAGGAAAGATAGGGGAGTTGGAGCTACAGAAAGCTACCTTGGAGGAATCTGAGAGGTAATCTTAGGGGCAGATTGCGGAACTTAAAGAACAGGTTGCCTCATTAACAACAGCTTTATAAGAGGCCAGGGAACATCAAGTCAATCTTCATCCTTTCAAGGAGCACGTCCTAGCACAAAGGAGCAAGATGCACCGGCTACAAGTAGCCATAGAGGAAGAAAGGTGCAAGGTCGTGCAGGTGGACAATCGACTGGAAGAGATTTTGGAAACCTCTTCATATTTTGTAGACAGATCGCAGGATATCTCAGAAGTCCTGACAAGAAGGATGGCGAGATTAGAAGTGAATGAAGAAACCCCTATAGATCTACCATCAAAAGATCAACAAGCCCTGAGGCAAGACTATGATTTACTGGAGTTTGCCAAAAACATAGCCGAAGAATTCAAAAAGGCTGTCAAGAAGACAAAGGGGGATTCCGCAGAGTTCTTCAAGAGGCTTTTGATTACTTATAATTGTTGCCGGGTTGAGGTTGAACAGAGAATGGATACCTTTCCAGAGCATAACCTGTTTTTGGAGATGTTGCAAAGAAGATATCAGGAGGATGGACAAAGGATCCAGCACATCAAATCCCTAGACGAGAAGACCTAGAGGAATGAAGTAGCTCATTCCGCGGTTAGTGTGCAGTTGCTAGAGGACCAACTTCGCCTGAGCACGGCCAGAACAAAAGTAATAAGAAATCAGGCCGCTAAATTTGAAATAAATATTCGTTTCTTAGAACCTTCCGAGTTCGAAAGCATTGCCTCAGAGGATTCAGCATGGAAGAATTTTTTGAATAGTCAAGCGGGACCCTCCTCATAAGCATTTATTTGTTTTATTGTAATATATTGTAAATTCTATAAGCACTTAATGAAAGCAAAGCATGGGAGGTGAAGCGTTGGGGAAGCCCAAGAGTCATTCGTGGGCAGCCCAACAGTTTTGTTCTTTTGTATTAATATAGAAGATTTAGATAGGAGGAAGGACTTTTTCCCAGTTAGATTGGTGAAGACATATTGTAAGAAGAACTATTTCCTTTTGCAATAGATAATTACAATTTTCCTGTTGGAGAAAGCTTGGTGGAATGTTCAAATGTTGTGCTATGGATTTGTTGAAGAGGAACTATTTCGTTTTTAGCTTTTTGTCCATTAACTGTGAGATCGTTCTACCTCTTTGAACCTATGTTCTTGTATGAATGTTCTCTGGTTTATTTTATGAAAATTTCCACTATGAGTAATGAATGTTGTTCATAAACAATTGGCTATCTGGTTGTTCAAATATCTTTAATTGTTCATGTGTTTTGAAAGAAGTATCAACTATCTGTGATTTTTCATAATGCATGTACAAAATACATTACTCATTAATAAGTGATAATCTTGCTCCCTAGGAATAGGTTAGGTAGTTAGTTTTAATTTCTTGCTGTGTGTGATTTAGATGCAAGAGAGTCTAAGACGAGAGGTAAGAACCTGCGCATTCTTAATCAATCTGCATTTTAATATAGGCACTCTGCATGTCATACTTAAAACTAAAAACAAAAAAATATACACGGTGAACCGGGCCACAACCAGTAAAACCTTTTATTTTTGTTACTTGACCTACGGTAGCCGAACCGCAAACCGGACGGATTCCCTACATCAAACAATCACGAGCTAGTTGGGAACGTTGACTGGGGAGAATCCCTTGCTGTTGTTTCCTGTGAATTTCCAGGCCTCAACAGTTTTTGGCGCTAGAAGGAGGGCCGCTAGTGGATGGCTGGCCGGGGAAATCCATTTTTTCGAAATAACTCCACCAGTGGTAGTTTTGAAAGCAGTTTATTTCCTGATCCAAATATTGAAGAGAATAGAGAACATTTGTTTGTTGTCGACAACCAAGTTGTAAATGATCTGAGAAGACACACATGGGCTTTGTAAAGAGAATCGAAGGATTACCCATTATCCCTGATTTACCCCAAAGAGAATACAAGAAGAAACACCGTCCCATCTTGGAAGATTCATTGTTGGTTGGAGATTTGGAAGAGTTAGTAGAAGTAGCTTTATAGGAAGTTGTTTAGCCTTTGAATCAAGTAGGTCGAAACACACCTTACTGTTCTCCTGTTCGGACTCCTGTTCCTTCACCTCCTCACTCTCCACCCAGACTCATGGCAGGTGTAAATGCAAACCAGCCACCTAACCCACCAAATCCACCACCGCCTTGGAAAGCCAGATCACCCTTGAACTTAACATCTCCGTTGCATGACCTACCTCAAGCTTTTGAGAAGTTGCTGCTTAAGTTTGATCCTAATGAGAAGGTGGTAGTAGATGACCATTTGCAAAGTTTCTATTTGGCAATAGAAGGATTAAGGGCCGGGGAACATGAGGATGTCGTTTGTAGACTTTTTCCACACACCTTTAAAGGAGCAGCAGCATCGTGGTACTTTGGTTTACCTGCAAACTCTATCCCAGATTGGGATACCTTTGAAAGGATTTTCAGAAGTAAGTATGTAGGCCAAAAGACGCATGCAGCACTAATGAAAGGCTTCGGCGCTTTAAAAAAAGAAAGGAAAGAAAAGGTACACAATTTCACTCAAAGATTTTCTGCTTACCTCAAGAACTTCTCTGCAACTGATAAGCCTTGTGATAAAGTTCTGATTGAGTATTATACCTCAGCTTTAGGTCCTGACTTGGCTATGTTCGCAAAAGCTCAAGTTAAGCCTACGTTAGCAGAGACTTATGAAGAAGCAGAAAGAGTAGAGGTTGAAAAGGAAAGTATAGAAGATTATCACCAGCAATTTGGAGAAAACATTTCTGGGAAAAAAGCCTTATTGCTATCTAAACCTAAATAAGAGAAATCACCTGATTTTGAGGGGATGTTAAAGATGATGCAAAAGGTTTCCAACAGAATAATAGATTTGGAGAAGGAAAAAGAAGCTCAGAAATCTTATAAGCCTTACTACAAAAAAAGGGAAGATAACAACCAATTCAAGACCCCTCCGCATGGTTCAGCATCAATGAATCTGACAGAGGTAGGGATGGATAATTTCTGCACTTTTCACCAACAACCCCATTCTGAAAAGAATTGTCCTCAATGGTTAAATTCAATGACGTTGGTGATGAATCAACTTTTGGATTCTAAATTGACTGAGGATAGTAATGAAGAGGAAAAAGGTAATAAGACCATAGAAAAACAAGAAAATGATACCATGTTTTTATGGGATTGTGTCTCGTTGTTTG
This sequence comes from Pseudotsuga menziesii, assembly GCA_001517045.1. Lineage (NCBI taxonomy): Eukaryota > Viridiplantae > Streptophyta > Pinopsida > Pinales > Pinaceae > Pseudotsuga > Pseudotsuga menziesii. Next base: position 290,197 of record LPNX010369345.1, on the reverse strand, counting down.
ATACAGATTAAAGTACTCTTAAACCTGAGAGTATACCAATGACAACAAAAGACCTGATTTTGGTAAATAAAGACAATTCAATAATCTCAAAAATTAAGAAGTTGCAAGAGAATGTCAGGAAATAGCCAAAGAACAATGTTGAGGACAAAGAACCCGAAATTACCATTATCAACCAAGATTCAGAGCAAATCAACAAGCCTGTTAAGCCTATTGAAGATCATGTAGGTGTTAACAAAGAAAATATTGAAAAGCCTGAAGAGCTAGAGGAAGAGATACCCATTGAAAACCAACCTGTGGAGGAATATGTCGAATCAATTGGGGAAGGGAAAGCTAGAACCCCACCTTTCCTTTTGACTCTGGAAATTTTGAACCATCAGGTGCATAATTGTCTGGTAGATTCTGGATCATCCGTGAATGTTATGCCACTCGCAGTTTGAAAAAAATTAATGGACAGTCAAAACCTACTGCTTGGGAAGTTACTCAGTTAGACATAAATAGTGTCAAAGTAGTGGGGGAAATGGAGAATGTTCTCATTCGTTTATCTGCAAATAAAAAGACGTGTCAATTTATTGATATTGTGGTGGCTGACATACTAGATGGGTATGGACTTATTCTAAACCGAGACTGGTCCGAAAGGGGCAGAGAGACTTCTTTTCCATAGGTATTCCAACCAGGTCGAAAAAGGTTAAACATATACTGATTGGATGGCCATTCAAATAATTTTATGAACATGAACCAAACCAAGTTTACTCAGTGATTTTTTCGTTATGAGAGGGCTGGAAAATAGCTTAAATACAACCCATAAATGAGTTTTTTCATATAGTAAGGTCTGAATGTATGACAAAGCATAAAAGGATACAAAGGTAAATGTTCCTAGTTGGAAGGTGCTAGGGTGGTCCTTTGCTTTAAATAGTCTGCATAGTCTGAAAAAGGACATAAGCAAGGCCACATAGACGCCCTTTCAAATACTAACGAGCGTGAAAGGAAGCAAGTGTGCTTAGTAATCTTTTCATTCTTTTAAGAGTCAGGAAAGAGCTCAACATAAACTTTGTAATGGGAAGTCAAGCAAGGAGGAAGTGTTCGATGTACCGAAAGGGGTGATGTTGTGAACATGGTTAATATGGATAATAGTGGAACACTGATGGGGCCTCCTTGCGGGACGATTAATGGCAGTAAAATAAGGCCAAGTTTGTAGGATGGATGGAGCAGGTGGCTTGTGAACATGTGGATACATGTCGGATTTGATTTGCGTGGTGGCACACAAATTGAGGTGAATCCAAGAAATGGACCAAAAAATCATAAGGATAGCATGAGACTTGGGTATTGTTAGTGAACAGAGGATGGAAAACAAAACCCAGTGGTGAGAACGACGTGAAAAATGAACGCCGAATGAATCTGTGGTGCACAGAAGAAAAAGTTGACCAAATGGAGGCCAATAAATAGGGGGCCACATGGCATATGTCATTTTCACTATGCAATGTTGAGTTGGAGTAGAGGGCCCTAGAACACAAATGTTGATTTCTTTCGATTGAACTGTCGATTTTCCAATCTATGAGTTTCAAGTAAGAGCTCTCACCAAGCCCACCAATTTCAGTGGTTTAATTTTTGCATTTTCTCATTCCCTGGGCCTTGGCTGAGCCCAAAGGGTTCACAGGACCAGGTTGCACTTTTCGAGGGAAAAGGAACGACCCAGGTCACACCTATCGGGATGATAGGCGTGACCCGGTCCCACCTGTCAGGGAGACAGACACGACCTAGGTCACATCTGTCAAGTGTTTTTGCGTGACTTGGGTCGCACAAAAGGGCTCAACAAGCGCAACCTAGCACATAATGGATTTTTTCTTGTGTAACTTTGTCTGACAGGAATTTTTTTTTGTGCAGGATGCCTCGAGTTAGATGGAAAAAGGGAGACATCAGGTATCTCAGAGATGATGTAGAGGATGATGGAACAGTACATGATACACTCGCCCGATGTGGGCTATTGAAGTTCTTCTAGATCTCGTTGATGCGTTCAGCATAGTGGTTGCTGAACAAGCTGGTGAGTTTTTGGGATCAAGACTCAGAGTGCTTCATCATACAAGGTGAGTGACTAGAGATCACCCTATGAGACGTGTATTTTCTAACTAGCCTCCCACTGCTGGGTGTGATCGACGATACCTCACTGAATCTCTTGAGGGGGGTGTTGATGGATGACCTATGCATCAGGCATTGCTATGCCTCAACGTATGTGCATACGTCGTACATATTGGCGTGCGACATCGAGAGTCTGGAGACTCGAGCCGTGCTAGTGATGGTGCTGTGCATATTGGGATCGAAGGGGCCGCACAAGATCTCAGGCGACTAGTTGTTGATGGTCGAGAGTGTACTGAGGGTCACCTACTATGGGTGGGCCCAGATGTTTTTGACATCGGTTCGGTGTGGGCTGAAGAAGCCCAGTTTGGTGGGTAGGGATTTTTGTTTCCCCTCCTTTTTGTGCTCATTTTTCTTTGAGTGACTACCTACACTACGACTACATCTGGAGGTGTGTGAGGGGGGACCTCGTAAGCCTCACATGAGGAGATGGTGCGAGATGATGATCAGGGAGGGATGCAGCCTTGTGGGGCGTTTCCTCACTCAAGAGATTTTTACACAGTAGCGACAGTTTCATGTCCTCATAGAGGACTATCCATACATAGGGATGGACTACCGGGGAGATCCGGAGACGCCTCGACCTCCATGACAGGTCCGTGGACCTGACGATATGTATACATGACTCCTTATGGTTTTAGTACTCATATATAGTTTACTAACATAATGGTATCTGGATCATACATGTGATAAATACTGATAACATATTGTGTGCATGTGCAGATGTGGGACAACACCCTCCAACGGGGTACCAATGGCATAGGGCCATTGTGGAGGGGTTATATCCACCCGCTCACGGGCTCAGGAGGCGGTAGAGTGCTACATTGGACTCACTGCGGCTGGATGTGGAGCTATTGTTGGAGGGGGTCACCGACGACGGGTGGCAATACCTAAAAGATGATCTCATTACCGCATGCTACAGGGCTCCTCCGGAGTGGATCTCTCTGATGAGGAGGATCACGGTTGCTGCTAAGTATGTCAGAGCGACGACACAGGGTGACGTGCCGATGGAGGAAGAGATCTCTGATGAGGAGGAGGAAACATAGTTAGAGGAGGATGACTTAGACTAGTACTTGTGATGCTACACCCAATGCATTTGAGCATGGGGATTTTTGTATGATGTATATGATCAGACGAGAAAGCCTGTGGAGCTTCTCATTTTGTACTGGACATGATTATTATATTTATGCACGTGGATGCACCTTTTTATATTTTTCTGGGTTTTTATGAGTCTGTTTTATGATTATGCTTATATGATGTATATGAATGCATGACTATATGATGATGCATGATGCAATGTATTTTCTATATGCGATGATTGATGTGCCACTCTAGAATATCATTCAATTTTTTTTCTGCCACACTATTGAGACTTCTAGGAACATGCATGAATGAAATGGATTCGAAATGTCTAGCCAAGTGTCTATTGTGCAGGAACTTTCTATAGAGTCAGGGATCGCATACCCTGTAGGAGTTATTCAATTGGGCGACAAGCAGCTGGGAGTCTAAGAAGACATCAATGTGACAAATACCCAAGTGAAGGGCGACGATCAGGAGACCAACGACACCATCATACTCAGCCTGGTTGTTGGTGGAAAAACCAACATACATTCCGTAGATATGGATAAACTCATGTGACAAGGAATAAATGACCCACGCAACCGAGGCAAGATTAGGAGACCATCTACTTGCGGCGTCAGCGAAACAAACATAGAGAGGTGAGGTAGGATCCATTTGGAGCAACCAAGGAAACAAACTGTGAGACTCATGGTAAAACAATGTAAAACAAGAAAGAAAACCTATGATACAAGGGTATGCATGGTGAGCGACTTCAAGCATAGAACCTCTTGAGTTAGAGCCCATTGCAAGGATTCTTCAAGAGGCGACCACCAGAGACAGCGAGGAGATATGACCCCTTGCCGAGACATCGATGGATGACATAAGGGCCATACCACATGGATTCAAACTTTGCTTTTCCAGTCATATCGTGAGATTGGTCATAGAAGAGGACAAGGTCCCCCTTACTAAAGGTGCGTGGGTGGACGTGGGAGTCATAATGGCACTTAGACCAGGTCTTAGCCGCTCCAATCATTTGGAGAGCAGCGCGACGGTCCTCATCGGTTTGTTCAACCATAATAGGCATTTTTCTAACAGCGAAGTATCAAGTAGAAGTTCGACGATAATGCGAAGTGATGGAATCTGACATTCAATGGGAAGAACCGACTCTGCACTGTGGACTAAGTGAAATGGGGTAAAACAAGTGGCGGTTTCCAGGATCTCTCTGTCCTTATGACAGTGATGTCGGGACAGATCAAGAGGATCTTCTACGGTCAATGAGGGGGAAGGATGACTAGAATTGGAGATCATATAATGGTGTTATTGGTGTCTGAGGAAGAGGCCGAAGGGTGGATCTCCTCAAGGACAGTGATTTCAGACTCCGAGAGTGCTTGCAAAGGTCATTGAGGAGCGACCAGTACTCGGGATAGTTTGGGAAATGGTGTGAATACTGACCATATAGGCCACAAACTGCACATGGGTGGTTGGTTCATAGCGATTTGTTTTTAACCACAGGTATGGTTGGTACATTGACAACTTGTGTGTCATTGGTATCGACTACAATGCGCATGTGGGTGCGAAGGATAGGAAAATTAGAACAATTTTGTGTTGCATGGCCTTGGATATCGCATAAAGCACTTGTAGGAGGAGGACATGGTTCTACCGTCGGTTTGGGTGTCTTGCCCCCAGTCTTTATGGAAGGAGGGGGGAAGCAATAGCGACCAAAGCAATCATTTATGTACTAGGAGGTGGGTGTGACATCATCTCAATAGGTTGGATGGGAGTCAGAATGATCCATGGAGTCGAGGGAGGGGTGGGTGGATCCAGGTACCACATAGGAATATTGAAAGTGAAGCCTGGAAGATTGAGAGTAGCCATGACTAACTTACTTACAATGACAGAAGGTGGAAAGCGGAAGGGGATCATGTGAATGGGTAATGAACCCCAATAATTCCTCGAGGTTTGTGGGTGAGGTTGTGACTGAGTTTGCGACGAGGTCAAAACATTACTGGATGAGATAGTGCACAAATCTGATATATCGGTCGGTGAAGGAGGTGGTAAGGACAAAAAGGTGTCCGTCAAAGGAGGGTTGGAAAATAAGCCCGGGCAACAACGGGCATGGAAGGTATGGACATGTTGTTGATGGTAGTGTCGGTAGTATGGAGGACATATTCCAGTGTGGCCAGTCCCTTTGGATCATAATATGTCAGTTGGTCGATGGTCACGATATTCCCATGACGGGGGAACATCAGGAGCCGAAATACGGTAGAGGCAAATAGTCACATTACATACTTATAACTACGTCGAAGGAGGAGGTTTTAATCGAGTTGGGAATTGAAAACCTCAATGTCAATCAACACGGTTTTGTCGGCTAACTCAATAGGGACATTCGTGAGGATGCCCTAGGGTTGAGCAGTACGACCATCGTAGGCACAAACAGTAGTGGTGGAAGGTTGAAGGGTTGGGGATCCGAGTTTCTTCCAAACAAAGGTTGAAATAACACAGGTGGATGCTCCCTCATCGATGATGCATCAATGGATGACCAAATTCCGATTAGTGACTGGAACCTGGAAGGCTACGGATGATGGTATTTAGGGTTCTCCTTGATCCAAGTTGAAAGTGATCAACCAAGAATCAAAGGGATCGACGACACCTAACGTGGATAACAAAGCTTTGCGTTGCGAAGGACAAATTTTGAGGACTTCTAGAGTGGACATGGCCGAGGGTGACTAGGCCAAGTCGTCGATAATACTATAATTAAAAGCAACTATAACAGTGGGATTGTTCGCAACACGATACAAAGGGAACTGTGAGACTTTCATAGTCTCGTCCATGGGGGGTCTCGACAAATCTAGGGACATATCGAGAGTCGTGGAGGTAGATGTCGTGGAGGGGTTAAAAATTTATGTGGTGGAGCCATACTGGTTTCGTTGAGTCTGTAAGTTGACATCAGACAATAACGTAATAAGGTGATGGACCCCAGGATCAATGGGTGGACCCACATGAGTGGGTGCGGGGGTTTGGGGTACCAAGGGTTGGGTTGCAACCATCACTTGATTTGGTAAGGGGTTCTGCAGCACCATAGGCGGAGGACCTAGTGGTGCCGGGTTTGGTTGAGCTGGAGTGGCCACATTGGGGTCACATTGATTATCGGTTTGTAGTAAATGTCGGGCTCGATTCATATGGAGACACTAATGAGTACATTGGATGTAAGTGTTAGAAATAGCGCACATATGGTTAATCTGCAACTGAGGGTTCTTCCTATATTTGGGTGGACGTTGGGGATTCTGTGCAGGGTGATTGGCTCCGTGTTTGTTCGGAGGGTTGGGATGTTAGCCACCTCCTTGAGGTTGGTTGTTTCCTCGATTCCTACCTCTCTGTCATCGTCCCTACCTTTGTTAGTTATTGGGTGCGGGTTGATTAGGGAGGTTCTGCTGAGCATAGACCTATCCTTGAGGAGCAGGAGGAGTCGGGTTCGGAGCAGATGTAAGTTGTATATGTGGTGGGCAATAAGCCAGAGCAGCTGAAGGGGCTACAAAGCCGACAGTTTTACCATTACATGCAGGTGCCAAGAAATTTGGTCTGTGAACATGAGGAACTCGTGCGGGAGATGCATAGGAAGGTGTGGCTCTGGACTGAGCTGTTACACGTGAAAAATCAGGGGCGTAACCAGGCTGGGAAACACTAAGGGTGTTACTAGAGTGAGTCAACATCGAAGGAGAGGTCGTGTAAAGGTGAGGATGTTGAGTAATAGAGCCAATGACTCCATCAATGACATGGGATGCCCCCGGTGTATCTCGACATGAGGAGCCAACACAGGGAACATCATGTATGATGGTATACAAATACCCTGATTGGGCATAGATGAGATTGAACTGTTGTGCCTTGAGGATGGATTCCTCCTCAGTTTATGGGCGCTCATATGCAACATCCTTGGAGATGGGGGGAGTAAGGTTTTAAGAAACCAATATTGGAAAATCCTATCATCTGACTAGATTTTACACAAGCTATGACGATGATGACATTTATGGATATGATCCGTGATATGGGTAGTAGTGTTCTGTCGACAGGATAATAGGATTTCCACGCCCTCATCATAACGTACGGGTAACTAGAAGTATTGGAGAAACATCAAGGCTAATGAGGAAAAGTTTGGGTAAGTGGCATGAGGCAGTTCGATATACCATTTGGCTGCAACACTTGTGAGTGTGCGCTAGAATAGCCGCAATATGATTTAGTCATCCATTATGTTGTTAGATGAACGCCATAAGTGGAATGACATAATGTGGTTTTATGGGTCTTCTCCCGCATTTCCTTCAAACTTAGGGATGTCTGAAGGGAGTTTGGTAGGCATGGGAGGCCATAATGGGTTATGACGGATGGGATCGTTTTTCAACCGTGCCAAATCAGGCAGGTTGAGACTAGCCATGAATGGCAGACTAGAAATTGGACTATATCGAGAAGAGCCAACAGTGGTGTCGGCACCAGCGAGTATGTATCTCCCATGGGTAGATGGGGGTGGGTAAGGATGAATTTTGATAATCAAAGTAGTGACTAGAATGGTAGGAATAGCCAGAATGGTGGTAGAAGGGACAATGCCCCCATGCATGAATGACGATATGGTATGAACCATGGTGGCTAGAGTGGGGACACCACTAGTGGGTATCAGACCAACAACAATGTGTGTGGTGGCAAGGGGTCCACTAGGACCTATAGGTCCAATAGAAGGGATACTCGGAATGATGGGTGGAACAAACACAAGCTCACTATCAGCCACCCCCCCTGAAAGGGGTTAAGAGGTGCAACAACAATGGGGCTTGATGGGGCGGTGAACAAGGCAGGTTTGGATTGATAGGAATCATAATCAGAATCAGAATCAGAGGGAGTATATGGTTTTGAAGGTGGTGAAGGTTGTCAAATATGGATCCGACAGTGACGGTTCAAGGAATCGAACTTCAGGGTATGCCCCCTAAGTCTATGTGAGTAGCATGGTGGAGAAATGATGACGTGATAGTGTGGCGTGTAATGAATGTAGGTGCAAGAGTGTCAAACGCAGGCTCAAAAATCCAACTGCAACCGAATGTGTTGAAGGAGAGCGTACAAATGGTGGTTCATAGGCAAAAAAACAAGCTCTAAAACCGAACTGCAATAACGTGTTACTGCAGGTGAGCCTACAACAAAGTGGTCAGAAATCCAACAAGAATAACTACCTAGAAATAATATGACACACTAACCTATGGGGTATAAGTGCAAGCAAATGCCTAGATATAAGATAGAAGCACTTCACAAATCGTATCCTCTGCAGGGTGATGAAATCTCAGTCAAACAATACGAAATGGAAGGACAATAGGCTAATAGAATCCCACTACCGAGAGGGAACTCAGATATAAGAGCCTTAAATAGATTGGAAACTAGGCTACCTCGTTCATGACACTTACAAAGTGGTTTCCAGGAACTTCAACCCTTTGGTCCTCGACACCCAGTATACTTCGACATGCACGAGGAGGACAAAATGGAGTGGAGTATTCCACCATGAATTCCACAACCCCTTTGTTGTGGCTTACTCTTGCAGAGTAGGGGGGTCTCCGATAGACTGGTCATGACCGTGTCAACAAGTGCTAGAGGAGTTTGGTACCCTAATGGACAACAACTATGTCTCAGAAGTAAGTGACAAAGGCATGTTATTTAGATGCCTATCCCCAATGCCCTAACTTAACTACAATATTGTTTTGGTCCTCAAATGAGGTTACAATGTTGGTTGAGTTAAGTTAATTTTTAGGCTAGCTTGGGGTCATGAACCAAGTGTTTTACTTTAGGGTGTGAGATGTGTGCGCAAGTGATGTGTAATGTATAAACCCCATCGATCTCTCGGTCAAGATGCAAATGCAGATAAATAACAATAAATGACAGTAAATATCATGCAAAAATAACTAATTCTTCTAGAAAATAAAATGTACACAAGTAACTAAGCACACAAGGAACTTATTACGTTGTAGGAAACACATAGGGAGTCTCAACTACAAAGCTTAACTAAAGGGGCTCACATACAAGGTGAATAGGACCACAAAACAAACTAGGGGGTTGTAAGGGATCAGATCTGGAAAGAAACAAGTTGGGAAGGGGTAGAATATAGACAACGGGTCTGGAAAAAATGTCTCAAACACTGAAAAGGAATGAAAAACTAGAGTTTGCACCTGTCGTCGAAATAGGTGCGATTGGGGTTGCACAGAACTATGAAACAGTCGTGATCGGGACAGAAAATCAAACCAAAAGAGTTAGGTCACATAAAATAGGGGTTTTTGCATGACAAGTTGCAAAAAACTGGGTCACAATAACAACCGGGATGGCTTCGTAAGCTTGTACAAGTGCAATCTTGATTTTTGGTCCAGGTCGCACTTATTCGGGCAGAAGGTGCGACCTAGGTCGCGCTTATTAGGCAAAAATGTTTGATCTAGTCGCAACTTTCTGTCAAATAGGTGCGATCCAATTGTAATCGAGGGTTTTTAAAGAAACAATTGCCCGCTTGGGCCGGGGGAGCATGCAGTAGGACAAGACTGGTTCTGATATGCCGCAGGGGGGTCATATCTGTGACGACTGAAGGTACCCAAGTAGAACAAACAAATAGAAACACTCGCAAAAACAAAGATATGTGGGGATCGATACAGTGGAGTCGCCAAAAATGTAGTGGGGATTTCTGCCCTACTACGTGCAAAAGAACCTACCCTAGATCAACCAGATCATAGGGTAGAGTTTGTGGTGTGAGGGATTTCTCAACCTCGACTTGCAACAATAAATAACAACAATGACAATATTTTTTATGATTTTTATATATTTTATCTAACTAATGAAAAAAATAACAAGCATACATTTCAGTAACATGGGACGTTGCAACTGTTTGAGGAAATGGTCCACCGGCTCCACGGTTTGGTTCTCGAGTCGTCTCCACTAATGGTTCTAAAAAATGGGGAATGGATCCAATTGGGTATGGAGCAAGATAAACATACACCATGGGAATGATATGGCAAAAATATGAGAACAATGGCAAAAGGTGAAAAGTGTAGGAATGTTTGTGGAGGGACCTTCACAATGTTTTTATAGGATGATCCAAGGTTTTTTGACCCATGGTATTTTATCGTGCATGGTATTTTTCCATGGTTTTTTACCCATTCTCATGTTAGGGTTTATTGGTACTTTTTGGTGAGAGTGGGGATAAGTCACAATAAATGCTCATGTTCCCTTCATTTATGGGGGAAGGAATAATAATGTTTTGGACCATATTTGGTGGAATTTTAGTTGTGAAGGTTAAAATGGAAGGAATAATGGTGGGATTATGATGTATAATTATGGTTTGGACGATGGATATCTAGGTGAACAATTTTTTGTGTTAACAGTTACCACATAACATAGTGTCACATTACGATACACAAATAAAAATAAATAATAAAACTTACATGTCGATTAAAAAATAATAGCAAAATAATAAGATCATGTTTGTTGGGTGTCCACTTAAAAAAATACACACATCATGTAGACTCACAAATAAAAAAATTTAATACTAGCATAGATCCATCTTAAACTCAAATCTATCAAGTACCAAAGGAATCAAATTCCAGGTGTAAAGTTTTTCTTAACGTGTAAAAAGTTTAAGATAAAAAAAATTACACCTCAAGAAATTGGATTCCTCTCAGTGCTTGATAGATCTCGGGATAAGATGGATCTATGTTAGTAAGTAGAGCTCCCTAATAGTGGGAGGAGAGTAGGTGTTGAATATGGAGAGTTTATTGTAGCTATGTATTATGAAGGAATATTAGACAAGGGTGACCAAGACCAAGGCATTAAAACTGCGAAGGAAAAGTGACAAACAAAGAGAAGGAAGAGTTCATGTGTAAAGTTATTCAAAGGAACGAGTGAAACTAGTTCTTAAAGATGATATGAGTAACTGAGTGTATTTATATTATTATCTTTCCCTTAAGGGTAAACTCGATGGGAGGTTCATTTACATAAGACAATGTCTAAATGAAGAAAAAAATGTGTGGAGACCACAATTGGGCTATGCCCCAATCTTCCACATACTTGCTAAATGATGTATAACTTTTATTTTTATGAACATAACGTACAGGGATGTGATCAATGAGAGAAGATGGTGTTGAGAGGTTGTTGTTAGAGATATGTGTATCTTGGGATGTCCTCCATGTGGTTCTGTCTAGCATGGAGGTACATTATTAGTATAGGCAAGAGTGTGGAGTGTGAGATACACACTACTAGTAGTCATGGATTTAGTGATTGGAGATATGTAGAGGTTCAATGACTGCTTCCAGTTGGATGCGAGGAGTGCATGAATGCAACGGTTCTAATGTTGTTGTAAGAGATGTATGATGCACGTGCATGTGCATGAGATTTGCACATTGCATGAGCATGCATGCATTTTTTAATGCACTAGTGTGATTATGTGCATGAACATGNTTTTTTAATGACAAATATGTCAATTCAACCATTATGGTTGACTTATTTTATTGAAATTCTATTGGTTCTTGAATTCCAACTCACAAAAACTTATTTAGGCACGTTTTCTTTTAAGGCCCATTTTAGACCCCAAATTTCCTCTAATGTAGGGTTCTGGGACCCTAATCTCACGAGCAGATTAGAAATAGGAATTCAGGTGGCCAAAGTGTAATGTCCTTTTTTGGAAATTTTGGAGAAATGCACAAATTGGGCAAAATTCGAGCTTAATTAGTCATGACTCTCGAGGGTTCCAATTTTCACCAAATGGTCCTGAATTTGAAAGGAGATGGTATGGCGAGTCTTAAAACATCCCAAGGTGGTTTATGGATACTTTGTATCATAATTTAGACCTCCGCAAACTTGTTTGGGGCTAATGACAAAAAGACCAAAATTCCTAGGAAATTGTGTTCAAATCCCCCCAAGGGTGATAGCCAAACTAGCTCTCCAAATCAAGTACGAACCTACCAAATTTCATAACAGAGTATGGGAATGAGTATAAAACATCAATGAATTCCCTTAATCATGTTTATTAAGTTCTGCAAGTGGATTATGATCTGCAACATTTGTAGGGTAACTTTCATAGAAATTGCCTAAGGGAAATTTGCATTACTAGCTAGACTTTGACATAGGAAAGGGTAGAATATATAGTTATGAGAGTAATATGAAACATTGTGGTAATATGTGGAATAAAAATGTATTCCCAAACAACATAAAACTCAAAGGTAAACCATCCCGCAAATTTGATACAATTCTCCTTCAATATTGAAGCCAAAGTCACGGAAACTAGTGATTCAATGGCATGGGAATGCAAGAGTTTCATATGTGGATTTCTTGGATTTCGACCCACAGAGCACATGGACATGAAATTAAAGAGTAAAAAATCATATATGGCTGTCACAACATCATCAAACTTAGAGAACATCCTTCATACAAATATGATACAAGACTACTTCAAGATTGAATCCAGAATCCATGAAGACTAGTGATACAAGGGAATGAGTAGCAAGCTTTTCATACATGTATTTCTGATATTTTGACTTAAAGAGCATGTGGAAATAATATTACATATACATGCATCATATATTGCTTCCCCATCATCATAAAAATCAGATAAATGTCCTCATGCAAATATGATATAAAGGTACTTCAATATTGAAACCACATCCATGAAAACTAGTTATTCAAGAGCATGGCGAATGCGAGCCTTTTGTTATCTCCAACCTTGTAGTTGCCTGTGTGAGGTGGATCCAGGATGGATGGTAGAGGGACCAACAACTAAGGAGGTGGAACCAAGACTGCCTAGACTCCCAAATTGATGGTTGTCACGTCAATCAAGGCAGCCTTCACTTTCAAGTTATCTAAGCCCAAGACAACAAAGGGGGAGACCCGGATCTGCTCTCGAAAGAAGAGATCATACCTAGCCATTAGATCAGATCAATAAGACTTGAGGTACGTAAGGTGTAAGGAAATTGGAGACCTTAGATCTATGGAAGGTGTCACTAAGTGTGCCATGGCTTTGGATAAGGGTTTTAGACAAATGAGGGTTGATCAAAAGTGGAACACAGGTGACCTATGGGGTAAATATTAGATCTAGGGTTGAGGTACTAGCAACTGATGAAGATATATGCTGCCTTGGGAAATGTGACCAATGCAGGGAGGGAAAGGGAACTGTTGGGGCTATCTAGTACTGATGGATAGACTCGATGATAGATGTGACAATAACATAGATCCCGAGTCATCAGGGAAAAATCAGATTACAAGGAAAAGAGGCCAAAGAGGGGCTAGCGCTAGGTTGGAGATTAGTGCTTGTTGGACCTAGGGTAATGGAATCAATATCTGCCCAATGTTGGAGGGGATCCACCCAGGAAATGCCCTGATCTATGGATCCAGAAGGTTATTTGGCCGGAAAATTCAGTCTACAAGGGAGACCAACAGTGAGGTGGCTAACACTAGGGTTTAGAGAGGAAGATCCTCAGATATAGGAAATTTAAGAGACCATCAGCTCAGCGTTGGAGGGGAAATGGGATGGGGATGACCTGATCTACAAACCCAAGTCGAAAAAATGTCGAAAAAATCAGATCTGGAAAAAAGTCAGAAAAATGAAGAGAAATGCTAGGATTTCGGAAGATAGTTTCTCAGATCTAGGGCCACCTATCAGCCTTTAGCTCAGCATTGGAGGTGAATTGGTTGAGAGGGAGGCTCGGTCTACAAAACCTAGCAGTGGTTTGTCCAGAGATCGAGCGGTTTATTTTTTAGTATTTTTGGTTTTTTATTATTTATGGATTTTTCAGAAAAATAAAGAAAAGCATGTGTCAATGGGTTGAGATCCGGAAGAAAAGAACTAACATGTAGATCTTACGTGGAAAACCTTGTATATGACTTGATGATGATGATCCTTGCTATCCCGATCAATTTGAGAAGCTTTGAGCAATTTCTATGTCCAACGTTTTGCCCCAAGGAGTCATTGCGCCTCTCCTGCACATCAAATGTCAACCATATCATATTTGTTGCCGCATGAGAAAAAAGCTAAATGCTATAGAAAAATAGCAAGAGAAAACCATAGATCACAATGACACTAATGAAAATCCCGTGATAAAAAATGAAGACAATCCAAGCGAGTTGAGGCCCCCCTGCAAAAACCCTCGATCTGGATTTGCCCTCCTGTAGACAAGACAAAGATTCCCAAAAATATATAGATCTTGCAACAATTTCCCGAATGCTAGGAAGCAAAATACTTTCCAATCACCATCTAAGAACACCAGATGTAAAGGAGATCCAAAAAATATCCACAAGAAAGTTTTTCTATTAATCAGATCCAAGAGCCAAAGACCCCTTACAAATGAGAAGCTCTCTCCTTTAAATATAAATGAGAGAACCAAAATCCTAACCACTTTCAAAACGAGTGGCTAAGATTAAAAGATATAAATGTTCTAATCAATGGTTGAGATGAGCTCAACATACAATACATGGATCAATATAACCATAAAGTACCAAAGTTGACTAGATCACCCATAAAGAGGGTACCCCACTCAACAAGAAATAAATGAAGCACAGGGTGGGTCCATGGAGTGTTAACTAACTCCCTCTAGGTGCCCCATGGCACAATAAAATAAAATAATATTTTAATTTTTTGACTTTGTGCCTTCTTGAGGAAATCGTGAGCTTCCCAAAAGCTCCAGAAAATAATATAAAAATGCCCAAAAAATAGGTGTGGGCCCAATCAGGTGCTGCAACTATTGGAGAAGGTGCGGAGGAATCACTCTCATCATCATGACTCGTCCCATGTCATTTCCTTGCCTCAGTAACCCAAATTGATTTCTTCAATAGCCATTTAATCATTTTTTAATCTGCCTCAGGAAATGTGAACCTGCCAAAACAACCTCCTAGGGTGCCTGCATTGTCCAACTAATCCCACCAGGCTCTCTGGGATGGGGGTACTATGATACAATCAAGTGGCTTCACCTCCTACAACGCCCTAGGAGATCTAATAAAAACATCTCCATGCTCAGACACATCATCCTGTGGAGCAAAAATGCACCAGAAGGGTAAAATGAACCTGGCCATCTCTGCAAGTGCCCAGAACTGAAAAAAAGCTATCTTAAGTCCAAATCCATCTAGGGTGTATACTCATACCCTTTCCAGGTCTCTTCCTGATCATCAACAATATCCAATAGACAATATAATCATCTATAAATGACTAGATGCCAATAACATAACTCAAACTATTATCCATCTGCTGTAAGTGTTACATGGCTAAGACATGCTCTCCAAATTATTTAAGTAACAATCATAACAAGTAGCAGTCACCTCACTGGCGGTACATCAACCAAATACATATATAGGGTTTTATTTATTATTACTTAGACCAGACTTTCAGGACTATACTCACTTCATAGTTGTAGTCAATTTGGTAGTGAAGGGTAAAGGCTGAAATTGACAAGGCTAGGGAAAATGATGACTACCAACTTAACATCATGACACTTTGGATATGGAAAGGGAATACTCATTATAACCACATGCCGGACAAACAACAACACAGGGAATGGCAGTGTCTCACAAATGGTTGAGTTGTTCAAAGAGTGCTTATTCAACTTAGGCATCATGTCTACATCAAGTTTGATCTAGGTTCATTAGGACCATCAATTTTATTTCCATGGCCTTTTTGGCCTATATGACCCTTTGGGACTTCACAAGTGCTTAAAAGCACAGCTAATCACAGCTTTCATCCAGGACATATTCAAATTTACAAGGTCAACAATATTTGGATATAGCATATATTTAACCATTGCTTTTGGGACATTTTCTTATACCCTTCATGGGGTATTTTAGCATTTCATTGATATTGCCCTTTTCTCACATATGTTAAAAAACACATTTTAGAATTTACATTTTCCATGGGCGCATATATAAATATTTCCAATACAAGTAGTATATGAGCTTTCAGTTTTAGCCAACAACATCTCAAGTGACCAGGGGGAGTTCTGCACAGTGCCAAACATTGGGACAACTGACCATAATGATTTAGGCATACAATCCAACTTACCAAAGGAAAGTTTGGTCACCAACTCAGAGCCGAGACACAGTATAAATAGGGAGGCTTGTCCAACAAAGGTTCTAGCGGGGAAAAATTCCTCCATGCCATAAGTCAAGTAGTAAGTCGGGTTAAAACATAAATGGAAGGTAATGGATGGGTGGAGACAGTGAAAGATGAAGCCAACACTAGCAAGACAAAAAATGGTGGGAATGACTACCTCTATTCTCCCTAATGGGGGTAACACCAATGGGTATAGATCAGGAACTTCCAAATCTAAGTAGAGACATTAATACATAATAAAAATACATCCAAGTCCATGTATTTATGACCGCCAGATCATGACACTAAATGCTAGTATATGTCACAAAAATGAGTATAAGAGCAATGATAACCATAACACAATATAATAAATGTCGAGTCATAACCATGCAAATAATCCATTTGAACCATCATCTGTCCAATGAGAAAAAACTAACACCAATCTTGGCATCACTAAATGCTCTGCAAATGACTAAATGGATACATCAGTCCTCGAATCTGAGTGTCCTGAGACTCAGTCCTGACATGGGAGAGTACAATAGTCCACTAACAAAATAATGATCCGTCAAAACAACTCATCTTAGCATCTCATATGTAAGAGATCTGGCTTAAAAGTGTACTGTATTTGAAAAGTAGAAAATGGTAGCCCGGCTACTATATATGTGATAACACCTTTCATACATGTATTTCTGAGATGTCTACTTACAGAGAATATGGAGATGATATTACAGAGCCATACATCATAACTCAAATCTTGGTCATCAATTATCCTTAGCAAGGCACTAGAATCACTCCAACAAGTGTGCCATCAAATGGGAATGTGGGGAAATGGAGAAGAAGGAATGAGAGAATGGGGAGATAGATGAGAATTCGACTGTATGGAACTTCAACCTGCAAATAAAACTCCTTCATTAAGCTCCCATTAGAGGTTTTAATTTCCTCTCCATCAACCAACTTGGAAATGAATCCAACTCCCTCGAAATTGGTTCACAAGCAGGAAGAGTGAACACTCATCGTGCAATGGACAAACAAAAGCTCTCCAAAATGCCAAAGGCCAATTAACAAATGTTCAAAAGCTATTCCCATTCCTCATGACATAATTTTATTAACTTCATGAGGCCTCCTAAGGTCGAATTTTCTTCCATGAGCTTCCTCCAACTCATCTTAGTGGTTTAGTAACTCTCATGACACTTGTCTTCCTCTTCATGCTCCAATTCTTTCCCCAATTCGAATGGATGCCTATAACTCCCAAATTCAACCTCTTGGTGGCTATTTTTAGCCTTGACATGTCAGATTTGTCATACGTCAGCAATCAGGTCTGAATTTGTCATACTTGTCATAGAATCTTCCATCATTTGTTGTCATAGAGTGCATAGAGTCTCCTTCCAAGTGTCACACCTTGTCTTCTAGTATCTTCCTCTTCCATGGGAGTTACCCTCCTTTACCAATTCAAATTCCTTGGCTCATTATATGATATTTGACACCACATAACCATCCAATAATGTTACATTTATCCATGTGTTCGAATTTGAATGAATATCATGCCAAGTGTGCAGGGAATCTAGTCACCCAAAAGATCCACAAGCTTCCAAGTGCCTTCATGAACCCATGCCACTTTATTTTCTTAGCATTTATCATTTATGTGACCCATTAAATGTGAATATGGTAAACTAAAGTCCTTTTGGGTCCCATAGCCTCTTATTACAAAATTTATGTCTCCATCTCAACGTAGGGAACTAGTAGGTTGGCTAAACATTATTTGCAAATAGTCTTATTTGGAAATTATTTAATTGGGGACATGACACAAAGTCAGTGATCACTTGTGAGATTCAACTGTCCAAAGAGGAGGGAAAATCAATGAATGCAAGAGGGTGAAATGTTGAGAGGATAAGGCTCATTCTAGCAAAGAGGGAGGGTTCAGATCTAAGATAGATCAAGTACACTTCATCTTTGGTAGAGGGAGAACACTTTGGATACATAGATTGTTTCCAAGAGAGGTTGATCTAGCTTTAGAGCACAATATAGATTCACTAGTCAGTGAGGGTCACATTTCCTGAGTAGAGGGGCGCATTTCACTAGGGAGGGCGAGCTATGAGATAGAGTTCAACTGATTTGAGAAAGGACATAGGAAGAGGGGAGTGAGGCATATATCAGAGAGTAGTGATATAGAGAGGGGCACAATAAGGAGGTAGAGAGGTGAATCTGGGAAGAGGGGAGCATTCCTAACTACACCAACTATTCCCAGCTATTCTAGCTATTTCAACAGTTGTGTAGACTTGAGATAAGTTTGTACTGGTATCTTTTAGATTGTATTGTAAATTGCTTATGATATAAAAGCTTCTATATTTCTCATTGGTTTTCCTACAAGGGTTTTTCCAGGGTCAATTGACCGAAAACACTGTGTCAAGTTTCATGTGTGATTTCTATATAGTAAAGAGTACTAGAATATCTCATATGTTGCAAGTTATAATTATTTCTTTATGCTTTTATGTTATGATGGGATTGAGATCTGTATTAGTATATTGCTTGGGATTAGAGAGTTTTGTGACCGTGTTGAGATTTGGGATTTTCGGTGAGCCCTATCTAAAAAATTTATGGTTGGTATCCTCTCCTAGAAATAGTGGCATATGTGCTTTGGTCCCCTTCAAGAATCAATTGAGGCAATGACTATCTAGGTAAAACTCCCCTACCTCCCGCTGTGGCTCAACGCGAGTGGATTTTGAATGATATAGGTAGCTACTTAATAAAGTTTCTAGATATAAATGAAAGACCCTGAAGGAGGCCACCTCAATTGCTAAGATCTACAGTGACCTTAACTTAAGTGAAGGTTTACCTAATGCAAGGGATATGAAAGCAGGAAGATAGTCCTATAAACAACATATAAATTATGTTAAATACCATTTAAATGTTCCATTGGAAAAAATTATGGTCACTGCAAAAAAAAACTTTCCCTAAAAAGAATGAGTCTGCAAAAGATTCGCATGAGGAAGTTCGAGAGAAGCCCATATCTAATAAGAAGAGACCTTTGGATAACCCATTAAAAGTATTCAGAGATTAGGGGAAAGAAAAAGCTTATCCATCTCTATTCATGAGGGCCCCCACATACTATAGCAATCCATATCCTCTAGGATTTGGTTAGGGCAAGGGAGACATAGATGATCCCAAACACAAAAGGGTTTAATCTGGAGTAAGAAGTAACAATGATGTTTGTTGTAATAACTTAGTTTCGACCTCTCAAATGGGTCAGATCAAATTATGTATAAATTGTAAGTGCAAGTTTATAATGATGGGAGTCAAGCCATGTGGGTCTAAATAAATGACTCGACTTGTAATTTATGTAAATATGCTGGCATGTATTCCTAGTGGGGATCCCAAGGCCAAGGCCAGACTTGTGAATGGCTAGTCATGCGTACCGCAAATATGATTAAATGGACCATGTATAGGTTTGTCATGGTGAACTAGAGTTATGCAAATATCAATGTTGAAATCTAATATATAATACTCCAATATGGTTGCAAAGAGCATGAGAGGATTTATGATTCCACTAGAGGGGAAGATGAAAAATGAGTTATGATTCCACTAGAGGAGAAGAGGAAAGAGGGTTCATACAAAAGTAAATCCTCTACTGCCAAGTGTTAGCGTCATAACTCAACTCTTATCCACCGCATGCCTTGAATGAATCCAATCATCTTCTTGGACTTATCAAACCAATCATTGTATGCAAGTAAAATGTCGGTGGGAAAGTTTTTGTTGAAATATTGTAACTTCAAAGGATATTCTAAATGTAATTTAGTGATGTACCCCAAGGGAGATGTTATTATTTCTCCGTCGGGATGTTGTTATTGTAATTGGTCATCATAGAGTCATGAGGTAAAGCCCTCATTGTAAGTCGGGTCAATAGTACCCTAATGAATATAATAAAATATTGTTTTGTGATTTCCTAAGTGAATTTGGCCTAGACAGTTTAGCGGGGCCGACTTGATTAGGTTAAAAGTCAACTGACAAAAAGAGTATAAATAGAGGAGTTGTGATTCTCATTTGAACACAGACTCACTTGTGTAGCGCATAGGGGAGAGAGAGAGAGAGAGAGAGAGAGAGAGAGAGAGAGAGATACCAGCAAGGAGGAGAATACATGTTTGGGGGTTTTATCTTATACATCTATACTGAGAAAGTTTTGTTAGGTTTTCTTCCCCTTGAGGGTTTCCCAGGATAAATATTGTGTCTATCTTGTGATTGCGTTTCTTTCAGTGATTCTGCATATGTTGTTGTTATGAATTTGGATTAAACACTAATGATATCTATCTAAGCATATGAAATCTTAACATGGTATTAGAGCTAGCCTAAATAGAACAACTTTCACAAGGTGAAACTCTCTCTCCTCTCCCTCCAGAAGAAATTAGGGTTTCTGTAAAAGTTGGAATTTTGAAGATCTGCTTGCATAGAAAGTTGCACCTCCCTAGAGCGCATCTATTGAGCCTTGGATCGAAGTTTTTGGGTGGTTGAATCCCCAGGAAAAACAAACCCTAGTTTGGCCCTGAACCAAAAAACTGCAAAAAACCAAAACCATAAATTCTACAGAAATTGAAACCTCGCAAGAAAGATTTGAAGGGTGAAGATTTGGGAGATCTCTAGAAACCAATAGGGCCAACCAACTCGCCTCAATAAAGTACATCTCCTGGTAAGGTCAGCTTTTCATTTTGAAAAATTTCAATTTTTAGTGACCTCTTGGATAGGATGGCCCCAAGCACTAAGCTTGAGGATAAGCTGGAAGGCATTGAAAACTTCCGAGCATGAAAGTGTAGGATTGGTCTCATTCTTAAAGAGAATGATCTTGATAAGTACATCCAGGATGAAGTCCCAGAAGCAGAAGAAGATGAAGCTAAGGAGAAGCACCAAAAAGACCTAATCAAGGCAATGATGATCATTGTTGATTCTATCAAATATCCTTTGATCCCTCAAGTGTCATATAAAAAGACACCAAATCAAATGTATGATTCCCTTTCTAGAATGTATGAAGGAATGAACATCAACGTAAATATGATTTTGAGAGCTCAACTGAAGAGCACCAAGATGAGTAAAGGAGAATTAGTTCAAGATTATTTCACAAGGGTCTCCCAGTTCAAGGAACAACTAGATGCTATTGGAGACTCCTTTGATGAAGATGAACTAGTCATGACTGCTCTCAATGGTCTCACTAAACCTTAGGAATCATTCATACAAACTATGCGTGCTAGAAAAGAAAGTATGAAGTTTGACATTGTATGGGAAGATTGCATCCAAGAGGAAGTTATAACAGCTAACAAAGAAACTTTACTTAAAGAAGATGATCAATCCACCCATACCAAGAGAATAAAACAATCAAACTTCAAGAAGGATAGTCACAAGGAGTATAGACCTCCAAAGAAGTTTCAGAAGAAAAGAGATAACAGTCAGAAAAGAGACTACTCCAAATATCAATGTTACAACTGTCATAAGATATGACACCTTGTAAGAGAGTTTCCATTGAAGAAGAACACCAACAAAAGACATCAAGCTCATCTAGCTGAAGATGAGGGTGAAGAGGAAGGAGGACTGTACAAACTCAAGGGACATCCAGAGACAAACCTTGTCCATGAGACCACTAGCTCATGTGAACTATGGCATAGAAGGCTTGCTCACATCAACTACAAAGCATAACCTATGTGAGCAAAGTGGTAACAGGATTACCAGACATGAATATTGATCATGAAGGAACTTGCAAAGGACGTTCAAGAGGAAATAACATCAAGAATCCATTTTTGAAAAGTGAAACAAAGACTAAAGGTACGTTGGAATTAATTCATTATGATGTATGTGGTCCTATGTCCTGTACATCCTTGAGTGGATATGAATACTATGTAACATTTATTGATGACTATTCAATAAAGACATGGATATACTTCTTGAAGACCAAAAGTGAAGTGTTCGGGAAATTCAAGGAATTCAAAGCCTTGATAGAGAACCATTCAAAAAGAAGAATCAAGACAATCAGGATCAGATAATGGTGGAGAATATACTTCAAAAGAATTTGAAGCATTCTGCAAAGAAGCTGGAATCAAGAGGGAACTAACCACTCCCTACAATCCCCAGCAGAATGGTGTTGCAGAAAGAAAGAATAGAACCATTATGGAAGCAATGGAAACAATGATTCATGACCAAGACCTCCCCACACACATGTGGAATGAAGCAACAAGAACAACTGTGTATGTGCAGAATAAATTATCTCGCAGTGCTCTTGGATTCAAGACTCCTGATGAAATGTATACAGGAAAGAAACCTGAAGTGAGTCGTCTCAAGATATTTGGTCTTCTAGTATATGTGCATATTCCGAAAGAGAAGGGAACCAAGTTGGATCCTTCCGGAAAGAAGGGAATATTTGTTGGACACTGTGAAATCTCCAAAGAATTCAGGATATACATTTCAGGATTCCATCATATAGAGATTAGTAGGGATGTGACATATTGTGAAGAAACTGCTCTTAAGAAATCCAAAAGATGTCAGCATGAACAAGTACATGAAGAGGATGTACCTCCCAGAAAGGTAGAAGCTGAACCCTCTCCTGAAATAGTAGCATCAGAAGATCATGACATGCTAGAACCTCATGAACCCCCTACTATGGATATCTCTCGAAAGAGAAAACCTACTTGGGTAAGAGAAATCATACAAGAAGCAGAAAAATATGGACCTCCAGAAGGTTCCACAAGAACAAATAAGAGATAAAAGCCATTCTCTAGTTATGTAGCTTTGATGTGTGACCTTGTAGATCAAGAAACCACCAACTACAAGGAAGCTGCACAGAAGAAAAAGTGGGTGGAAGCAATGACAGAAGAATGCCAGTCAATAATGAAGAATGATGTTTGGGGCATAGTACCCAAACTAGAAAAACAAGAGTGCGATATCTTAGAAATGGATCTACAAGATAAAACATGCAGCTGGTGGAAGTATTGAAAAGTACAAGGAAAGATTTGTGGCTAGAGGATTCTCTCATAAAGAGGGGATTGATTATGATGAGACTTTTGCTCTAGTAGCAAGGTACACTTCCGTCATAACCATCATGGCACTTGCTTCTATAATGAAGTGGGATCAACACCAAATGGATGTAAAGACGACCTCCCAGAATGGTGTGATTGAGGAAGAGGTATACATCGAACAACCACAAGGATTTGAAGTCAAAGACAGAGTGACTCATGTATGTAAGTTGAAAAATGCTCTGTATGGATTGAAGCAAGCTCCTAGAGCTTGGTATGGAAGAATTGATAGCTTCTTGACAATCTTGGGTTTTACCAAGAGTAAAGCCAACCCTAACCTTTATATGAAGGTTATGATGATGAACCTGCCATACTATTACTGTATGTGGATGATCTATTTTTGACATGAAATGAGAAACATATCACATATTGCAACAAGAAGCTAGCTGAAGAATTCGAGATGAAAGATCTTGGATTGATGTATTATTTCCTCGGGTTGGAAATGTGGCAGAGCCCAGAAGGAATCTTTCTGAACTAGGGAAAGTATGCAGTGGAAATCTTAAAAAAAATTGATATGTTGGATTGCAAATCCATAGCCACACCCATGGACACCAACCTGAAGTTGTTATCTGATGAATCATCAAAGTTAGTAGATATGACTCAATACAGACATATTATTGGGTCACTGATGTATCTGACGAATACAAGGCCATATATATGCTTTGTTGTGAACACCTTAAGTCAGTTTCTAGTTAAACCTAGATGGGTTTACTTGATAGCTGCAAAGCACGTGATGAGGTACCTAAAGGGTATGATATACTTTGGACTATACTATGGTAGAGATCACAAATACAGATTATATGGATATACAGATTCAGATTGGGCAGTAAGTGTCGTAGACAGAAAGAGCACCTCAGGTGGATGTTATTGTTTGGGATTCGCCAAGATATCATGGTTTAGTAAGAAATAGTCTAGTGTTGCTCTCAGCATGACTGAAGCAGAGTACATAACAGCTTGCTCCGCTAGTTGTGAAGCGACATGGTTCAGAAACTGATGTCAGGTCTATTTGACATGGAGTTGGATACCATAGTGATTCTATGTGACAACCAGAGTTGTATAAAGATGACAGGGAATCCTCTGTTCCATGATAAATCAAAGCACAAAGAAATCTGATATTTTTATATAAGGGATATGGTACAGAAGGGAGCTATAAAACTCCAGTATGTGAGTACCGATGAGCAAGTTGTTGATGTGCTGACCAAGCCTCTATCTCGAGTGAAGTTTGAATACTTCCATGACAAGCTTGGTGTAGTTCGAAAATATTTTTCTTGCAAGGAGGAACGATGATGATATGGGCCCTTCTTGAAAAGAGGAACAGGTCAAAGATATGGACTCTCCTCGAAAAGGAAGAACAGGTCGAAGACAAAGGGGGAGCAAGTTGATGATATGGATCCTCCCTGGAAAGGGGGAGTGATAATGAGACTGTCATTGATGATGGGATGGCAGTGAAGCTCCAGTATGGAAGAGGCCAAGTGCGCCTAAATATGTTGACAAGGTCTGACGTTCACTTATGGATGATAGTATCCTCTCTTGAGGATGGTCTTGCAGGAAAATAACACTCTGCTCCTAAGAGTGGTCCTTACTAGCTGAGGATGGCCCTACAGACGTTACTCTCGCATGGAGAGTGTACCTACATTTATATGTGGATGTCATAGTATAACACTCGCTTGGGAGTGGTCCTAGCTTTGAAGCTGAGGATGCCCTACGATGAGTCCTTACGGACGCCAAGTCCTGCATTCACGTGCGGACGAGATCTGTAGTAGCAAAGGTTACTCTCGCATGGAGAGTGTACCTACATGTATATGTGGATGTCATAGTATAACACTCGCTTGGGAGTGGTCATAGCTTTGAAGCTAAGGATGCCCTACGATGAGTCCTTACGAACGCTAGGTCCTGCATTCACGTGTAGACGAGATCTGCAGTAGAAGACGTTACTCTCGCATGGAGAGTGTACCTACATTTATATGTGTATGCCGTAGTATAACACTCGCTTACGAGTGGTCCCAGATTTGAAGTTGAGGATGGCCTACGATCAGTCCTTACGGACGACCAGTCCTGCATTCAAGTGCTACTGAGATATGTAGTTGCAGACGATACTCTTGCATGGAGAGTGTGCCTACATTCACTTGTATATGTCGTAGTATAACACTCTCTTGTGAGTGGTCCTAGATTTGAAGTCGAGGATGATCTACGTTGAGTCCTTATGGACGACAGGTCCTGCACTCACGTGCGGACAAGATCTACATTCAGTTGTAGACGATCCAGCTGGTTGATACTATGGACCCTCCTCGTTAAGGGGGAGTAGGCCGATGAGGATTGCATCATCCTTGGACCTATATCTTAAAGTGATAGGGATTGATCATCCCACAAATAGATCATGTGTACTGTAGGTAGTGTTGCGACAAAGGATTGAGAAGATCGAAGTGTTGCTGCAAAGGATCGAGAAAATCAAAGCACAATTGTAAAGGATCGAGAATATCGAAGTGCTGCTGCAAAGGATCGAGAAGATTGAAGAACTGCTGTAAGGGATCAAGAAGATCGAAGTGTCGCTGCAAAGGATTAAGTGATAGGGTGCTACAGAAGATAAATACTCGGTGCTGTAGAAGATGATGATTCAGTACTGGAGACATTGAAGAGTAATTATTCCAGTTATCAATTGTGAAAACTTCCTACAACGTATAGATGTATTACCTTGATACTGTTGAAGATGCTCNTAGTTGATGATGATGTTGTCAGTAGAATACCCTTCTCGTTAAGGGGGAGTGTTGAAATATTGTAACTTCAAAGGATATTCTAAATGTATTTTACTGATGTTATTATTCCTCCATTGGGATGTTATTATTGTAATTGGTCATCATAGAGTCGTGAGGTAAAGCCTGTAATATTCTGATTTTGACCCCATTATATTAAAATTGCAAATGATGTAAATATCGTTATTAAATCACGGTAAGTAGCTCAAGGCCAAGGCCCCAACATGGATTTAGCATTTTATGTATCGACAATTTGAATCCATACATATGGTTCGGCAATTAAAATCGATGTTGATGGTTATCGTGTTAGCCGAGCATAATATAAATTAAGACATAATGTAAATATGCAATTTAATAAAATATCCACAACTAGCTATGCCAATGCAACAAGAGATGGGGGCATGATTTCGCAAGGAATAGGGAGGGAAATTATTCAAACTATTGAGCCAATAGTGATGAGCCAAGTGTCAAAGAGAGAACTTAGAAAGCTTTCAACTACCCATTTTGTCTTTTGTGCTCAATCATTTATTTCTTCCAAAAATTGATTGAGGTAGTTAATGCCTTGGGATTGGAAGGGTATGGCAGTGAAAATTCGTATTGGGGAAGCCATCATTTTTGAAAACCGTGTTTTGACTTATTGGGCAAGTAAATACCCAAAAATGCATGCCCAAGCCATTATTCACCCATGCGTTTCTCTTCCTCACGCAGTTGGAGATTGTTGTACGTTTTCCTTCACGATTTCTGTTGTTTTCCTCATTTTCCATACCCATAAATTCATTTTTGTGTTGCTCGATGGATGAGAAGAGAGATTTCCCGATTTGTGGGTTTAGGGAGGTCGTTTTTTCCCCTGTGAAGCCCATAAACATTTCTGAAATCAAATTTGCTATCAAAGGGTTTCTTTCCCTTCTACCATTTTCGTTTTTGGTCCCCAACACATTTTTCCTTCATGCCCAACACTTGTGTTTTGTTGTTGTGTGCATCGATGTTTTGGTTTGAAAGACTTAGGAGTAGAAGAGGCCCATAATTGGCTTGATAAACCTAGTGAAGAGAGGAACCTCAAAGACAGATCAAGAGGGGCTGGCAAATCTTCTATGCAAACCCTAAAGAGCACTAGAAGGGAAGGTATGGCCTGAGGGACTGTGTAGCAGTGAATGGAATACTTCCTTGTGTTGGGTGTGTAGGTATTGTGGATGCCAAGCTAGATAGATCTAGTGCAGGTGTCCATAGCTCTGTGGTTGAGCTAGCTAGCTTAACAATTCTACCTTTCCACTACCTTAGCAGCCTGATAAACCCAATTGTAGATTGGTTTGGTTGAGTTTTGATATGTTTTGGCTATGTGTGAGCCTGTTGTTCCCTAGTTCCTTGTGGAAATCATGCCCATCTCGAAGGTGGCAGTGGTGCTGAGAGATTGATGAGCACATTGGCCTATGGTTGGGTGGAACATTGCAGTGACATAGCTAGTTGCGAGACAACTCCTTTTCAAGATAAGTATTTATTGTGTTAATTCTGCAATTTATTTGCTTTGTGAATTATTATGAACATTATGAATGTGTTGAATGTATTTGTTTCCGATGTATTTGCATTTGTTATGCATCTGTACATGTATTTTACTTCAATGCATTTGACTATTATGTTCATGGGGCTAGATCTCTGGTTTGATAGAATAGAGCAGTTGAGTCGCATCCTCTCTCTCGACGAGTAGAGGGGAGGGGACGTGACAAATCCTCCATTGTAAGTCGGGTCAATAGTACCCTAATGAATATAATAAAATATTGTTTTGTGATTTCCTAGGTGAAGTCGACCCAAACAGTTTAGTGGGGCCGACTTGATTAGGTTAAAAGTCGGTGGACAAAAAGAGTATAAATAGAGGAGTTGTGCTTCTCATTTAAACACAGACTCACTCACTTGTGTAGTGCATAAGAGAGAGAGAGAGAGAGAGAGAGAGAGAGAGAGAGAGAGATACCAACAAAGAGGAGAATACCTATTTTGGGGTTTTATCTTATACATCTATACATAGGAAGTTTTGTTGAGTTTTCTTCCCCTTGAGGGTTTCCAAGGATAAATACTATGTCTATCTTGTGATTGTGTTTCTTTCAGTGATTCTGCATATGTTGATGTTATGAATTTGGATTAAACACTACTGATATCTAGCTAAGCATATGAAATCTTAACAGTTTTCCCATATAATTATGGAAGCATGGGTTGACTATAATCATCATTGGAGTTGTGACAATCCTACAATCCTCTTATCAGGAGAAAAAACCAACATTTCCTCTTATCCTCTCATTTCCTTCTCTAACATTCATTGTAGCATTTTCATGTCCATACTCTAAGTTCATGTTTGAGACGAACATAATTCCTATCCCAAATACAAACGATACTAGCATACCCTCGAAGCGGGGGAAACAAAATGGAGAAGGGAAATATGCGTGTATGTAGATAGAATAAGTTTATGTATTGAAAGTAAGCCTAGTGAATATACAGAGGGCATATCAGTATATGAAATTTATAAGCAATAAACCCATGTACAATAATATTATTTTGAAAATACATTAATAGAAACTCATAGTAATCTAATGAAATTACTAATAAGCAATAAATAGAAACCCATGTAATCAATGGCAAGCAAAATTAAATGTACATTAATTTCGCATATGAGAAAGTATACATCTGTGAGTAAAACAATATAGGGTTAGGTAGTTACCATCTTTAACTCTAAATATATTGGAAATCAACATTAAGGGATAGAGAATGGAGGTGTGCCTCTTCCGTTTTTTGAAGTGTGACATATGAAGTTTCTTTCATCTTTGCATAGCAGTCAAATTAGAACAATGGTGCAATTCACATGCCTTCTAATGTTTTAGTGTGTGACATTGTTTTGACGGTCAATCCTTGACGTTCAGTATTACCAATGTCGATGGTTGACCATGTTAATGTCAATCCTTGGAATTTATGGATAGTCAATGCCCAAGCCATATTGAGGGGGATTTACTTCTTGTTACTTCGATTTATGGGTGGAATTTGCATGTTCTTTAGTTGAGATTGGTCCCATGGAGGGCCAATGTATTTATCAAATGCCACGACAACATAGGTTGGCAATTTATGAGGGCTAGATTTAGGTGTGTATACAATTTGCATGATCACCCTGAGTGCACCATTTACTAGTCCTGCTTGAACCCTTAATTGCAACATAGCATTACTTGTTTCCCCACACATGGCAATAAATTTATTTTTCTAGTTGATGGTCATCATCTAGTTGTGTATCTGAACCATTGGTAAAATATGTGACAGATCATGCAATAGGCATAGCCAGTGCTTAGAGCATGTACTTGTTATGATTGTTTTCCAGAATGTTTGTTGCAAAGAGATGGATTGTTGTGTCAAAGTTTGAGCGCTCCTCTGTTGACAAGAATCTATTACTCTTAGACTCGATGAGGCTCCAATCTTCCAAGGTTGGTGTAGCATTGCAGATGTTTGTAAATAGTTAACAAAAACAAAGTTGGGTGGCATAAGTGCCCCTCTGACAGAACATTGTTTTTAAAATGATGATAGTGGTAAAATTTGTCCACAAACACTTCCCCGGAGTTGCTCTTGCATATAGAGGTTTGTCCATCACAGGCGGGAGCTAGCCCAAATCATCGACAATAATTATTGATTGGTTGTTAAATGAGCAATTGTTTTGTTCTTGAAAACACTCACGCAAGCGACTCTCAATTTACACAAACAATTTAGGTCCTATGAAGCTCATTTCATCAATGAGAATGTATTGAAAATGTTTCATCTCTTCTTGGAACACTGATAGGACCTGTTCCTGTAAAGGCTTCGTGTTCTTTATAGGAATCTGGAGCCCTGCATGTATAGTGCTTGCATGCATGTTAGAAGCTGCAACTCCAGTAAGGGGGAGGAGTAGTGGGCTATGGCTATAGGTTGCTTGAGAAGATGGTGTTTTTTTTTATGGTGCTTATAAGGTAGGATTTACATGTGCTTGCAGTTCCTTGGATGATCATCCTCAATGGCTCTTTACTTCCCTGTACTTGTGAATCTTGTAGGACTATGTCAAATGCAAATTATTGATTGTGAGGTAATGTATTTGTGGAAGTAGACATGGGAGTGTTATCTTGTATTACCTCCCCACTCCTTCGGTTGTAGTCAATGTAGTTTGGTGCAATCTCCAATGTATATGTTGATACTTTTGGATGATTCCATGTATGGCTGGTAAATCTTGGAGGCCAATTAATGTTTCTGCTTTTTCAAAATTATCTTGCATTTAACATGTCAAAAGAGACCATCACTAGTTTGCACTCACCCTTAGTTAAATTAAATTTGAAAGTCTCATTCACTTTACAATTTGAGAATCATAACATTCATCTTAAGAGCATGGAACTTCAGACCATAAACCTTTTATTTATGAAGATTTTATATAAAACAAATATTTTCAAATAATTTTAAAAATTCTATTGTTGAATTTTGTTCGAATTGAAATTTTTCCATCCGAATTTCTATCATATCATACTGAATTCGTATTCGAACTTGGTAACTATGATTACAACTATGAAACTAATGGATTTTGTTCATTCAAATCCTTCTTCCCTAATCTTTAAATTGATCATTCCCTTTTCTCAATTCTATGTGTCTTTATCTTCACACTCTTCAACTTTATTATTAATGATTATAACAAAATTGACGTGTTTCATGATACTTTTTCATGTTATATCTTTTGAAAATACTCCATATCTCTCTTTTCATATGCCTTGTCCAAAGGGTATGATCCATGAGATGTATTATTTATAGTATTGAATAGTTGGAACAATAAATCTAATGCTTGGGTAAGATTATTAAGGAAACTATAAAAAAAACATACAATTACAATTATATTGTCATATCTATGTCTTAATGGTACATGCTCCAACATGCATATTAGAACAATCAATATCATAATAAGAATAATAAAATTGTCTTCATCAATATTTTTTATCATGGATCTCACTAAGTTCCATTCACATCTTAACCTAAATAAACAAGCACATATGCAATTATATTAGAATTTCGTATTTCCAAAGGACTATAAAGCAAGCTTACCCAATATGGATGGTTGGTTGGCATGGCTGGAATCTACGTATAAACAAGAATTGTTGGCACATAATTTTTCATATTTGATATCAATCTTTGAAAATAGAGAAGCATTATCCTTCTCAAGTTTGATAGCCCCTTTGATCTTCATCACTACTTCAATGAAGCTCTGCCAAGAAGATGGTATGGTCTCAACACATCAAATTACTAATTTGGCAATGCAAGAGATGGATTTGACGTTGTAATTTATACCCAATCTCTTCTCTAAGATTTCATCTTTGGCCAGGAATTCCATCCATCCCTACATACAGTGTCACCTATGGTTAGTACATGGATATATGTGTTCCCTATGTGAAGTTTTGACAACTTTAATGCCATTTTTAATGATCACTCAAAATCTATGTTCCCTATTTAAGAATATAAGAATATTCTTAATAATCTCACAAATCCATTGGTTGAGATTTCACCAAGTATATGTCGATTGCTTCTTAAACATGGGTTAGTCATTTAACCGTTGTATTATGGAGTTAGTCATTAAGGTGTTGTATTAAGGAATTATGGATTGGATATTAATTAGTGGTCATCCAGCTGCCATGTATCAAAGAGCGTTGTGAACCATACTTTCAACGGAGGTTTTCCATGTAGCAAGTAGGTTTGTCACGTAACAAGGATGCACAATTGTTTTCATTTGCTCACATTCTTAGACCTTTGGACCCTCCTATACCTGGTTTGATTGCCATAAAGACTCCAACCTATAGCCATGGAGACGTGACAGTTTTTAATGAC
This sequence comes from Pseudotsuga menziesii, assembly GCA_001517045.1. Classification (NCBI taxonomy): domain Eukaryota; kingdom Viridiplantae; phylum Streptophyta; class Pinopsida; order Pinales; family Pinaceae; genus Pseudotsuga; species Pseudotsuga menziesii. The sequence continues at coordinate 258,287 of LPNX010369345.1, read as the reverse complement.
AAGGGGCAACTCCTCATAGGTCGTCGATAAACTACGAAGCAACCAAAGGAACCGCTCCCTTAAAGAAGACCTTTAATGTAATTAAATAACTGAATATCCAATCTAAGTAGGACAATAGGTTGTAATCCATAAAGGACAATTATAATAAATGTATAAAATATGAGATGATGATTACAAATAAGAGGGCCTGTACAAAAAATCCCTAAATGGCACCTTGGTGTCTCTTCACAAAGAGTTACATCCCTTGATACTTATTATTATTTATTTTGTGCTTATTAATATATTTATGTTGATAACATTGCACACCCCTTTTAAGATGCTTTGTGCTCTCTAATGCTAACCATGAACCAATCTAGAAATTGACAAAATCAACACCATGGAGAAAAAAATGCAAACCTTTGATGAAAGATAGATGGCTATAGGTGAGCATTGAAGCTAGACAAGTCAAGAATCCATCACCAATTGTGCATTTTTTGCACCTTGGATGCTTAAGAGACAAAAATCGTTCTTGCAAGCAATTCTTATGACACATCCAAAAAATTGGGTTCTTTCTACCCACGCTAAAAAACATTGGAGGGAAGAATACTCCTAAGGGGCTATTGAGCAAAGAAAGGGAGGATATTCCATGTGTTGTTGATGGCTAGATGAGATCTTTGTAATGCATTGTAGTGAGCATATTGGTTAAGATTGAGAGTTGATGGGTTACGATAAGAGAGGTAGAAGCCTATAACTTGGTTCCTTCACCCTATTGGCCTCATAGCTCAGATTGGGGGTTGTATCTGCACTAGATATCCATGGTTGAGTGGAAAATCACTCTTATGTAGCCATATTTTTTAACCAAATTCTAATATAATATAAGTGCCTTGTTGTTGTTTATGAATATGCAAATTTTATGTTTATTTATATTATAAAAATTTATGTATTTTGCATTATGTGTGTGATTATGCTCGATTATGTTCATCGGCATTTAGTTGCCATGAATTGTTATGAACACATGCTAGTTAATCCATTACAACCTTTAATTTGCACTATGCATGCATTTCATTAAGTTCTAGTCCTCTCTAGGAACTTTAGTCTGTTGGTATTACAGATAAATTGTCTCCAAGGGTTGGAATTCAGAAACCCTATTCCTCGCTACCCGTCCCATGGCTAGGAATGTTGGACAGGATGTTGTATGTGGTCACAAAGATGAATCCCTCAATACTATGCTAGCAACAAATGAAGAAAACATTGTAGATATGATTCAAGTTAAAGGGAAGGGTATGAAAAAGAAAAGTCCCACTCTTAAGAAGTAGGTTACGAATAAGGAGAATGTTTTCAAAATGGAGCCTAGGAATGAATCCCCTAACTTAGAGATTACTGAAAACCATCAAAATGAATTCTGTGAGGTGGGTAAGATGGATAGGGAGGACTCTAACCAAAGGAGGCTAATACTCCATAAGATAGGCCAAGGAGAAAGTGTTGTTTCAAACTCTAAAAGTATGACTTCTTCATAGAACCCTAATGAAGAGTATTTGCCAAGCCATGAGATGAAGTACCACTTTAGGTTGAATGCAAAAAGGTTGATAGGGAATCGCTGGTCATAGTAAGGGGATTGGACATAAGGACTATTCCTTCCTTAGCTCAAACATGACCATGGAGGAGATCTTATCTTAAACTAGCCTAAACAAAAGGTGGAGAAGAAAATAGATGAAAGAAAACAAACCACCAATGTTAGTGAATGCTATCATAGATAAATTTTCCTCCTATAAAAGATAGGTGGAGTCCAAATAACTATAGGAAATAAGCCACTATCAATTCGCTTGTTTCCTCTTGCTTCCAAGTTAGCACAGACTAACTTCAGGGGGTAACTCTAAGTGATCTAAGGTGTCAACTGCAAAATCAACACTAGTAAGTAATATCACAATCGAAATAAAGTTGTTGTTTTGCGTAAATTCTATGAGTAAATTATTTGGACAAGAAGCAAAAATCCCACTAAAATTGCCAAAAGCACATGAAAGACGATGCAAAAAATAACAAATAAATTTGGACATGCAAACCACTACAAAACTACAATAAAATTATTAATTGTTTTGTAAAACTAAGATGAACAACAAATCATTCTCATTGTTTTCTATCTGGAAAACACATTAAATGTTTATCATATTTTATATATTTTAATACACATGCAAACCAAGAAAGTGGTATAACTCCCTTCATTTTCTGCAATAGATGTTGAAATCAGCAAATTAAGCTACCCGATTTTTGGACAGCAAACCAAGAAAGTGGTATAACTCCCTTCATTTTCTGCAATAGATGTTGAAATCAGCAAATTAAGCTACCCGATTTTTGGACAGAAAACAAAAGAAAATCAATTAATATGTATGATTTATGTGCCTAAAAATGCATGGAAATTAAATAAAATCGATAAGTTCATTTTGAATGACTAAAACAACCGAGCAAACTGCCATGTGCAAGATAAGAACTCAAATAATGAATGAAAGAAAAAAGTTAATTGATTCATATTACTCAACTTACTATTAAGCATACAATAAAAGCAAGAGTAAATAAATAATAGAAGTTTTGAACACAAGTATTGGTCACCAAGAAAGTAGTTAATAAGCCTTTATTACCACCGGTTCTAGAAGAACAAACTCCTTCACAAATAGAAAATAATAACAATAATGAATACAATGTCATTCAACAAATAACAAATAATAAAAGTTTTGAACACAAGTATTGGTCACTAAGAAAGTAGTTGATAAGCCTTTATTACCATGGGTTCTAGAAGAACAAACTCCTTCACAAATAGAAAATAATAACAATAATGAATACAATGTCATTCAACCAACACTTGTACTTTATTGCTAAATCTCAATCACACATTCTTTAGTAAAAAACATGAAGCAAGTAGGGGAAGCAAGCACCAATAACCTTCCTCGCTTGCTTGTACAATAATCTATATTAAAAAAGAGAAGCAATAATAGAAAATTGAAATATAATACAAACATAAAAATAGAATAAAAAGCTCTAAAATAGAATCTAAAAATACTCGAAGTGTATGACTCCATCTTCATGTAATGAATGATGAATGATCTAACAAAAGTACCAAGAAGCCTATAGAAATTGTTCTCTTCCCTAAAATAAAATTTAGGGTAAAATGAGATATGATCCCCATAATAACAAAAGTGGAGCGCTTCATCTCTATGGACCGTTAATAAGTTCTTTTTTTTTCAGAGGAAAAAATACCAGTCTTTGATATTCAGTTGAATGAAAAAGACATCATATACAAAACAGTCATGCCAGCAAGAAACAATAAGTGTACAAACAGCACAAAAGCAAACAATGATCAAGCCTGCTAATCAGCTAACAGCAGAACAAAAGTCTGATCTCAGCAGACTTTATCATCATTCCTGAAAGTCAGGTCAGATATATCAGTAATATCGAAGGTGAACTCCAAGCATACATCCTAAGCAGAACTTGCTGGCAGAAAGACTCAATCATGACAGACAAGAAAGAAATAATGCTGATACAAAACATATGCTGCTAAATGGTACATATCAGCAGCTAGAAAAGTATAAAGTGGTCTTGTGCAATGACCAATCCATCCATATATTCAGAGAAAGTACCATAACCCATCTCCAATTTCAGAGCCTGTTTAGAGAGGCTGTCTGCCAGCGAGTTATGCTCTCTGAAAATATGCTTGAAGCTCACCTGAGGGTCCAGTTGCAGCATAAGTCCAATATCGTCACACCAGTGCCTCAATGTAGGAAATATCAAGGGCAGATAGTCTGTTGAGCCATGAAATAATAACCAAAGAGTCTCCATAAATCGTGTGCATGGGCAGACCCATAATCGTACTTACTCTAAGTACAGCCCAAAGAGCCAAAAGTTCTGCTCGAGTATTCGTACTACATCCACAGCCCAAAGAGAAGCAATAGAAATGGCTGTCATTCAGATAGATCACAAACCCAGCACCTCCAACCTGATTTGCAGCAGCACCGTCAAAAAAACCACATGGAAAAAGCATCAATGGTTTGGGTCCAATGTTCCGGTTCCTATGAGTTTTTTGAGGTACAGGGTACAGTTTAATAAAACATTCAACCCAGTTGATGAGAGCCTGAGACAATGGCGACCAATTCTCGAAAATACATTTATTTCTGGAATTCCAAATGCACCAGGCACATACTAATACCACCCCATGAATCCATCATCCATCTTTATCCATCAAATAAGGCCCCATCCAAGAAAGAATCGGGGTAAGAATTTATCCTACGAGAAGGATTTTTGTTATAAAGCAAAAAAATTAGCAAGTGGAAGCTTCCTCAAATTCTTATGGGAGGCAAAGATAAAGAAAGTCCCACTCTTATCAACCAAGAAGCTTCTTCCAATAATTCGAATTATACTCCACCTATTAATTACTTTATGATAAAAAATAATAATAAAAGAAGTATGTGGCCAAGAATATAACAACCAAAAATAGATGGTACATGTCAACTCATCATAAGACCAAGGCCCTCTAGAACATATTGGCCAAAATAAAAACTTCTCAAAATGCCATGAAATTTGACCTTGATGTTGTTCTTCAAAAACATGGCCACATCCCGCTAAATAAATGAAGTCAAAACCCTTGACAAAAAAGTTTTTGATGTTCTACTTCAAAAATATGGCCATATCCCGCAAAAAAAATAAAGTCAAAACCCTTGACAAAAAAGTTTCATGATCTTGGATCACCCTCAATTTTCATCTCAATGTTGTGTATCCAAAAATGTGTTTCTCTGAAACTGCAAAAGGTATGTTTTTAAACTTAGGTTTGACCAAGTTTGATGAAGGCCCTAGAGAGCTCAAACTTTCACGAAAATTGGAATAACAAGCTCATCTCCCAAAAGGGTACTCGAATGTACAATAAGATTCCATGAAAAATAACATTTTCTAAAAATAAAATTTTTACCATTTTGAACAAAAAATTTAAAGTAGAATTTTTCCAATGTTGAAAATCTGAAAGTACCCTTTTGAAGAACTCAACCGTGGGTGCTCAAAATTGTCATCGACTTAAAAAAAAAACCAAGTTTCTAAAAATATCAAATCAAGAATCTGAATGAGCCCATCTCATTGTAATCATCCCCCTGTATAGCCCCAAAATCTGCATGTCACTTGTATGCATAGGGCTCCCTGCTATATGAATAACCTTCTATAAATAGCATAGAACATGCCAAGGAAACCTATCCATTTGATATAAACACGATATGTCCTCTTGATGTCACTGTTTGTGAACCACCTACAAAAAAATCTGTCAAATCCTCAACCCTTCAGCGATAAAAGACTTGTGATCATGTGCCAAGTCTAACTAGCACTCACAAACCGTCACTGTTGAATGATGGACTGAACAACTAGTGCATCCAGTAATGTACCCACAAATCATCTATGATAAATGGCCCAAATCCATGTTCCCCCAAGTTTCTAGGACATGGGGGCACCGAAGCGAGGACGTGTGAAGACCAGATGGGACATCTTTAAAATTCTAAAAATAAAATAACCCCCCCTGCCCCCCCCCCAAAAAAACAACAACAACAATTTATTTGATGTAAATTCATCATTGTGCAATGCATATATTAAATACATTGATTTTGTTTTAAATAGTACCAACTAGAGACTGTAAAAAGTAAAAATAATGGGAAAGAAAAACATAATTTGATGGAAAAAATAAACTAATATGTGGGGGAAATATGAATTTTGTTTAAAAAAAAAAGACATATGGAGAGGTGAAGGTACAGCTGGCTCTTTAGCAGATTTGCTAATTAAAATGTTTGAAGATCACGGAATGTGTGATGTGGAACCTGTGGAACTTATCCCAACATCGAGTAATAAAAGAAAGGAGTGACAAAAATATTGAATACTTTCTGAAGGTTTGCTGGAGGATATTTGGAGGGTAAGACCCTGCACTGGAGTGGGAGGCTCCTCTGATCACAACCTGTATGCTTTCAGTTGGAAAAGGAGGATAAAAACCCACCTGCACCTTTCAAATACAACCCTCCTTGGATTCAATCTGATGAATATGAGGAAACAATTCACCAACTATGGTCTCCTTATGATGAATCTAAAGAAGACTCAGCAATGCAGCAAATGCAGGATGGTTTAGTAAAGGTAAAGAAGGATTCTATGAAGTGTTCAAAAAAGATGAGGTATTGGAAAGGGTGCAAGAAAAAATGGATAGGGCATATAAAGACTATTCAGGGGGCGTGTTTTCTGAAGAAAGTTTGGAGGATATAAAAGTTTTAGAAGAGGAAAACAGGAAGATATTGAAGAATAAGGAAGACAAATGGAGGATTAAAAGCAGAGCTATCTGGATCAAGGAAGGAGATAAGAATAGAAGGCAAATGGAGGATTAAAAGCAGGGATATCTGGATCACGGAAGAAGATAAGAATACAAGGTTTTTCCATAATTTTGCAACCATGTGAAGAAATCAGTATACTGCATGGAAAATAAGGGGGAAAACTGGGAAGAATGTCAATTGTTTTCAAGATATTGTTGAAGAAGGAGTGAGGTATTTCGCTTATTTGTATAAAGAGCCACCTAGGGAAAATATAGCAAAGATAAAGGCCATATGAATATTTCAATTCTTACCCAGTTTTGTTAATCAAGAATAGAAAGAAAAAATAATGGAACAAGTGGGGAAAGAGGAGATCAAAGCAATGGCCTTTACTTTCAAGCATGATAGAACTCCAGACTCGGATTGCCCATCATGAGCTTCTGTGATTTAATGGAACATGATTTACTCAAAAAAGTTGAAGAATCTAGGAATGACGACAGCATCTTAGGAGCTTATAAATTCACGTTCTTGGCAGTTATTCCCAAGAAGGACCATCCAAACCCTTTTGAGGACTTCCGACCCACCTCATCATGTAATGCTATATACATAATCATCGGAAAGGGGATAGCTTCTAGGCTCGAACCTATCTTATCTGAAGCTATCTCTAGTGACTCGTGAGTAGTTTGGGTTGCATGGAGGAAGGAAAATACATGATGCTATAGGGAATGCTCAAGAGGCTCCACTCAGGAAGAAGACAAGACAAAATCAACCTTCATCATTAAACTTGACCTCTCCAAAGCTTATGATCAAGAAGGTGATCTGTATTTGAGATTAATATTAATGCATGTAGGATTGTCTCTCCCTTTCATAAATTTGATAGATGCTTGTCTATGAAATGTCTCCTTTGTTGTATTGGTAAATGGATCTTCCTCCTTCTTTAAAGCTTCCAAAGGGCTAAGGCAAGGATGCCCACTCCGCCCCTTCCTTTTCTAGTTAGTGGCAGAAGGTCTAAGTAGTTACATTGCACACCTTAAAAGAGAAGGGAGATTCAAAGGTGCTCAGCTAGTAATCTCTGGCTCACACATTTACTATTTGTAGATGATGTAATCCTCCTTGGAGATGGAACAATAAGGGAAGCAAAAGTAATCCAGCAAGCACTAAAACTCTTCTGTGATGTCACAGGGATGGTGGTCAATATCCAAAGCTCTACTATTTAACTTTAGTAATGTCCCACCTATGCTTAAACAGGGTATCAAAGCACTTACGGCCTATAACATGCAAAGGATGGGAACCGGAGTTAAGTAACTGGGATTTGATCTGAAGCCTAACTCTTATGGAACAAATATTGGTTAAAAGGGAGAAGAGGATTAAAGTCTGGTGTAATCGATAGCTTTCTATGTTGATGTATTTGTAACTTCGGAATGTATTCACCTGTATATCTTATGTCTTGTACCCCGATGTTTATTCCGGGAAGTGTCTATAATGTATTTGAGTCATGTCATGCCCCGATGTTCCTATCGGGAGATTCAATAATGTAAACAAGTCATGTCAAGTCATTGTGGGTAACCCTCCTATTGTTCAAGGGTTAAAGTTCCCGTAGTTGCGAGGCCCTAGGGTTATTAGACTCTCCTAGAGAAGTTGGCCCTAGTGAGTTATTGTCAAGTCAGGAATTAGTATAAATAGAGAGTGAGCCTCTCTATTTATCACACATTCACTCACACTCAGTTGTAGCGCATAACTAAGAGAGAAGAAGTTGCTGGGGCAAGAGAGAGAGAGAGACTACTGTAGTCGAGAGATCATCTTACTGTTTTGGGGTTTTACTTTTGGTGTTGATTCTATCTCTGAGAAAGTTGCGGGGTTTTCTCCTTTATGGTTTCCCCGAGGAAAAACATTGTGTTCATTGTCTCTTATGTTTGATTGTTGTGCTTGTTATTCTCTCAGTTAAAGATCCTAATATAATGCTAGCTTAAATGATAAAAATCTAACATGGTATCAGAGCTAACCTGAGAAGAAGACACTGTGTAACTGCGGAAACTAGGGCTTCCTACTTTTTGGATCTCTCTCCACGAATTTTCAGCAAAAGAAGGTTGCCCTGACTCTCCTCTCCAGGGCGCATCTTTTTGTCGAAGCAGAATCTGATTCTGAGCATTTTCAGTTTTTGACCCGACACTACTGCCGAAAATTAGGGCTTTCCACAGATGTGGAATTTTTGAGTGAGCCCTCCTCAAAATCGAAGTTTAGAGATCAAGATCAAAGCTTCTAGTTGGACAGAACTCCGGGAAAGTCAAACCCTAATCTACTCCTGAACCAGCTCTGCAGAAATTCAGCTCCAGATCCAGATCTGACATCTTAACCTGGTAAGATCTAAATCTTTTGTATTTCCATTTGAGGTTCTCAGTTAAGATGTCTCATCATACCAAGCTTGATGAAAAGCTTGAGGGAGCCGATAACTTCCAAGCCTGGAAGTATAGGATCTCCCTGGTCTTGGAAGAAAATGAGTTGGACTCCTATATCAATGAGGAGGTTCCAGTTCCAGAGGGAGATGAGGCTAAGGCCTTACACAAGAAGAAATTGGTCATGGCTATGAGGATTATTGCTGATTCAATTAAGGATCACCTCATACCACAGGTGTCCTCCCTAAAGACACCTAAAGCTATGTTTGATGCCCTGACCAAACTGTTTGAAGGGAAGAACATAAATCGGAAGATGACTCTGAGAAACCAATTGAAGAATGTAAAGTTCCAGAATGCGGAAACCATCCAGTCTTACTTTACAAGAGTCTCTCAGATCAAAGAACAACTTGAAGCAATGGATGAAGAAGTGGAGAATGCAGAGATTGTGATGACCACCTTGAATGGTCTCCCTAGGACATGGGACTCTTTCATTCAAGGGATCTGTGCCAAAAAGAAGCTAGTCAAGTTCAACAGATTATGGGAAGAATGCTCTCAAGAAGAAGCTTGGACAATAGCTCGAGAAGAAAAGATGGGAAGTGAAGATCAAGCTCTCACAGTCCACACCAAGAAAACCAGAAGGGACCATCATCACTCCAAAGGTAAGAATTCACACTCTAGAAGAGATCTGTCTACTATTAGATGTTACACATGTGATGAGAAAGGAGACATATCCAAATACTGTCCTAAAAACAAAGGGAACTCTCACAAGAAAAGGGGAAACAAGAGAAGACAACATGCTCATGCTACAGAGGATGATGAACCTTCCACAAAGAGAATCAGACAAGAAAGTGATGATTCTTCAAGTGATGAAGAATATGTGTTGATCTCCGGTCTCACGAGAACTATCTCACATGGAAGCAATGATTGGCTTATAGACAGTGGTGCTTCCAAACATATGACGGGATTCAAAGAATCCTTTGGGAAACTATCTGAACATGAGTCACCTCACAAGGTGAAACTTGGGGATGACTACCGGTATCCAATAAAAGGTAGTGGTGAATCCTCCTATAAGCTAGACTCGGGAAAGTCTATGAAGATGAAAAATGTATTGTTTGTACCAGGACTAAAGAAGAACCTCCTCTCCATATCTCCATTGGATGCGAAAGGAATGAGGGTTGCTTTTGTAGATGGCCAAGTTCTTATGTGGCCAAAGGGAAAGACTTTTGATGATGCAGTAGTGATTGGGGAACAAGGAGGAGGTCTATACAAATTGAAGGGCCAACCATAACAAGCTTTGGTTCATGACTCGGTAGAACCAAATGAACTTTGGCATAGAAGGCTTGCACATGTGCATTACAGGGCGCTACCACTTGCAAGCAAAGCTGTTGAAGGTCTTCCAGAAATGCAGACAAAACATGATGGTGTCTGCAAAGGATGTGCAAAAGGAAAGAACACAAAGAAGACATTTCCAAGTAGCGAGAGCAAGGCAAAAGGAATCTTGGAAATCATCCACTCCGATGTATGCGGTCTGATGTCATCCAGTTCATTAAGCGGGTATGTATACTATGTTTCTTTTATTGATGATTTTTCTAGGAAGACATGGATATACTTTATGAAGAACAAAGATGAAGTATTCAGCAAGTTCAAGGAATTCAAAGCCTTGATCGAGAACCACACAGAAAAGAACATCAAGATTTTTCAATCAGATAATGGCGGAGAATTCACATCGAATGAATTCAAAGACTTATGCAAAGATTCAGGGATTAAGAGGGAGTTAACCACTCCATATAATCACAACAGAATGGGGTTGCAGGAAGGAAGAATAGAACGATCATGGAAGCTGCAAGGGCCATGCTTCATGATCAAGATCTTCCCATGCATCTATGGGCAGAAGCTGCCAGAACAGCGGTGTATGTACAGAACCGTACTCCACACAGAGTACTCGAGAATAAAACACCTGAAGAAGTCTTTTTCGGCAAGAAACCAGAAGTCAGCCATCTCAGAATATTCGGTTGTCCAGTGTACATACACATTCCGAAAGAAAAGAGGACAAAGTTAGATCCTTCAGGAAGGAAGGGTATATTTGTGGGATACTCTGAAAGCTCGAAGGCTTACAGAAAATACTTCCCAGGATTCAAGAAGATTGACATCAGCAGGAATGTAACATTTGACGAAGACTCAGCTTACAACAAATCCAGAAAGAGCCTTGCTGAAGAACCTGAAGAAACAGAAGTACCCAAAATTCATGACACAACCATGAACGAAGAAATTCAAGAAGAAGATCGAAAATTAGAAGAACCTCAAGAACCTATAGATCCACCTCGGGTAAAGAATCCTCACAAGAGGAAATCTGCTTGGGTACGATAAGTTATCCAAGGTGCAGAAAGATATGGGGCTCCAAAAGAAACACACAGAGAAAGGAAAAGAACCAGATCCTATTCCAGTTATGTAGCCTTATTATGTGATTTCATTGATAAAGAACCTTCCAACTATGAAGAAGCGACAGAAAAGAAGAGTGGAAGGATGCTATGATCGAAGAGTACCAATCGATCATGAAGAATGATGTTTGGGATGTTGTCCCAAGACCTGAGGGGTAGTCTGTGGTGACTTCCAAATGGATCTATAAGATCAAGCATGCTGCAAATGGTAGCATAGAGAAATATAAAGCAAGATTTGTGGCTTGTGGTTTCTCCCAGAAAGAAAGGAATAGATTATGAATAAACCTTTGCTCCTGCAGCCAGATATATTCCATCAGATCAGTACTTGCTTTAGCTGCAGTAATGAAGTGGAAAGTACACTAGATGGATGTCAAGACAGCTTTCTTGAATGGTGTAGTAGAAGATGAAGTATATGTGGAACAACCACTGGGATTTGAGACACATGACAGAGAGACTCATGTGTGTAAATTAAAGAAAGCCCTGTACGGTTTGAAACAGGCACCCAGGACATGGTACAACAGAATTGATAGCTTTCTATCCAGTTTGGGCTTTACCAAGAGTAAAGCAGATTCCAACCTTTACTACAACCTTTACTACAAGGTTGAAGAAGGGAACCCAGTGATACTCTTGCTTTATGTAGATGATTTGTTTGTAACAGGAATGGATGGGTTGATAGCTAATATGAAGAGGAAGTTTGCTGCCGAGTTTGAAATGAAAGACTTGGGTATGATGCACTGTTTTCTAGGAATGGAGGTGTGGCAGAATGCGGATGGAATCTCCCTTGGACAAGGGAAGTATGCGGTAGAGATCCTGAAGAGATTCGGGATGATGGACTACAAGGCCATGACCACACCTATGGCATCGAACCTGAAGCTATTGAGTGACGCTTCATCCGAGTCGGTTGATGCCACGATGTATCGTCAGATGATTGGGTCCTTGATGTACCTGACGAATACGAGACCGGATATTTGCTTTGCTGTGAACACCTTGAGCCAGTTCCTGACAGATCCGAGACATGTTCACTTGATTGCTGCAAAGCATATTCTGAGGTACCTAAAGGGTACAGTTGATTATGGGCTCAAGTATAAGGCTGATCAAAAGATTAACCTGGAGGGTTATGTTGATTTAGATTGGGCAGGCAGTGCCATTGATAGGAAGAGCACTTTAGAGTGCTGCTTCAGTATGGGATCAGGTGTGATCTCTTGGTTTAGCAGGAAACAGTCTTGCGTGGCACTGAGTACAATATGTCGCAGCTTGTTCAGCTAGTTGTGAGGCAGTATGGCTGAGGAAGCTACTGTCTGATTTATTTGATCTCCAGTTGGATGCTACTTGTATATATTGCGACAACCAGAGTTGTGTGAAGTTGTCTGAGAACTTGGTGTTCCATGACAAGTCGAAGCATATCGAGATCAACTATCACTATATCAAGGATATGGTGCAGAGAGGAGCAATGAAGCTCCAGTATGTTGCGACAGACGAACAAATAGCTGATGTGTTGACTAAGCCATTGGCTAGGGTGAAGTTTGAATACTTCAGGGAGAAGCTTGGTGTTCTCCAGATCAAGGTTCCTTCCAAGAGGAAGTGATGAGTCCGTGATGTGCCCTTCTGACATGGTGAGAGGATTGGTTCCTTCCATGGTCAGATGTAAGTGCTGTGCCCTTCTGACATGGTGAGAGGATTGGTTCCTTCCATGGTCAGATGTAAGAGCTGTGACATGGTGAGAGGATTGGTTCCTTCCATTGTCAGATGTATGTGATGATGCCACATCCAGCATGAAAAAGGGCTGGCTCAGTGAAGACACATCCAATATGAAAAAGGACTAGCTCTGTGTAGGTCCCACATCTAGCATGAAAAAGGGCTGGCTCTGTGAAGACACATCCAGTATGAAAAAGGACTGGCTCTGTGTAGGTCCCACATCCAACATGAAAAAGGGTTGGCTCTGTGAAGACACATCCAGTATGAAAAAGGATTGGCTCTATGTAGGTCCCACATCCAGCATGAAAAAGGGCTGGCTCTGTGAAGACACATCCAGTATGAAAAAGGACTGGCTCTGTGTAGATGCCACATCTAGTATGAAAAAGGACTAGCTTTGTGATGATACATCCAATATGAAAAAGGACTGGTTCTGTAGATGTACATCCAGCATGAAAAAGGGCTGGCTCTGTCGAACTTCCTGTGACGAGAAGAATCAAGAGATAGCACCTGTGATGATGACCTAGTGATGATCTAGATCGAGTGATGATGATCCAGCAGTGATGATCCAGCAGTAATGATCCAGATTGAGTGATGATCCAGATCAAGATGAAGATGACTTGAAGATGAAGATAACTTGAAAATGAATATGACTTGAAGATGAAGATGACTTGAAGATGAAGATGACGAAAACTCATTGACGATCCAGATGATACAGAGAAGAAGACCCATGTTGATAAATTGTGTCGAGAGAATACCTTCCTAGTTAAGAGGGAGTGTTGATGTATTTGTAACTTCGGAATGTATTCACCTGTATATCTTATGTTTTGTACCCAGATGTTTATTTCGAGAAGTGTCTGTAATGTATTTGAGTCATGTCATGCCCCGATGTTTTTATCGGGAGATTCAATAATGTAAACAAGTCATGTCAAGTCATTGTGGGTAACCCTCCTATTGTTCAAGGGTTAAAGTCCCCGCAGTTGCGGGGCCCTAGGGTTATTAGACTCTCCTAGAGAAGTCGGCCTTAGTGAGTTATTGTCAAGTCGGGAATTAGTATAAATAGAGAGTTAGCCTCTCTATTTATCACACATTCACTCACACTCAGTTGTAGCGCATAACTGAGAGAGAAGAAGTTGCTGGGGCAAGAGAGAGAGAGACTACTGGTGTCGGGAGATCATCTTATTGTTTTGGGGTTTTATTTTTGGTGTTGATTCTATCTCTAAGGAAGTTGTGGGGTTTTCTCCTTTATGGTTTCCCCGAGGAAAAACATTGTGTTCATTGTCTCTTATGTTTGATTGTTGTGCTTGTTATTCTCTCAGTTAAAGATCCTAATATAATGCTAGCTTAAATGATAAAAATCTAACATTCTATAGAGGCAGGTTGACAATTGTCAAAACAATATTGGAGGTAATATTACTCTACTAGATATCTCTAGCTCTCATTCCAAGATCCATCTTGACAAAAATTAGAAGATTATGTTTGCAACATTCCACTTTCTATGGAAAGGGAAGAAGGACAAAGGAATGGCTCTAGTTGCTTGGGAAAGGTTATCAAGGCCTAAGGCAGTGAGTGGATGGGGCTTAAAGAATCCCTTCCTGTGTGGTAAATCATTGGCTGCCAAAAGTTCATGGAGGATGATCTCCATGAAAGAACTCTGGCAACATGTTACGAAAAAGAAATACATAAGACCTAAATACATAGAAGGATGGGTTCTCAGCTTTGTCAAAAAGTGTCAGATAATGGATCCATATTTCGAAAAGCCATGGTAGTGGCATTCCTGTGGAAGTTATTTAGGATGGTAGATTGGGAATGGAAGGAAAATCAGTATAGGACTGGACCCTTGGGGGTTGGGGCTAAGGATGATTATAAACTATCGGTTGGGGCTAAGGATGATTATAAACTATCTGATCAATTGAGGAGATAATTAGCTCAAATACAAATCTCTACCTTAGCTGATGCATATGATCAGCAGAGTGACTTGATGTGGACTTCAGGATGGAAGACAGCACAATCTCTAGGACTAGAAGACCGGCATATGGAGGAATGGAACCTATGTAGGAAAGGACTCATCAAGGCATCTCCTAACTTCAGGGTAGAGTAAGACGAGTTAGTTATGGACAGCAAATCCTTCAGGTGGATTCTACTCAGCAAAGATGTGGTACTCTTGCATTTCCTACAGATCAAGAAGGCAACAGTGGTGGAAAGAAATATGGAAAAATAATTCCCCCATGAAAATCAGGGTCTTCCTATGATTGGGAATAAATTACTTACAAGGGACAACTTTCAGTCCAGAACTTGGCAAGGTCCAGGCATGTGCTTTCTTTGTAAGGAAGACTGAGATATTCAAGTATCTCTTTTTGGAATGTCCCTATTCAAGACAAGTGTGGAATGAAGTTAAAGACCTTACCAGAGGAAAAGGAGTTTGGAAAAGGAACTCAGTGGAGGAAGCCCTAAGAGTTTCGAGAGAGGACAAAGAAGTAAATGAACATGCAGCTCTCCCAGCAAATACTTTATGGTCTATCTGGGGGGCCAGAAACTTGGCCATTTTTGAAGATCAGCAGATTCTCATATTCAAAGTTTCCATAGGATTAGATACACATATGTAGGGCTTCCAAAAGTGTCAATAAAAAGGAAAATCGGGCAAGTTAAGAAGTTAGAGATTGATAAATCAGTCCCATGGGGATTCTTTGATGCAGTGTTTAAGGGCCACCCTAGAAATAGTGGGGTGGGAGGTAAGTCCTTTAATTTTTACACTGCAATTATTGTATAGCCTTCTTATGTAGACTAGGGCAGGGCTCCAACAACCGGGTGGAGGTAATGGCCCTCATCATTCTGATGAAAGCAGCAAAAGAAAGATATGTAGATAGAGTTCAAGTGTTTGGAGAATCCAAGCTGATAGTGGAATGGATGAAAGAAGACTATACGAACCAGAATTTGACTCTTACCAATGCAGTGAAGAGAGCCAATGACCTCAAAGAAAGTTCTTCTAACATTTCTGTCATATTTTCAGGAAACACAATGCTGTAGCCAACAGTTTCGCAAAGAAGGCAGTGGAATCCAGATATGAACAGCTAGAGATGACAGAGACTGAAGGGGAAGAAGTTACAATTTTCCTCCAAAGCAGATTGTATCTTAGAACTTCATCTCATACCCCAGGTTGGGGGCTACATGTCTGAATACCAATGCTTGATATGTACACCACTTTTGGCTGCTCCTTAATGAGCTCTAAATGTAGCTTTTAAAAATTTAAACTGATGGGCAAATGCACAAGTTTTCTGGAATTTTGATGGAGTTTGCCGGGAGATTTTGCGCCTCCTTTTGGCATATGTATGCCTACCACTTAGATAGTACAGAATGTATCCCTACCTATTTCTGACTATGAAATAAAATTAACACGACTTTTCCCTTCAGTTAAAAGAATTAAGAAAAAAGATTCAAAGGCAACAGTTTCTCAGATGTAGATAAATAAAATTCACTAGTTCCACATGCCATAAATGTTATGAGTTTTCCATTGGCTTCTCAGCATTGTCTATTACATGTAGGAAATATTTCTCCAAGGAAAATCCAAGCTAGCATGGGAACACATTGCACAATAATTTCATAGTTTTGCTAACAAACCAGGTGAATTCAAAAAATTCCTGGGATGAATAAATTAAGCATTTACCTGCTGAAGAGCCATATGTTGTTCAGTTTATAATCTTGCCATCTCCAGACATGTTTCCATGGAAATTTATACTTCATAAGTATTACAGGATTGAAAAAATAAACTATACACTTAGAAAATGAACCAAAGAAAATAGCAAATGTGAGGTACTTACAAGGTTCCATATTTGAAAAGCATTGAGCTGATCCACAGAATTTCCCATATACCATTTGCATGGTAGGATGTTACATAAACATTTCCATTCACTGTGAAATACCAAGCTGAACCCTATACAATATTGAAAGAAAGTGAGATACGATAGTTTGCAAGTGAAACAACTTGTTCAATTCATGAACCCTGCCAACACTTTTTCGTGTACTTTGCTTTTCACAATCATCCGGTTTGTGTTGGTAAGTTCATGAACTTAACGCTTCCAATCCTTATAGATTTTAGCAAGAAAAGAAACTAGTATAAATCGAAGTGTTAAGGATCACAAATATAAAAGACAACGAAAAGTGTCACAATGAACGGTAGTTCCGTTTCAGACTTGTATAAGTCTACACTAGAAATCGTATCCCATCAAGGCTTCATAAGCAAATACAAGTATTAATCTTCCATTCAATTCACTTAAAGAACACGGTGCATTTTCTGTTCTCTGAATGGTTAACCAGGTACAGCCGATGAGTTGTGTTTCCATTGCCTATATTACACCCCAGAACAGGGGTTTGCATACTTGATACAACTGTTTTCTGTTGTATGAACCAAAAATATTCAGTATTTGATATCAATGCTTTGTGCTTTGCGTTTCGTGAATCAACCAACCACTTATTTTACTTTTATAAAGAATAATGTTTCTCACTGTCGATGGGTCAATGTTTACAACAGCCAACTGTAAAAATATTAAGGACATTATAGAGTTAGGGTAGATGGATTATAACTTCTTTCATTACAGCCACCATAACCAACAAATAATTTGAACTTGGTGTCCAATCTCACCATCCTAGAATAATCCAATTGCCAGCAGTGACATACTTCATAACATAGTAAGAGTAAGGTAAACTGAATTTAAAGGCATCAATGTCTCAAAAATGGTTGTCCACTCACAGGAAGTGTCATAGGCTGTCAAAAATTAGTGCTAAGAACATATACCAATTTGAACTGGAGTTAATGTTTGAAACCATGAAAACCTTTCCATATTTATAATCAACACATCATGGATAGGCTATAATTATATATCACAGAAAAAATCAAAAGCCGAGCTAACTTTTTGCACTTTAAGAAATGGGGTCCTGTATGCACAAGTTACTATCAATCTCAATGCAAATTCCGAAGGCACACAAAGGTTAGCACAGTATTTGATGATGCATTTTTTTATTTTGCACTAGCATAGCTCAGAGTTCAAACATAACTCCTAACTTATTAGGCGTCTGTGTGCTCACCTCNAGGCACACAAAGGTTAGCACAGTATTTGATGATGCATTTTTTTATTTTGCACTAGCATAGCTCAGAGTTCAAACATAACTCCTAACTTATTAGGCGTCTGTGTGCTCCCCTCACCATGGCTACGGAAGTTTACATGCCGCTATTGATTGCATAATACCAGTTCAGCTAAAAGCAGTCCTTCTGGTTGAGTTGTACACCAACAGATCAACTTCTTTTCTGAACGGCATTGGACGGGTTGTGGCTGGGAGGTAAAGGGGCCGGCAAATCGTAGCATCTGACCGCGAGACGAATGCAGTCCATCCAGTGAAGAATCTCAGCATTTGGATCCTTCTCAACCAGTGCAGATGACACAGTAATCTGCAATTGCTGGTTATATATGGTAATCCGGCCCTGCACTCGTGCTAAACTACCCAATTGTACCTGTTCAGCTTGTTTAAGAGCCATTGTAGCCATGGACTCCATCTGTAACTTGTCCGTTTTAGAGTAGATTCTATTAGTCATATGGTTTAACCATAGAATACACGGAACACAGCCACTTCCATCATCTAGCTCAAACTTGAGGAATTTGTCCTTTCTTTCCCTGCTAACAACCACCCCTACCATCTCAACCTTCCTAACAGGCCTACCCTTTCTCCAAAAGGGCTCAGAGCCTCCTCTTGTAATTGGTTTTTGCAGAGACATAAAATCAAATGACAGGAGCTTCACATGAGAGAGACACATTGGATCCAGCCCCCATTCCCACATTGATTTCCCACCAACCATCTTGAAGATCTGTTCGCCCACGTTTACAAAATATTCGATTTCAAAATAGTTTGGGGTCTACTACTTCCATGCTCTCATGCTGAGAATTTTATGGGTTTAGGGTTTTTAAGAATTGTTTCTTCCCATGCGGAAAATTCTTACTTTATTATATATACTCTCTGTTAATCTCTGGCGTAACCTGTACTAGCCCCCTCAGTCCTTGGTGGCTGGTGAAATTGCAGAGTGTTGAAAAATTTGCTTTCATTTAGATGTATTCAGTTAGTGTGTGGCAGAATGGCTTACCTCTGAAGGTAGCTGCTTGAATTCCTCATGGCAGATGAGAAGGTTTCTTTGATACCGTTGAACTGCGCCGCGG
Organism: Pseudotsuga menziesii; assembly: GCA_001517045.1. NCBI lineage: Eukaryota > Viridiplantae > Streptophyta > Pinopsida > Pinales > Pinaceae > Pseudotsuga > Pseudotsuga menziesii. Next base: position 239,271 of record LPNX010369345.1, on the reverse strand, counting down.
AGTAAGGGCATCAAAACGACCATCTTCTGCCCTCTTGGCTGTTATATGGATAAGGTCCAGAACCTAAGTTTTCATGAATCTAATCAATTTTTTAGTTTTATATAAGTTTCAAATTTAAAGGTAGAGAAGTGTAACCTCGCGTGTTTTTAAGCTTACATAACACAACTCAACTAACAGAAAGTTCTAAATGAGAGAATCTAAAAAATAATAATAAACAGGAAAATTGATGTGTAAATATATCTCTACCGGGCATTAGATAAAATTATCAAATTCTATGTATGGAGCTAAGTTTTGGTCGGTATTTTTTTTTTTTAAAGTGTTTATTATTATTATTATCAAATTACATGGAACTAAATTTTGGTCGATATTTTTTTTTAAAGGAAAATAAGTGTTTTTTCATTATTCATTAGAAATTTAATCAACGAAACAATAAGATTGTTATAGTGTTTTTGGTTACATTTTCTTGAGAGATAATACTTGGTAGATTTGCTTTTTTTTTTTGAAGAGCAACTAGATTAAACACAAAGGATTTGATGAACATCTATACTGTAATAATAGTAATAATAGTGACTAGATATTATTTATTTTTTTATCGAAAGATGAGATTCGTAAGCAAAGAAAAAGAGATCAAAAGTCTATTTTATCTACGCCTTCAAGAGACAAATTGTAATGAGCAGTTGTTCGAGATTAGTTCAAAAATGTAGGCTGACTCGATTTGGAAAAATTGAACAAAGCAAAGAGATGTGAAAAAACAAATGATCTCCCAACTCGACCATGATGGAGAATATGGGGATACTAGAGTGGGTTGAAACTACCTTTATAGGTTTTGGAGTAAAGACCTAAAATTGCTTTTGATTGGCTAAGAGCTTGTCTTCCTCAAATGTAAGAAAACAAATTAATGGTCTAAGACCTAAAGGCATCTGGCAAGTTTGACTCCTTATGGACCACTAGCGGGTTATTTTAGGTGGCATGTTTTTCCTTGAATAACTAATATGACCTAAGGGGGCATATATGAGAATAAATGTATATAATATGACCCCAATGGGGGGCATATATGGGGCTAAATGTATACGTAATAGGGTTGGCCTAATGAAAGGTCCTCATGTGCAATGAGTGAATATATATATATATATAAAGGCAATGTAGTCTTGTTGAGGAACATGTAAAATGATTATAAGAATGTCTTGGGGTAATTGGAGAAGAATCTTATATTCTTTAAGGAGTTATTGTGTAACTTATCTCTCTTATATATCTTGGAGTTGTTCTCCACGTTTACATTGTTGTACATAATGTGTACTCTTCTCTCTTGTAATAATTTTGAGGGTTTGGTTCATAACAATAACAATGATGGGTCATCTGTTATTCATGGATAGAAACTAGTGATGGTTGTCCTCACTACTAGTTTGACAACTAAGTTATGATAGATTTTGCTACCTTCGAAAAAATGAAAAAAAAATTAACTTATTTGTTTCATCTTAGTGAAAGGTTAGACTACAACCAGGGTTTAGTATCCAAAGTTTTATGTCTGAGGTTGATGGCTAGATATTGTGAATACCACATGGCCCTTCCTTTCGTATCCCCAACGATGACAAGATTGAGATAATGATTGTTTTGTGTATATTTTTTATGGGTTGCAACTATCCTTTTGGTCTTAGATTATGAACTTAAATTGCTTCTAATTGACTAAGAGCTCATCTTCGTCAAAATCTACGGAAACTTGTTAATGGCCCAAGATGAAGAGGCATTTGGTAGGAGTGGAAAACTACCCTCTGATAGACTGCAAAGGGATTATTTCAGGTGGCTAGTTGTGTCTACACAAAATGATGCAGTTGCATGTTGGGGTCTTGAGATTGTATAAATACAGGCAAGGTCGGTAACCTTAAGTATTATAGGATTTTTCATACTTATGCGACAAAAAAAAGGGTAGAATAGTTGGTATTGGAGTAAGACTTAAAGCTATATCCAGTTGGTTGTTTACAACTCGGCTTAACATCAATGGATAAGAACCTCAACTTGACTTCCCTCTAGCAAGAGTGATAGTTTGTCCATATATTGCATAAATGATATTGTTATTTGTTGCAGACAAGTCTTTCGTTTGTCCATTTTTGTTCATGTTCTTTGTTGCTTGATTATATAGAAGACTAGAATAGCTCATGCTTTGCATGTTTTGTATTGTTGTATGATTTACTCATATTCTCAATATTCTAATATGGTATCAGAGCAGGTTCTTATACTCTACCTTCTCGAGTAAAATATTAGTTTTTTTTTCAAGCAAGATTGTCTCATGTTTTTAATTGAGCAATTAATATTTTGTAGTTTTATTTCCTAATCTATTTTTTTATGATGGAACACTGATCGAGAAACCCTAAGGTACTTCCCAATTTTTTTTAGGATGGTATCTGAGGTAAACCGTCGGCCCTGATTACAGTGCCTAACCCGGTGGGGACATCGAGTGAGGCCCCAACATAGGCACCCATGGATTTGATCCCGAGACCTTCTGCTAGCATAAATAGCTCTCAACCACTTGAGCTAATCCATCGGGGATTTTATGACCCAGTCTATAATACCCAAGTGATAGTTTTTTAGATCTTGGATTTATTCTACATATTTGAAAATTTTCAAACCCTAACTTTCACCATTAATTTCATAAAATTTCGAGTTTTTCTTGATTTATTTTTGTAGTTTTGAATTGAAATATATTGTATACTAACATAGCATTAAGGATCTGTCTTTTTGGCTTGCAGATATGGGTATTTTGTTGTTTTTGTTTCAGGTTATTGTAGGTTTCCATCTAGATGGCTTCGTCGACAATTTTGACAATTTTTTTACAGGTTTTCTTGAGTTTGGTAGTAATATGTGCCCTATACATTGTGAGAGAATGTATACACACCCTACCTTAAGCCAACCCCCATATGCATTTTTTTTGGCATTTTTTTCTTTTGACTATTTCTATTCATTGTTCTATGTAGAACATTTACAAATTTGTCAGTTTGTTAGAGAAATGTTTCGACATTGGTGATAAGGGGGTGGATGGATGTAACCATAGTGAATTTAATAAGGAATATGGGTGCATGGTGGATGAGAGAACCCACACTGGATGCAACATGGGGGGTTAGGTGCATCCACAATGGATGTAATAAGAGGGGTTTGGTTCGTGGTGGATGAGTGTATCCAACAGAAATTCTAGTGGGGGTGGGTGATGATATACCACCAGGGGTTGTAATATGGGAGGAAGATCCCCATGGGGAACTTCAAAATTCCAAGGGTTTTCATAAGGTGGCAAAGGTTTGCACCGACATTATATTGTGCCATGTGTATAATGTTAGGATTATTAATCCTCCCTTGTCCAATTTGGTCATATGTCTAAATCGGGAGTCCATCCAGTCTATATTTAGTCACTAACACCACTGGGTCCACTTGGCCTAATTGGGGCACATGTTTTAGTTACTAAAGTGCGGGGAACATTAATTGAGGCCTACTGCCACTGATTGCACTTGATTGCATTAGTTTAGGAGCCTCCTAGACCAATCCCTACAATTTAGGAGCCACTGAGAGTGCCGAAACCAACCAAGGTTAGTTCAGTTCAGTTGATGACTAGTCAAGCTAAGTTAGGAGTCAGTTACATTCAATTCTAGTCCTCTACATTCAATTAGCGCTAGGTTACATGACTGGACTCAGGAGGGGCACATTTCTCACCTACCACAGTCAGCTAGCCTTAGTCAACACTGAATGTAACACTTGAGTTGTGTTTTAGAGCTCCGATGAACTTCGGTTATGGTTTAGACAAGGTCAGTTAACTATTGAGTCCTCTGACAGTGATTTAGACAAGGTCTTAGTTACCTACAGTCAAGTAGAGTCTAATCAATTCGAATTTCCTCATGTGGATTTGAATTGCTTGTGGCTATTAAATCCATTGTACTTCATTGTAATTATTATCTAATTACTCTTTAATTAATGAAAAGCATTCATAGTTGCAAGCCATTTTTGCACTGTTTCATTCTTCAATAACTGAGTAAATTGTGTGATCTATCATGTGAGTTGTGTGTTTGTCCACATATTTATGTGCTCAATTTAATATGGTATCAGAGCCTCGGTGGACAAGGCACTTCTCCTCCTCAGATCTCCTACTGGATCATTTTTTGAGCAAAATCGCTCCTTCCATCACTGCACCAGAAGCAGAGAATTTACCACTTAATACCCAAAGTAAAGGAATTGTTGATCAAGCTTGCTTGATTAACTAAGCTGGGTGTGAAGAAAATTCCAAAAGTGCAGGTTGTTCGACCTTACGGTGCCCTTTTTTTTGTTTTGCAAGTACAACTTTGAAATGAATTCATCAGTTCCTCTTCTCACTCGATCCTCAGACTATTTTGAATGGAAGGTGAAGATGTTTGTGTTTATGAATAGACAAGATCTATATTGGGTGTCTGATGGATTCGGTAGAGAGTATTTTGAGAGTGAAAATGACTGGCTAAATGCAAAGGATGCAACTTTTGAAATAATGAAACTGGCTCTTTCTCCTAGCTTGCGCTACCTTAGTAGATCTATTAAAGATCCATAGGAACTCTAGACAAGATTGGACAGAACCTTTGGAATGATTGATGAGGATCATAATAGCACGTTGGAGAGCACATCCAGCACCATAAGCATCCCTGATCTAAAAATATCAGCCTCCACTCTCTTTGATGAAGTTGTTCAAGATGAAGAAGAAGTAGAAGCTTCTACATAGTCAATTCGAATTGAAGACAGTCTCCATACAGTGACTCCTTCTCCTGATGCTCTGGAAGTGTATGAGATCTATGATATCTCATCTCCTCATATGGCTGAAACAGAAGAAGACATTAGAATCTATGATATTAAAGAAAAATATTGCTACACTTCCATGCAAACATTCACCGGTGATTTTCCTTTGAATTCTGTGCGAAATTTACCAGTAATTGCTTCCGACAGTGAAGAGAAATTTGATTTTTCTCCCTCTAATGTTGCTGCCGGTGTGAAAATATGTGATACCTTGGATATTTTGAAAGAAATATCAGATTACCAGAGTGATCCATTCGCTCCCCATGATCTAGATTTTCCAGCAAATTCCTGTAGGATTGCATGCACCAAAATTCAGAATTTTGAAGAAGAAAAAAGCTGTGCATCCACCGTCTCGGTTAACCATTTATTTGAATATGATATCAACCTTATTGGATATGATATGATCTTATTTAGATCTGATCTGATATTGCTTGGTTTAATATATAAAATTCATAATCTTTCAGTACTTCTTGTAGCTGTTCTCATCAACAGTGTGAAGAAATAAGTACCGCAAGTCTCCTACAAAACTGTTGCTGGGGATTTGATTCCATTTCACAATTTTGGATCTGTTTTGAACCTATTTAGATCTGATTTAATTTCTGATCTAATATTATTTGGTTCATATTTTAAAATCCAAGAGCTTTCAGTCATGCTTGTAGCTGCTCTCACCAATTCCGGTGTGAAAAATCAAGTACCGCACTTTCTCTTCAAAACTGCTAATGGGGATTTGGTGTTAGTTTCCTCATATGAGGTTGCTGATATTTTATTATGTGATTCATTAGCTATTTCAGAAGCTATATCAGACTATGGAGCTCAAGCATTCGTTCTCAACAGTCCTAGTGCTTCTCTATCATTGATCACATGCTCATCTCCTCACAGAACTAGTAAAGAGGAAGATTTTCTGCATCCGCCTGGACACTTGCTCCTAACACTTGGGGATGTTCTTACCACTCATGGTTTTCTGTTCATGGCTACAACATATCAGTTTCTTGAGTGTTCTTCACATACTATGAATTCTCAAGAAGCTTTTCTCACTTATCAGTTGACTTCAGTTGCTCTACATGGGTCCAGTCTTCATCTGACAGCTGTCGAGCATATCATTCTTCTTCCAAGGAGGAAGATTCCTTCAGACATAATGATGGAGAGGTTCACATGCTAGACCCCAGGATACTTGTGCACAGAAGAACCAGATTGATCCTAATTCTACCTGCTTAATTAGAGGGGGGGATTTTTTCCCATGTGGTTTTTCCCCAGCACCTTATTTTGAGCAGTTCCTTTACTTTAATTGATGTAATGGGTGACCTATGGTCTTAGTTACTAGGGCCCACAGATTTTCCAAGTTAGCATTCAGGGGGGGTGTTAGGATTATTAATCCTCCCTTGTCCAATTTGGTCATATGTCTAAGTCGGGAGTCATGTCTAAATCAAGAGTCCATCCAGTCTATTTTTAGTCACTAGCACCACTAGGTCCACTTGGCCTAATTGGGGCACATGTTCCAATTACTAAAGTGTGGGGAACACTAATTGAGGCCTACTGCCATTGATTGCACTTGATTACATCAGTTTAGGAGCCTTCTATACCAATTCCTACAATTTAGGAGCCACTGGGAGTGCCAAAACCAACCAAGGTCAATTTAGTTCAGTTGATGACTAGTCAAGCTAAGTTAGGAGTCAATTACATTCAGTTCTAGTCCTCTACATTTAGTTAGCACTAATTTTACATGACTACACTCAGGAGGGGCGCATTTCTCACCTACCACAGTCAACACTGAATGTAACACTTGAGTTGTGTTTTAGAGCTCCGATGAACTCCGGTTATGGTTTAGACAAGGTCAATTAACTATTGAGTCCTCTGATAGTGATTTAGACAAGGTCTTAGTTACCTACAGTCAAGTAGAGTCTAATCAATTCAAATTTCCTCATGTGGATTTGAATTGCTTGTGGCTATTAAAGCCATTGTACTTCATTGTAATTATTATCTAATTACTCTTTGATTAATGAAAAGCATTCACAGCTGCAAGCCATTTTTGCACTGTTTCATTCTTCAATAACTGAGTAAATTGTGTGATCTATCCTGTGAGTTGTGTGTTTGTCCACAGATCTATGTGCTCAATTTAATATATAATAGGTGGATAATGGACTAAAAAATGTGTGGTAGTGAATTCCAATCAAATGATGCTACATGCATACAAATTTATAACATGATTATTAGTGCAAAACATGAAAAATGACCAAAATAAGAACATATTTCACATTAATACCAAATTTAACTTGACACATGATACTTGGAATTGGGGAAATATGTCTACCATAGGTGAAGATGGCTACTTATTATCCTTAGTGGAAACCTATATAAATGAAACAACGCATACTCAACACCATTTAAAATTTCCTTTTGACCATTGCTTAAATTTTTAAAATTATTTACATAAGTTTATTTGTTTACAATGATTTGTAAAATTGTGACATATGACTTGCATGCTATTGTATGGAAATTGTTGAGATGGTAATTTGTTCTCATGTTTGAATGAACATATTTGAAATCACTCTAGTTCCATTCACAACTATATGTTGTGCATACCAAGGTCCTTGTAAATTTGGACTTGAACCCCATATGTTTTTGATGATTTCATTGGTGTAAAGCATGGATTTATATAACTCTTTTCTATTTGTTTGCAAAATAATTTAGCATTCTCACCTAATATATAGTGGAGAAATGCACATTATATCCTTGCACTTGTACACACCACCCATAATATCTATATTACCTTCTTGATCCCCCTTGAACAATCAAGGATTCAAGTAATAGGTTATTACATGTAAAAGGGTGTACATTATATTCCACCCCTTCTATATGAAAGCCCACAAGACCTAACATTTTGATTTACAATTCAAGTTGTTTCTGTAAAAAAAAATTCTTTGTTTGTTTCCTTTGCATTTTATATTGTTTCAAAATGAATCCCGTGCATAATGTGGACAAGAAGCACGCTAATAACACTCCTACACCTACTATCTATTGATCCTTCACTAGCCATTATTTATACACTTCCTCCAAGAAGATATGATAGTTTACAACTTGTGTATGCAATATTCTCTTCCTTTATGCATGTTCAACCTTGAAATGATGCTCACAATTCAACCTTCATGTGCCACTATTTTTTAAGTCCATAGTTCTTTAATGTTCAATGTGAATATGGTGTTTTATTGTAGTTTAAATGGGCGAAAATTAATAATTCCAATTTTAAGATGTGGTGCTTATTTCTAAATATTTTGTTGCAATTAAATCCATGTTGGTTGGTAATGTTTCTTTGGATCCAAAGTTGATATTTGAGTAGTATGCAATTGTCAGGAAAATTAATTGCTTAATTTGTTGTTCACTAAATTATCAACCAAGGCTTGTAATATGGCGAGGTGCTGGGAAAGTATATGCATAGCTAAGCTTGACTGATGTTGAAATTACCTAAACTAATCACACCCACACAATCAATTGAATAAACAATTCTAAAATCGATTTAAACACTTTAACTTATCATTTTCATCCAGAACAATCACACCTTTCTTCAAGCAATAATCATTCTAGTGAAAGACATTCAACAAGTTTAACAATTCTCGTAGTTTACATAGAGAAATAAATTAAATCTAACTAAATCATGCAAGATTGTAAAAGAATATTAGAAGATTCTGGAGTTATTGGTCCAAACCCTGTGATTTTTCAACCACTTCTTGGATTCATAGGGTTAACTATCCAAAATCCTTGATCACACAAGGGACCCCTTGAATAAAAAACAATAAACATGCATAGAATGCAATAATTAAAATAGATGGCCGAGTATTCAAATAAATAATTAAATAACTAATGATGAATTGAAAATGAAATTAGAAATGATTTTTTTGAAGTAAAAGATACGTGAAAACACATTCAATTAATAATAAATCCAATAACTAGTCTCTGCAAGTGCATCCAGTTCAGGGGGTCCTCCTATTGATGTATTTGTAACTTTGGAATTTATTCACTTATATATCTTATATTGTACCTCGATGTTCCTATCAGAGAATCATTTGTATTTCATTGTACCCCGATGTTCCTATTGGGAGAGTCATTAATATAATGTAAAGTCATTGAGGTTAATCCTCCGTTGTAAGTCGGGGCAATAGTTCCCAAAATTGAGTTGAGGTTAACCCTCCTTGTTGATCAAGGGGGCAAAGTCCCCACAGTTGAGGGGCACTAGGGTTATTAGACTCTCCTAGAGATGTCGGCCCTGGTATTTAATTGTCAAGTTGAAAACTAGTATAAATAGAGAGTGAGACTCTCTATTTGTCACATACACACTCACTCAACTGGGGCACATGAGTGAGAGAGGAGAAGCTCTCTCAAGTGAGAGAGAGAACAACTATTGGAGATCATCTTTTCTGTATTTGGGTTTTACTGCTGACATTGGTGCTCATTCTATCTATAAGGAAGTTGGAGGGTTTTCTCCTTTATGGTTTCCCTGAGGAAAATTCTTTGTGTCTCTTGTTTCTTGTGATTATTGTGTGCATGTTATTCTCTCAGATAAGTTCCTAAGATCATATTGCTTAAATGATAAAAATATAATGTGGTATCAAAGCTAACCTGAGAACAAGACACTGTGCAGCTGCAAAAGCTAGGGATTATTACTTTTTGGGTCTCTCTCCATAATCCATCAGCAAAAAGATGCTAGGCTAACCCTCCATTGAAGGATGCATCTTTCTGTTGAAGCAGAATTTGATTCCGGGCATTTTCAGTTTTTGCTGCGGGAAATTAGGGATTTTCAAGGAAGAGGAATTTTTGAGTGAGCCCAGCATAGGATTTCTCTCCTCATCAAAACCGAAGTTTATAGACCAAGGTCTATATTTTTGGTTGGGTAAAACTCCGAGAAAGTCAGACCCTAGTTTGACCTCGAGCCTGAAAAAACCCTAAAATACTAAAACGGGTAGTTTTGGTACATTCGCTATATCTCAGGATTGAAGAAGTCTCAGGGGCCAAAATTTTCATAGGTCAAAGATAAAATCTTGATTTATCCTGTGTAAAATTCATAGCCTTAGATTAACTATATTCTGGCAGATATGTTTCCTCCAAATTAGGGTTCCAGCCTCTTCTAGGATTCATCCCAAAACAAGACACCTAGGGAGAATTGTTATATCTTGGGCTACAAAGGTCCAAAAGAAATTTTGCAAGATGTTCCATATAGGGCATGGATTTCAATTTCTATGGCAAGAGTTTCAGACCCTGATGATGAAACATGGACACGTGGAAGTTCGTACAAGTTCACTATGGTGAATAGTCTTGAGATAAGTCAGCTTGGGAAAACTCTCATAAGTCCCAATTGGTGAAACCAATTCTGGAAAAACCTATGGTGTTGGAAAGAGGACAGATGAGGTTACCCCAGTACGCAATTTTAGACATAGAGGAGTAGTACTTTTGGAGATACCATAGAAACAGTATCATGCATTTCTACAGAAGAAATTGGTAAACTAGGGCTTCCTGTTCTGAGAGCTTCCATCCATTGTTTTCAGAAAAGGAGTACATTTGAAAGATCGCCTTGAAGAGGCCTATCTTTCTATCCAACTAGAAGTTTGAAATTCCAAGTTTTTAAAATTAGGGTTTCTCTGACAAACCCTAGATCAACCAGCTCTGGAACCAAGACGAACACCTCAAATTGGTAAGATCTAATCTTTTGCTATTTACAGTTGAGGTTCTCATTTCAAGATGACTGATCACACCAGATTGATGACAAGATTGGTGAAACTGAAAACTTCCAAGCATGGAAGTATAGGATCTCACTGGTTCTTGAAGGAAATGAATTGGACACCTACATAAGTGGAGAGGTTCCAGTTCCAAAGGGAGATGAGGATAAAGCCTTACATAAGAAGAACTTGGTCAAGTCTAAGAGGATCACCTTATGCCACAAGTGTCTTCCCTAAAGACACCTAAAGAGATGTTTGATTCCTTGACCAAGCTATTTGAAGGGAAGAATATAAATCAGAAGATGACTTTGAGAAACCAATTGAAGAATGTGAAGATCCAAAATGCAGAGACCATACAGTCATACTTTACAAGGGTCTCTCAAATCAAAGAACAAACTGAAGTAGTAGAAGAAGAAGTGGAGAATGCAGAAGTTGTGATAACCACGTTGAATGGCCTCCCAAGATCATGGGATTCATTCATTTGAGGAATGTGTGCCAGAAGAGAAGATGAGAGCAACAGAAGATCAAGCGCTCACGATTCAAAGAAGATCCCTCAAGCGATGAGGAATATGGAGAACTTAATTCTTGAAGAACCTCTTAACCATCTTAAGCATTTGGATAAGAAATGATGTTGTTATGAATGAAGAAGATGATGAAGCTGAAAGAAGGAGTCTACCCACAAAACAAATAAAGATAGTATTCAGTTATCATTTCATGATATTGTTTTGTTATTCATTTGTTTATATTCAGTTGATGTATTATGCATGATATACTGTTTGCATTAATGACAGTGTACTACTAATATGCATGTGATGGGTAAGTAGCTCATGGTTCTATACAACTCTCCATTGCTACTTATCTAGAATGAAACCTCTTTGCTGACATATTGGATTAGTGCACAATCTCAATGATGTCTTGGTAGAGATGGAAGGCATCTAGAAAAGTTTCCGTGAGATATGGATGAATGCTGTATTGGCTAAAATAGTTGCATGATTGTATCTTTATGCATCAGAATTTTCCATTGCAAATATGCCTTATGAAATTTTTCTAACCATACAAATGCATTTGACTTGTAGGAAAGATCACGTACAATCACCTACAAGAAAAGAAGGATGAGACTTGTTCTGAAGAACAAGTGATGACAGTTCAAGAAAGCATCCAAGATGAAGAATAATATGACGATACTTTCAAGGAAAGGAAGAGGCCTCAGAGACACTCCCATTATGTGATGCTATTAAGTGAATCCATTGATATAGAACCTTCCAACTATGAAGAAGTATCCAATAAGAAAGGGAAGGATAGTACCAGTTCAAGAAGAATGATGTTTAGGATGCAGTATCGAGATCTGAAGGGAAGTTCACAGTGGATCTGCAAGATCCAACATGTAGTAGATGGAAACATCGTGGGATGCAAGGCAAGATTTGTAGCACGAGGCTTCTCATAGAAAGAAGGCACAGACTACGAAGATACATTTGCATCCAGTGGGAGTTGAGACACATGGCAGGCAGAATCATGTGTGCAAATGAAAGAAGGCCTTGTACGAGCTCAGAAGACACCCATAGGATAACACATACATGAGGAGCTTGAAGGTCGCCTAGAGTGATGAAGATATTAACCTTTGCTACAAGGTTGAAGATGAAAGCCTATAGAGGATGACAAGCTCACAGATGGGTGCGAGAAGAAATTTTGAAAAGGTTCAAGATAGAGGATCTTGGTATCCAGTGACCCTAGATGGATACATAGAATATTGGTAGCAGAGGAAGCTACTTGTCACTCTGGTACATAATGTTTCAATGCATAGAGTATGAAAGGCAGAGGGAGAATGATGCTTCGCTTTAGAGGGAGTGACTGCAGAAGATCTTGAGGTTCGATAGGGTATGATAGGATGGATAACTTATTGATGGCTCTAGTATTTACTGAGAGTAAAGCGGATTCCAACCTTTGCTTCAAGGTTGAAGGCAAAAGACTAGTGATGCTCATGTTATATGTCGATGACTTGTTCTTGATAGAAAAGAGGAACTCATTAAATTTGCAAGAAGGAGACTTGCTGCTGAGTTCGCGATGAAGGACTTGGGGATGATGCACTACTTTCTAGGCATGGAGGTGTGGAAGAATGCAGATGGAAATCCCTGGGACAAGGGAAGTATGTAGTAGAGATCTTGAAAACATTCAGGATGATGGACTGGAAGGCTATGACCACACCTATGGCATCGAACTTGAAGCTATTGAGTGTTGCTTCATCAGAGTCAATTGATGCCATGATGTATCGTCAAATGATTGGGTCATTGATGTACCTGACGAATACGAGACTAGATATTTTCTTTGTTGTGAACACATTGAGACGTGTTCACTTGATGGTTGCAAAGCATGCAGTGAGGTACTTGAAGGGTACAGTTGAGTATGGGCTCAAGTATGATACGGATCAGAAAATTAACCTGGAGGGTTATGTGGATTCGGATTGGGAAGGCAGTGCCATTGATAGGAAGAGAACTTTAGGGTGCTGCTCCAGTATGAGATCATGTGTGATCTCTTGGTTTGGTAGGATGGAGTCTTGCATGGCGCTGAGTATAGCCGAGGTAAAAGATGTCGCCACTTACTATCTGGGAGGTAATATGTTTCTTTTAAAAACTACTATTTGATTTGGTTGATATGACTTTGTATGATGTAGAGAGGAGCAGTGAAGCTCTTATATGTGATCCAGATCGAGATCTCTCGAAAGAGGGAGTTCTAGAATAGTCGGTGAGACAGTTTGTCTGAGCATAAAATCCTGGCGAAGCTCGTAGGTGGCTCAGATGTAAACGATCATGTAGGTTGTCCTCGGATGAAATAGGTCTTGACAAAGCTCACAGGTTATCCTTAGACGTAATCAACCCTGATGTGATTCTATGCAAGAAATGGCCAGAGTGAAGTTCGAGTACTTCAGGGAGAAGCTTGGTGTTCTCCAGATAGAAGTTCCCTCCAAGGGGTTGTGATGAGTCCAAGAGCCCTTCTAACATGGTGATAGGATTGGTTCCTTCCATGGTCAGATGTAAGTGTAGAGGCATTCTGATATGACTATGGGATTGGATCCCACATGATCAAATATAAGTTTTGAGCCATTCTGATATGATTGTGGGATTGGCTCCCACATGATCATATATAAGTGCAGAGCCATTCTGATATGACTGTGGGCTTGGCTCCCACATGATCAGATATAAGTGCAGATCCATTTTGATATGACTGTGGGATTGGCTCCCACATGATCAGATATAAGTGCAGAGCCATTTTGATATGACTGTGGGATTGGCTCCCACGTGATTAGATATAAGTGCAGAGCCATTCTGATATGACTGTGGGATTGGCTCCCACATGATCGTATATAAGTGTAGAGCCTCTCTGATTGGGTCAGATGTAAGTGCGGAGCCCTTCTTACATGGTGGTAGGCGGGTCCTCCCATGGTCAAATATAAGTTCAGAGCCCTTCCCTGGATGATAGATGGTGTGTCCTATCATGCCAAAAGATGTAAGTGCAAAGCCTTTCTCTGGATGGTAGATGGTGTGTCCTACCATGCCAGTAGATATAAGTGTTGAGCCCTTCCTTGGACAGTAGATGGTGTGTCCTACTATGTCAGAGGATGTAATTTTTGAGCCTTTCTGATTGGGTCAGATATAAGTGCTATGCCTTTCTCTGGATAGTAGATGGTGTGTCCTGCTATGCCAATAGATGTAAGTGTTGTGCTTTCTCTGGATAGTAGATGGTGTTTCCTACTATGCCAGTAGATGTAAGTGCCGAATGTTTACTTGGATGATAGATGGTGTGTCCTATCATGCCAGTGGATGTGAGTGCTGGGCCTTTCTGACATGGTGGTGGATGTGTTCCTCCCATGGTCAGATGTGAGTGCTGGGCATGCCTTTCTGACATGATGGTGGATGTGTTCCTCTCATGGTTAGATGTAAGTGCTGGGTGGGCCTTTCTGACTGGTTTAGATATAAGTGTTGAAGAAGATGAATACCTACCTGGAGGCTAGGCCTACAACCAACATGAAAAAAGGGTTGGCTCTGTAGAACTTCCTATGACAAGAAAAATTGAGAGATAGAAAACCAGTTGATCGAGATGGTGGAAGCAGACTTGATGTTGATCCAGTGATGATCTAGTGATGATCTAGCTTTGATGATGATCCAGTTTCGATGATGATCTAGACTTGCTGTTGATCTAGTGATCATCCAGTGATGATCCAGCTTTGATGATGATCCAGACTTGATCCAGAGAAGAAGACTTGTGCTGATGAATTGTGTCAAGAGACTACCTTCCTAGTTAAGAGGGAGTGTTGATGTATTTGTAACTTCGGAATGTATTCACTTGTATATCTTATATTGTACACCGATGTTCCTATTGGGAGAATCATTTGTATTTCATTGTACCCCAATGTTCCTATCAGGAGAGTCATTAATATAATTTAAATTCATTGAGGTTAACCCTCTGTTGTAAGTCGGGGAAATAGTCCCCACAATTGAGTTGAGGTTAACCCTCCTTGTTTATCAAGGGGGAAAAGTCCCCACAGTTGAGGGGCACTAGGGTTATTAGACTTTCCTAGAGATGTCGTCCTTGGTAAGTAATTGTCAAGTCGGAAACTAGTATAAATAGAGAGTGAGACTCTCTATTTGTCACACACACACTCACTCAACTGGGGCGCATGATTGAGAGAGGAGAAGCTCTCTCAAGTGAAAGAGAGAACAATTTTTGGAGATCATCTTTTCTGTCTTTAGGTTTTACAGCTGCCATTGGTGCTCATTCTATCTCTAAGGAAGTTGTAGGGTTTTCTCCTTTATGTTTCCCCAAGGAAATTCTTTATGTCTCTTGTCTCTTGTGATTATTGTTTTGCATGCTATTCTCTCAAATAAGATCCTAAGATCATATTGCTTAAATGATAAAAATCTAACACCTCTTGGCTAGGTGAACTATAGGAAGAGAATAACTCAAGTATTGATAACAAACATAATATCTTCATTACTTAGATAGTAATTATAGAGTGAGAGTTCATAGGTATCAAAATCTTATCTCGACACTAACTCCCTACCCTGTGCTTGCTTACCAATCAGACTTAAGCTAACATTCTCATAAGAACATTTTACATTATATAGCAGGGTCTTATACAATTTGGTCACAACTGTGGATTCGAGGTATATGGATATCAGACACTCAAAACAGACATCCCCATCCTAATAGAGACATACACAAAAATATAATAATGCACAAGGATATCATGCAACAACATTAATGATTTCATGATTTAACAACATGAAATCGTGGTTGGAAACCCAAATTAGATATTGTGCCACCTGGTGTTGATCATGGAGTTAACCAAGAGACAATAATGAAGATCGTGATCTAGGAGGAAACCAAATAAAAGAGAGATCATATGAATAAGGCTTGGAATGGATTCCACTTCTTCAACAGGGAGATGAAAGACCAAACATATCTCAACCGATAAGTGACTTTCTTGTTGATTGGCATCAGGATTCATTCTTTGGACTTGTGAGTAATATCAAATCGGAATTATGAGTCATATCAAGTCCTATATATCCTCATATTATTCAGGTGGTGATGTTGTATTGTAAGGATTTTCAATAATATCAAGCTAAGTTTTGTGAGTAATATCAAGACTAGACTTGTGAGGAATATCGAGTCAAGTATTCTCATAGAAGGTACCCTATGAGAATGGATCTCCAATTATGGAGATGATCTTGTGTTGTATTAACAATGAATTCTTGTGTTGTATCAAGACTGTGGACTTCCATTTGTTGAGGTGGTTATACTACGTGATATATTGGTATTCATGGTCACTGAGTGGTATAAGTATCCTTTAGGGATTAGCTACCCATAGAGTGAATTACTTTAGCATATGGCTATATGGACCAGGGTAATATATATGATCATTAGTATGTATGGAATAATTATTTCGAGTATGATATGATAAAATGGATAAATAATACATATATGAACCATGAATTAATTATTTAATGATAATGAGATAAATCATAGAGGAAAAGAATTCGAATTGTCCATGCAAATGTCCGAGTGAACTCAAGTTATAAAGCTTCAGTAAAATATGAATGCCTGAATCAATGCCTCAGTCAAAGCATCAATTAAACTATTAATAAATGTAATCAATTAAGTAAAGAAGAGCTTAATGTTCATCAACCAACATGCATGGATTAACTAAAGAGATCCATGCAAAAGTTAATGATAGAAATTGTGCATGGATGGCACTAAGAGTGAAGCATTGATGACACTTAAGTTAGCCTATTAAACTAAGTGATCAGTAGTTAGTTAAATATTGATTTCAGTTCTCATTTAGTTCAAATTCAGTTAACATTCAGCTCAAGTCAGTTAACATTCAGTTCAAGTAAAGTTAACATTTTGTTCAAGCCAGTTAACATTCAGTTCAAGTCAGTTCACTTTCATTTCAAGATAACGAACATTCAGTTAAAGCTAATTGAGGAAATGAAGGGCGCTAATGTTTGCATGGAGGGAGTTCTAGTTATCTCCTCCTTGTGAATGCATTATGTGGTGCTCTCAGTGTGTTTATTGAGCCTCCTATGTGCTACCTTTTGCATGCTATGGTTTTTGGCTTGTTATTAATATGTTAGGCATATGGTAAGTTCAACACAGTTGCATACATTTGTTTTTGTAGGGTTACATTGGATCTCTCTTCTCTATTGTTGTGGTGATCTCTTATCGAGCAATCATTTTATATGTTGTAAACCATTCTATGTAAATCTATCTATTATACTCAAATAATTGTTGGTTTTTTCATCCTCCATGTTTGGAGGGTTTTCCCAAGGTATATATTGTCTCTCATGGTTTATTGATTTATATGGATGATTATGAAGATGATTTATGTGGCTGATATATTTCTGACATTTACATGTGAATGATATATTTATGAGATTCACATTTCACTGACTTATGAGATTAACATGTGTTGAAATTGATTGAAAAAAGTTTTAAAGTTCAAGCATCTCCGATTTTTCTCAAAACATCAACATGGTATCAGAGCATAGGGCATGAAAGAGCTTAGTTTTGTGAAACAAGATAAGCCTATGTAGATCTTGAAGTGTTGAGAAAAATATTGCATCCATGACATCAATCTCCATTCGAATGGAAGACCTACTTGAAGGCACATCAAACTTAAACACATGGAAAGAGAGGGTGTTGAATATTCTTGAAGAGCATGATCTTGTTTCATTTGTGACAACTATAGTAGAGGATCCTATCACTAATGAAGAGTGAATCAACTTCAAGAAGAATCAAGCAAAGACAAAGCATATAATATTTGATTCGGTTAAGGACAATCTCATGTCCATGACCATTCTTTTGAAGACCGAAAGGGAGTGTTTTGATACACTCACTAATCTATTCAAGAAGAATGCCTCAAGTCAAGAAGAGGGGAGCATCCAAAGCAAGGTTGTGTACACTAAAGAGGGGAATAGTTTTCTTCATGACAAGAATGAAGAAAGGGAGAAAGCCTTTTACTCCAAAGAAGCAATTCCATTCAAGTGAATAAAGAAGGACTCTAGTTTTCTCCATTAGGATGTAAAGATCAAGAGGGATCCCACACAAATCAATAAAAGATAAGTACTTTATATTTTGATTATTATATCTTGTTATAAATCAGATATAAATATTTTTGAAAATGTTTAATGACTATCATATAGAGATCTATATTCTTGGGCTTGAGAATTGTGTTGAGCATATACATTATTGTTTTCCTCTTATTAGCATATTGTCGATCTCATGAGTCCATATTATGTGATATAATATAGGAATGATATAAGACTTATGTAGGACTAATATATACTTATATAGGACTGATATAAAGCTGAAAATTTCCTTTATAAGACATGAGATAGAGGGATACATGCTTGTTTCATGAGTCATGAATGTAGGACTGCATGATTCGTCATAATATATTAGATAGAGGGCTTCATGCTTTCTTCATGAGCTATAAATATAGGACTACATGATTGGTCATAATATATCAGATAGAGGGATTCATGCTTGCTTCAAGAGATATGAATATGGGCCTACATATTTCCTTCATAAAATATGAAATTTTGAACTGATATAGGGTTTCAAAACATCACATAAGATATGAACGGGGTTATGTCAAAACATTGATTTAGTCTATGTACATAACTATGTGAACCATTGCTAGTATGTCGAAAGTTTTCATGCGATTACATTTATTGGTTATGTAATGTTATTAATCATTTGAATAATTTTTCTTGTAGGGAAAAACATATGCCTTGACCTACAAGAAGAGAATGAAAAGGAGCCATTCAGATGGATGACCTTGAAAGAGAGCAGATTGAGAGGTTACTGTGTTTCTTAGGAACAAGACATAATAGAATCCCTAATTCTATTATGAGAAACGTAAAGACTCTTGAAGGTAATGTATTTATCTTAATTATATTCATATATGTGTTAGATATAGAGGAGTATGAGTCTCCATGATGGAGGACTCAAATTTATGATTCCCACATCCTAGATGTTGAGAGGGAGAAGCTATATTTGTTATCTCCTGGAAAAACTGGTGGAACTGGTTAAATTAACCTCCTTCTATGTAGAACCAATGTATGGTACTCATATTCAAACGAAATCTATATGTAAGAATCTTGGATGATTCTTAAGTTTAGAAGTGTAACAATCACTGAATAAGTTTTTTCTTCTATTGAAAAAAATGTTTAGTGGAGTTCTTGAAAGGATTCAAGAACAATGGATTGTAAAATCATGACCACACATATAAAGATAAATATAACTCTTGTTCAAATTTGTAGGATCTCATAGATGTTAGATATATCTATATAGGTCCCAGGAACAATTATATGCTTTACAGTTAGTACATATACATGTACAACAAAGCATGGGTTATGTTATCTACTTGGTACAAGTGTATGTGGATTCAGACATGTCCCAGTCAGTGAAAGCAAGTTTCACAGACATATGGATTTTTACTAGTTCAGTGATCGGGAAAGATCGCATAAAATATGTTTCTCTAGATAGAGCATACTGTAACGCATTAAATATTTACAAGGTTCCTAGTCATTTATATCCAAGACATGGTGCAGAAAGGAGTTTTGTAACTCCTGTACATAACCATGGATGAGCAAAATTTATAGAATTTTTACCAAGCCTCTGTCCAGAACAAGCTTGGTATAGTATTAAAAGACTCCTCTAGTTGAAGAGGGAGTATTGATGTATCTTCACAGGAAACAACAGTTAAAAGTCCCCAAACTAGTTAGTCATGGTACATGACTCAGGCAACCAAGGGCTATTATATCTTGTGGATAAAATCCTCTTGAGTAGAGACATGGCCAAAGTCTTAGAAACTATTGGATACTCAAGAAGAGTTATAATATAAATTGTCAGAGAACAGTTAAAACCTCTTGGAGAGGTTAGATAGCCATATAATTGGATATGTGGGGTACTGTGATATGGAATCACTATGAAATAGATCAGGACTTGAATAACATCACAGAGAATGGCAAGTTTATGAAGAACTTCTTTAGATGGTAGAAGATTCTTGAAGTCAACAAATGTTGAAAATTGAAATAAAATAAAAGATTTTCTGTATGTATGATAATTACACATTTCATGTGTTGTTTATGATGGATATTAAATCCATAGTTTCTAGTTTATATAAATTGCATTCTGAATCAGATCCAGATGATGCTACTTTGAATAAGTAGTTGGTTGGTCTCTTAAAGTACCTAACATACCTATTGTATTTTTTTATGCTTGTGGATAATCATATGTTTGAATACATTTGAGGTACACTAGAATAGGTTCTTTATTGTATTTTGATACATCATATACCTATTATATAGCTTGGGATTAGCTATGTGTATTGCGGTTAGTACTACATAAGCTAAATGTATTTTGTGGATAGTACTACCTGTGGAGTAGTGTAGCTTGGGATGCTACCTACTAGGGTGAAAGACTTGATCCTATAGTTATTAGGTGCTAATAGTCAAGCTTTCTAAAAAAACCCATGTGTTATGATATAACACATTGAGATGAATCCTTACTTCATCAAAGCCATGGTCATGTAAAATGATTTTTTAGTACACAGCTACTAATGAGTAGATTGCAAATTTATGAACAAGTCAGTAACAGAGTTGAGATACTTCCAAGATAAGCTTGGTATGATAGGAAGTTCCTGGTAAGTAGAGAATGTCTCCCTCACTGAGAGGGAGTGTTTATTGTACAACATCACGAGTCATTCTCCAGAATTGTGAGTAATATCAAGTCAGAATTCCGAGTCATATAAATTCTTATGTATCCTTCTATGGTTGAGGTGATGGTGTTATATTGTAAAGCTTGTCAGTAATATCAAGCCAAGCCTTGGGAGTAATATCAAGACTAGACTTGTGAGTAATATCAAGTTAAGTATTCTCATAGAACGTACCCTATGAGAATGGATCTCCAAATATGGAGATGGTATTGTGTTGTATCAATATTGAAGTCTTGTGTTGTATCAAGACCGTGGACCTCCATTTGTTGAGGTGGTTATACTATGTGATATATTGCTAGTCATGGTCACTGAGTGCTATAAGTCTCCTTTAGGGCTTAGCTACCCCTAGAGTGAATTACTTTAGCATATTACTATATGTAATAGGGTAATATATATGATAATCAATATGTATGGAATAATTATTCTGAGTATGATACAATGATATGGATAAATAATACACATATGGACCATGCATTAATTATTTAATGTTAACGAGATAACACATAGAGAAAGAGAATTTGAATTGTCCATGCAAATGTTTGAGTGAACTCAAGTTATAAATATTTAGTAAAATATGAATGCATTAATCAATGCCTCAATCAAAGCATCACTTGAACTATTAATTAATGTAATCAATTAAGTAAGGAAGAGATTAATGTTCATCAAACAACAAACATCAATTAACTAAAGATATCCGCGCAAAAGTTAATAATAGAAATTGTGCATGGATGGCACTAAGAGTGAACCACTAATGACACTTAAGTTATCATGTTAAACTAAGTGATTAGTAGTTAGTTAAAGATTGAGTTCAGTTCTCATTCAGTTACATTAAGTTCAAGTAAGTTAACTTTCAGTTCAAGTAAATTTAACATTCAGTTCAAGTTAGTTAACATTCAGTTCAATTTAGTTAACATTCAGTTCAAGTAAGTTAACATTTAGTTCAAGTCAGTTAACATTCAATTCAAGTTATTTCACTTTCATTTCAAGAAAATGAACATTCTATTAAAGCTAATTGAGGAAAGGAAGGGCACTAATGTTTGCATGGAGGGAGTTCTAGTTAGTTCATCCTTGTGAATTCATTATGTGGTGCTCTCAATGTGCTTACTGAGCCTCCTATGCACTACCTTATGCATGATAGGGTTTTTGTCTTGTTATTAATATGTTAGGCATATGGAAAGTTCGATACAGTTGCATACAATTGTTTTTGCAGGGTTACATTTGATCTCTCTTCTCTACTGCTATGGTGGTATGTCTTATCAGAAAATATGCTTATGTGTTGTAAACCATTATACGAAAATCTATCTATCATACTCAAGTAATTGCTGGGTTTTTCATCCTCCGTTTCTGGAGGGTTTTCTTTGGGTATATCTTTCCTCTCATAGTTGATTTATGAAGATGATTTATGTGGATGATATATTTTTGATATTTACATGTGGTCAATATATTTATGTGGCTAATATATTTATGAGATTCACATGTGGCTTATTTGTGAGATTAACATGAGCTGAAATTGATTGATAAAAGTTTTAAAGTTCAAGCATCTCCAATTTTTCTCAAAACATCAACATTTCTCCTGCAGTTTCGATAGTTGGAGTGTGAGTTGGAAGTGTTAAGAAACTATCGGAATTCATGTAGCTTTATTTTGAGGGTATAATATCTCTACTTTTTCAGTAATCTAAAACATATTTTGGATATTTCTCCTTAAATTCTGGTAGCGTATGATCTCTTCTGCAACTCTGGTAGTGTGGTATTCTATGATTCCAATAACATGTAGTATTTTGTGGTTTTGGTAGCATATGATATATGTATAGTTCTGGTAGCTATATGATACCTATAATTTCAAGAGCATAAATAGACTGCAAGACCATGAGATAATTATATTAACCATCTTTATCCTGAAATCAACGCCAAAACATAGAAAAATGTGCATAGTTGTGAAGAATTACGTTATGTAATATGATAGTACTTGGATCATGCAAATAGTAGGGATGATACAAAAAGGAAGGAAAATGGTGGAAAAATTAGGTGATAGTAGATAGAAAGGGATAGCCTAATTAAGTACAAAATTATTCAAAATTGACACCCTACATCTCTCCCACACCTAGGCTTTTGCATGTCCTCATGCAAACATAAAACTTCACTTTGGCCCTTTGCTCCCTTTCTTATACTTGTTTTGTGGATTGAATGGGAAGATTCAAATTAGAGGAGGTGGCATGTTGATCCCTTTGTTTTTGATAGGTAATAACTCCCGATTCAATTTTATTCCCTTGCTAATGCATATATTTATACAATTCATATGACGGTTGTGTTTCACCTTCCGCCCAGCCTTTTCGGCTTCCTACATAACTATTCAGTTTTCTTTATTTATTTACAAAATATAATCCCGACGGATTATATTCCAACAATCCCCCTCTTAATCTGAAGGGGTGTTCGTAAGTCCGAGCATGTTTCTGAATCTTTCAATCTTTTCTCGTCCAAGTGCTTTGGTGAAGATGTCTGCAATTTGATCATTTGTGGAACAATGTTGAAGATGGACTATCTTGGCCTCTACATGATGTCGTATCAAATGATACTTTGTGTTGATGTGTTTGGTTTGATCATGGAATCTAGGATTCTTACCA